>OZ022265.1:74780794-75170794 GCA_963978885.1 Nemotelus pantherinus | reverse complement strand
CGGCGATCGGGGTGGTGTTTTCAGAGTGTAAGAAGTGTTTTACAGAATCCGTAAACGAACAACTTTGGCAGTGTGCTTTGGGTCGTTGTCTTGTTGAAAGTAGCAGTCATTTCCCAGCTTTAGTTTTTCTGCACTCTTCTTCAAATTTTCTTTCAAGATTGTTCTTTCTTCATTATTTCGTCCACAAAAACAAGTTTTACAACCTCGGAGGCTGCCATACATCCACACACCATGACCGCACCACACCCATGTTTAACAGTAGTTTGAATGTGCTTTTGATCTGGTGCAGTATTTTTCTTCCTCCACGCCAGAAATCTTCCATCCTACCAATAAACAGTAAATTTACTTTCATCAGAAAATAGCACTTTATCCCAGAAAGTATTTTCCATATTCAGGTATTGTTTTGCAAAACGAAGCCTTTTGTGTTTATTGACCTCGGTAATGTAAGGCTTTTTTATGAAAATATCCAGCACTTTTTAAAATTTTGCGGATGGTACGAGGATGAACTTCTTTTCCATTATCTTCGTTGAACTCTGCTTTAATCTCTGCTTCGTTGAAATCTGCTTCTTCAGCACTTTTTAAAATTTTGCGGATGGTACGAGGATGAACTTCTTTTCCATTATCTTCGTTGAACTCTGCTTTAATCTCTGCTTCGTTGAAATCTGCTTCTTAATAATTTTAATTATTTGTCTCTTATCTCTTACAGTAAGCTTCGACGGCCGGCCAGATCTTGGGTGATTACGTAAACCGTTGCTATCCTCGAATCGTTTTATGATGTCCCGGACAGTAGTGCGGCTTCTAGACACAGCACTAGCTATTTCTTTAAGTGGCTTATTTTGTCGAAACAGATTTAAAATATCATTTATTTCCGCTACCGTAGTTTCTTTCCCTTTGCGACCCATTTTTAAGCTAAATACGTAAAACTTCAAGTGACAAATCACATGAAACTAAACATAACGAGAAATCACTGGAGTTTGTGAAATTCAATCACTTTACGGCATTGCCAGTTTTCATTAATTTGGTTAAACTCGACAATACATTTTGGTGGCGAATACTTTTGTCCAAAGAAAATATGAAGTAATACTTTCATTTATATTTTTGTGTTGTACTTAATTAGTGAATTTACTTTTTCTGTTAAGCATTATAATAAGGAATGTGTACAGTTATCATTGAATAAAAATTAATATCATTAAGACGCTTTATGTGAGTCATATGAACATTTCATGTTAACAAACTTGGATTGGCGAATACTTTTGTCCATCAGTGTATGTATACGGACCAAAAATTCAGTGAACCGGCCTGAGACTCTATTGTTGATCCACAGCGTAATAACAACCAGCGTACCAACTTATTCCACTTTCCCAAAAAAACACTTTGACCTTGAAATTGCGCCTCCATTTACGCAATGCATTATCTGTCAAAGCAGCCTGAGATTATGTTGGTATATTTTGCGAGAGTGGGCCGTATGTGAGCAGCGAAAAATCTAGCTTGAGTATGTAGTTGCCGAATAGTATATTGCATCTCCTTCTGTTCCATGCGATTTTTTCGAACTTTCCAGGCTGACCAACAATACAATCTTAGGTTAGATCACTGGATTTTTGGGCCGTATACATATACGGAGTTGGTACGCTGGTTAGGAACTAACTTCTTACGCTGTGGTTGATCTGCCTGGAAAGTTGGCAGAAATCGCATGAAGCAGAAAGAGATGCAAGATAAGATTCGATAACTACATACTCAGGCTAGATTTTTCGTTGCACACGTGCGGCTCACTCTCGCAAAAAATACCAGCACACTCTCAGGTTGCTTTGACAGATAATGCATTGCGCAAATGGAGGCGCAATTTCAAGGTCAAAGTGGTTTTTTTTTGGAAAATAGAAGGAGCTGACTCACTTATCATTCTGTACATTTTGACTAACTTTTTACGCTGTGACTGTGGCTTTAGAGTAGTATGAGGCAATTCCTACAGCATAGTGTCAACTGCTCGTGAGTCAAAAGCCTGCAGTTATGGGAAAAAGCACAGCGGCAATCCGCCCTATTTGGCACTTTCTCATTTTCTCTAGACTTTATTCAGAAAACTTTCCTGAGCCGAAAATGGCAAAAAAGACCTAGTAGTTTCAGCTTTAATAACAAAAACCAATTTGTGTGCAGGCATTTTCAATCAAAGAGAAAAGAAGTGTCAATCGTTTGCTGGCTGTAAAGAAGCAAATTCAAAGTCAATCATCTGTTTATTGCTATGTGTTTGTTCGTAGCAAAATACATTAATTATTTATATTGAATCCTCACAATTTGTGTTCTTCGAAACGAAAGCCTTGTACACAAGGCACAGAAAATTCGACTCGGATGAATTATTCCCGACATGTACATTGTTCTTTTTAGCTCAATAAACACATAAATGACTTGAACGATTTCCACGGAAATCGTTTTCATGGTAGTCATCTTAGCTGAAAATACTCTATGAATTGCATTCCAACCTTCAAGGAACAGAAAAATTAGTGGCATTCTTTGTGATACGTTTCTTTCTGTGATTTCACGAAAAATAAAACTCCAATTACAATAACAATCGTCAAATCCAGATTCCACACGACAGCGAATACATTCGCCTCCAGCCTCGAATTCCGACGGTCACAAAACAAATTTAGTCAAGGCCCAGTCGTAGAAAATGCCAAGGAGCATTCTTTGCAGCTCTGAATAATTTTCACTTGAATGGAACCGTAATTGAATGAAAAACCTCAGATGCTAGTCAGTCGATATATTCGAAAGCGCCCATTTATTTTCAGGAGTCTTGGCAATAACGTATTCTCCGACCGATGGAATCCCAAGATATACTCGTTATTAGAACCGATTGAATTGATTTGACAGGGCACGGTCGGATGGGTGCGAATTCGTTTTCGCACTACGGTCCATTGTAAAGCTCATTTGCCGCAGTTCTTAAAGTTGTTAGTTATTTTCTTGACTTAAAGTAGGGGATGGGATATGCAATGATGATTCTGTAGCCAATCTAGTGAATTACAGTTTGATATGTATGAAACGAAAATAAGTTCTATATTTCATTCCATGCAAAGAGTGGAAATAACTGTGTACTTTTGAGATCTTTGTGTTAAAATATAACTGCAAAAGAATAATTTAAAAAGGACTCTGTAGACATTAATTAGTCGTACCATGAATTTCCTGAATAGTTCATGGTAAACTAAATAATTATTATGTAGAAGAACAAACTCTACTGTTTGTAAAATAAGCAGCATTAATCAAAATTCTTTCTTTTGCTGCTGTTTGAGCTTCTAGAGTCATCAACTTTCAAATATGAGTGAACTCCTTCACTTAGCAATCTTCCACACTCTCCGAATATAGCTTTGTTTCGTGATGACGAAAAAAGGGCAAAGCATCTCAAGGCAAGTTAGAGCAGTGCAGCTTTCAAAACAAAGTGAAGCAAATGGGCCTTTTTAGACTTGTATTCTTGATGGAGTCCTATAACCGGTTTTCTGGACAAGAGGCAGAAGAATCGGGGGGAAATCTCTACAAAAAGTGATGCACTTGGAGAGAATTTTTCATCACTTTTGAAACTGATTGAAACTGATGCAAATCACTAACACAACTATAAACATAGTTCACGGGTCAGGATTTTTTCATGAAACACTCAAGTCGAAATGAGAAAACAACAACACGCACACATTCATATGCTTAATCGGTATATGAACGGTTCCGTTGTTGAAGAATACAAGTGTGGAAATGTTGATTGTTGTAAAACCAGTTTCAGGAGTGCATCAAGAATACAAGTGTAAAAAGGCCCAATTAGAGCAATTGAGAGCACGCAATCTTTTAAATCACTTTTTAAGCTACAATTATCAAAGTTTTTAGATATTACGAAACTTCGCTTCAATCACAATTTCTTGTTGAGAGTCTGCTCTGTTGCAATTGACAAACACATGTTTGTTTTCCAAAATTGCTCTACAAAAAAAAAAAAAAAAAAATGGAGCAGAAAATCGTGCCCTAAATTACTCAGGTTCAACTAAGAGCAGGCTTATGAAACACAAATCAGTGTAACTTCGGACTAGTTAGGGCTATTGAATTGCTCATGAAACACATTTTGTTCAATTTCAACCTAGCTCAGTCTAGACCAACTCCTTAAACACAGATTATTTGTGACATATTAACGAGACTTAAGCATCAAAATCGCTCCACAGTTGTCAGTCAATTTGCTAAAAAATTCAGGAATTTTTGTTGAAGTCACTCTTAAGTTGTCTTAACTTTATGGGTGAGAGTAAACTTTTACTGAAACATTTAATGCTGATTTTGGAAAACATTGCGGCTGAGTAATTCATAAAGCTCTTTAAAACTTTCTCTTTTAAAACATTAAAAGATGTAACGTTGCAATATGATGCATCACACAAAAATATCAAAACTAGCAAAAGAAATCTTGCTAAGGCTGATCCTTCAGGTTCAGACACACCATCTACAAAAGGAAGGAGAAAAACGTTGGCAAAGGCTTTTGTCTCTTATATTTGTGACAGGTGTAGCAAACAAAGGTCGCAAACTGACCGATGCTATTATTTGGAACAAGCTATTGAGGAAGATAGCAGACTTAAGGCCAGTTTACACCTTCACGCCATTTGCTGATCATTTCCAAGTTTTCTGCTCATATGAAACATCAAGGGAAAGACTCCCACGGATCTTTCCGTGGCAAAGTACTGATCATCGTCCCAAATTCATCATTTCGAACCCTGATGGATCCTCGCGAAAGTGCATTTGGTATCACTGGTATGTTTGATAATCTGATTTTATGCATCAATGTGAAACAATGGAAAATAAAAAGTCTGCAGGTGGTTTCAACCTGGCAATAATACTTGACCGGGGAAACTTTTCATTGCTCAGAAAAAAAAATCGAATACTTTTGAGCAATTTCTCGCGGTAAAATTTAACCAAATTGGCAATATGTAAAGCTTTTTTTTTCATGCGACTTTGCATAACTGTATCTCCAGAGCGAAATGCAAAGACCCAGTATAGCTTTTCTGATAGAATTTGTACAGAGTTTGGTCAGATGAACTTGCAGTATTCCAAAACTTCGTCCTTTCATTTGGACGAAAACATTTCCCAAACTGAAAGGATTCCATTTTCGCTTCTCTTGTATTCGCTGGCTCAAAAAAAGCATGACTTACGGTTTCAGCTCAGCCTAAAGAGCGAAAACGTTTATGATGAAGGGTCAATGAGACCGAAATCTTATGTTCAGGTTTCCAATCAGCTTGATGTCACAACGCTCAAACAGTTTTCATTCCAGGATCTGTCAGTGGCTATCAAGCAGTACTTCGAAAATATTGGGCTAAAACGCATAACTATCTCTTCAGCTTTACCTGTTTTTTGACTCTTTGCTACCGGCAATAACATAAGGGCCGAAAAACCTGTTTAAGTATGCTAAATTGGAGAGTGTGAAAGCTTCGATGAGATTCGTTGCTAGGTCTGAGCAGATTAGTAGAAGAAACCAATTCTTTGATTAAATAATTTCTGTGGATCTTATAGCTCTAAATACTGGGATTACTCCCATTTTTGTGTTCGCTACCAGAAGTGCGGTCATTGATATATGACGGCTGAGATCTCACTCTTTAATCAGCCTAATGTGGGGTTCTCTTGCGCTATGAATCTAACACTCGTACTGGAAGCAAGCTACCCAAATAACACTAAATGAACTACATTCAAGCGTGTTTAGGTGGTAGAATAAGACCACCAAAGTCAATAGAATATAGCATTTAAAAAGCGACATACTAGTTATTGATGAAGAGCTCAATCAGCAAAAGCAGAGGCACAACGGCGGTTGCTTGGTTGGACCGGTAGCTACAGAAACTTTGACAGGAGATAAGTGGCTCATCTAAAGACTCGTATCAAGCCGTATGCATAATTGGCACGGACCTACAAGAGAGAACCATACAAATCACGCATTGGCAAAGCCACTACCGCGTAGTATGCAATGCGAGCAAAAACGAACGCAAATGAAATAAGATATTTGTACATATTTCCAAGCCCTCCTTCCTCTCCCCTTATGTCTCTGGTTACCGTTGATTATTTGGCTTACCGATCACGAGTGAACTTGATTACTTCTTCGTTATTCTGCTATGACATCAATTTCGCTAGAATATACAATTGTACGGACTTGTCTTCCACTAAGCTTAGTACTGTCTTCGATTTCACGTGAAATCTTTATACGAAATTTCGCGTGAAATTTGTTTTGGCGAAAATTTAGCTTGAAAATAAGCAAGAGTTGTACTCACTTCTTGGCATAAAAAATTGCTTGGAAGTTGCTTTCGCTTTATAAATGGCACATGTCTCCGAACATTTCAAGCCAATTTAGTATGTGCAGTTAATTCTTTCAAGCTAAAAGTGACATTTAGCGTTTGAATTTCAAAACTTAAGGTCCAACCATTGATGAGTCTGCGTCCGTACGTGCGCTTTTGCGCCGAGGTAAAACACGCAAAGCATATGTTACACCCAAACATAACTTTCCGAACAGCCAGAAAAGTGGCATGCTCATTAAGTAACCTTTTGTTCATTTTTTGCTACTACTTGACATACGTTCGGTAATGCGCTGTGTGAGCATTTATGTTCACTCCTGTTTACGTACGTCAAAAAGTACCTATCTTGATCAAAAACTGGTCGGTTTTGACAGACGATTATGTTCGCAGACTTATCTTTGGTTAGGGCTTTAGTTGTGCAAATGTCTTTCCAATAAGAAAATCGATCGAAAATTGAAATTCTTGACATTTTATCCTTCAGATATGAGCAGTGTCTTTGCTTTTCTCCGTTGTCAAAATTTTCGCTCGAAAGAATGACCAAATAATGGAAATTTGTCAAAATTTAGCTTCACGATTAACTCAGTACCAGCCTTTAAAGGGTAACACCACAGCAACGGTCGAAAAATAAGGCTTTTTTTGACAATTTTTTTCGGAGACCTGGAACGGGAGTAGGAAATTTCCGATAAAGGGCTTTATTGAGCACACATTGAAGTATGAGAAAAAATGTTTTTATTATCATTTTCATACAAAATTGCGGCGATAGCGCCGATCTTCAAATAAGCCTCTTTTTTTAATTGATAAACGGGCGAAAAGATTTAGCGCAAACGATGAGACCTGGATAAAAAAAAATAAAGTTCATTATTCACATACAATTAACATAACTATAGAATCACGTAGGCATTTTTATTTAAACTGATTTTTGTAGACATGGCGCACTTTTGAATTTTTTATAATTATTTTTAATTGTTTGTAATTGTTTATAATTGTTTTTAAAAAAAATGTTTACATCCAATCGAAAAACGGCTACGTGATGCTCAAGATATTGCATTTACAAAGCTACAAAAAAAATTTGAGACTGATCGGAGCAATAGTTTTCGAGTTATGATTTCGCCCAAGTCGAAAAAAGTAGTTTTGAGAAAAACGTATTTAAAGTTTAATGTGCATTTATATCATAAAAATGTTATATGTACCTTTAACAACGATACCTGCACCATACATTTGGCTATCCGTGTTGATGCTCGCCTATATAAAAAAAGCTATAAAAAGCTATAAAAAAAATTGGATTTTTTTAACAGGTTACTGTGGTGTTACCCCTTAAGCTATTTGATATAATTGTACTTTAATTCTCTGTCCGTTGGAGGAATAGTCACTACTCTTGTTATGTGATATGTTCTCATTTTGTTTAGTGTTGTTGACATTCGCATTTGACAGTTTAGTGTTTGCAGCACTATCAGTCAATAAGAATTTGAATGTTATACGAGGATCGTTTGATATTTTTATTATATATTTTTATTTTTCATCATAATCACCCTGTAGTTCAATAAATTTGGTTCAGCGTTTCTCAAGTCCTTTCATACCATTCAAAAAGAAATTTTTGTTGCATTCCTTAAAAAATTCGGAAACGGCGTCTTTCACCTCTTGTTTCGATGAATATTTTATGTCCAGCGAGATGGGTTTTTAATTTGGGGAACAAAACAAAGTCGCATGGGGCCAGATCAGGCAAATAAAGTGGGTGGTCAACGATGGAAAACAATGGCCATGGAAACCGCGCAGGTGTGGACAGGGGTATAGTAATGGACCCACGTTCCATCACCAGTAACAAAACGCCGCAAGAAATCGTGAGGATTTTTAAGATAGCGTACAAGAGACGCCGTTGAAGTCCCGACTTAGTTGTGTGGCACTTATAAATGTGGCCTTAAAAAAAAGAATAATGGAAGAATTGATATTGACTTCTCCCATACGTGTCTCCCTACCGCCATCGCTAAGCATTCGCTTGAAAGCGCAATCCCCTGAGCATTGGCATTATCATAGAAAAAAAAACTGTTAGGATGTGATGCACCTGTTCACTTGAGATGCCTATGGACTCCGGTTAATCACGCACTTTGAGTCGATGGTCATTCATAACTAAATCGAGTGCTTTTTCAATGTTTTTGTCCGTCGATACACTTTTTGAGCACCGGGAACGCTCCTCGTCAAGAACAATCGTACGGCCGCGTTTGAATTCAGCAACCCAAAATTTTACTGTTGCATATGAGGGCGAGGCTTCATCATACGCGGGATCGAGTTCGGCTTTTATATCAGCTAAATGAAAGAATCTAATGGACGTGCTCTATTGTTGACGATTCGACTATAATCTTGTCTAAATATAAGATAGCCTCTTATCCAGAGCCGTCTTAGATCAATTCGGGGCCCTGGACACTTTAAGAAAAATGTGGCCCCTCCGACAGAGGGTTATTAACAACAATTAATAGAATAGAACAGGGGCAATTAAACTAAATTCTAGATGTATTTATCTGTTATTTTTATTTATCAAAGTCACCTTAAATCAATAGGTAAGTATAATCCGGAAAACTAACTCTTCAACCATAATACACAGGCCAGTAATTAAAAAGTCGACGCTGATTGAAGGGGCACTTTTATAGATTTTAGACAAGCAAAATCATCGATCACATCTTCAAATTGTTTATCTCTTTGAGCACATCACTTTCTATGTACATCTGGTCAACCAAACTGGTCAATCTTTCTTCAAGCGTTTTACTTCACAATTCACTTTTTATTCTTTTCTATTTTAAGAAGATGCTTTTCCCACTGCAGTTAGTTACCATCATGCTTAAAAAGATTCTCAATGCAATTTATACATTTGGAAACGTGTTTTCAACTTTGTCTTCTTTCAAAAGTTGATATACTCCTGAAATGCTATTAGTTTCTTCATTTTCACTATTCTAAACAATTTTCAAGTATTCTATTTATTGAGATAGGTCCCTTTAGTCACACTCCAGATTTATCTCTTTGGCGCACGATTCGAAGTCATCAAATTTGCCACTGACGTTAGTAATAAAATCATCAAATAAAGTTTAAGAATTAGTTGCAGTCCATTGTTATAGTTTTTTTCTGAAGATAAGTATTTTGTCTATTCTTTTCAATATGGTGTTCTAAATTTCTGTCAGAAGACTAACTTTCTAAACAAACTAAGAACTTCGTGCCTAGTTTCTAGTGGCTGCTTTGCATACTCCGCGATAGACGTCAAGGCTCCTATAATTTGTTTTTGACATTGATGTACGGCGCTTACTGCATCAGCCCACGCAGCCCATCTGGATCAGAAAGACTTTTAAGAATTTTTTTTGAGCCTAAATATTAAGTCCATGTATTCCGTAGGTGTGTAAAATCCGAAAAAAATTTCTTGCCTCTCGTACACACCCAGCAGCATGAAGACCTACCAAATCAAAAAAATGTCCCGGACATGATAGAAAGGTAGCAAATTCACATTCCTCCTTGATTTTCTCTTGCAGACCAGCATACTTTCCTGACATATTTGAAACATTGTCGTAGCTTTAACCTCTGCATTGTCGTAGCTTTGCCTTCTCTCTAAAAATTTCAGGATGGTTTCCGCTAGTTATTCTGATTTATGCTCTTTAATAATTATACATTCCAAAAACCTTTCAATTGAAACACGATATTTTACGTATCGAATTATAAAAGCTAACTGGTCAGTATGAGGCAGATTAAGCGTGCTATCAACACTTATTGAAAAATATTTAGCTAATTCAACTTCATTTATAATTTTTTAGGACCCCTTTAGAAGCTATTTATCAACATTCGTTGATAAATAAGAAATGTGTTCCTTTCCAGATTTCTCAAATTTTAATAAGTGATATGCAAGTGATATCATTAAGGAACTCCACACATCTTAAGTAATTCCCATTGTTGGGGGATCCAAGGATTTCATTGTCACCTCGAAACGGAAGCCCTCTCGATACCAAAAATTTTACAGCTGCGACAACCCGTTTAGTAGACTTTTCCAGTAATCTGCTTCTTTTTTATGTTGATATAGTAAGACTGTGTCTACTCTACCAAACTGCTTTACTTCGTGCCAGTTAAGTCATCATAGATTATCTTTATGCAGGGCTATTTTCATGATGTTACATTATGTGATTAATGTGTTTCCAATCATTAAATTCACCCAGAGAGCATAGGCTTACATCGGAAGGGTTAAATAACCAGCAAGAAAAACAAGATGCAGATTTTTTCGAAGACAAATACACCAACCATTTTCTTTCAACACTTTCTTTATTCTTTAATTTACGATTAAATAATGTTTTATTGAAATACCTAATTCCTGATTTGCCATCTTCTTTGTCTTTGTAAGCTATGGGCGCTTTGGGAAAGTCACAATCTTTATTTTGAAAATATGTGGGCCCTTTGCGAAACCAAATTCTTCGATTTTTTCAGTGATATTTTCGTTAAAATAATCAGCAGGGTCATGTAAAATATTTTCTGGGTCGGATGATTGCTGTTGCTCAATTTAAATTGTTGTTGGTAAAGTTGTTAAATTTTTTTTCCATAGGGACAGACACCCTAAAAAAAAAACCTCGTAAAATATGGTTCAATCTATTTTCCTGAAGTGATAGAACTTAGCGAAGAATAAGTAGATTGTGAAGTTCTCTGAGTTTCCGCAATCTGTTGTTAATATGATTTATTATGTGGATGGTTACTACTCACAGAAGCTCCTGGTGTAAAATATGATGTTAATTTTAGTAATTTATCAATTAATTGATATCTGATGTGTTTTTTTCCTTTTTTTCTGAGTCACTAGGATATGACCGTTTTGACCTTTTTGTATCTATAGATAAAGTATTCAATACTTATTTGTAAATCGCACTGCAAATAATCGCGAACACAAAATGAAGCACACCGTTTACAAGTTCAATTTTGAGTGAAATGATTTGATTTTTAGTCCCGACCGTGCTGTTCGAATTGGAGCAGCAGAAATTAAAATGCTTTCCTCACACATTGAAGGGGTACACAGATCGATTTGTTTATGGCTATTCCAGCAATGCAGAAACTCACACAGCCCAAAATTTGCATTTGTGTTAAAGCTGAACAAAGCTTCATACAACAACAACTGTTACTGATAAGATACTCGCTACAGGTGAGGTCATTCACAAATAATTTCGGAAAGTTACCTACTAGTAAGCAGATAGAGTTGCCAGTGTTAGGTCCCTGGTCCATGAGATTACTATAAAAGTAGATATATAATTATTAAGTCTAGTTAGGTCATTATATTTTAATTTTCGTAAAATAAATATATTTATCGGTTGGTGATCTGGAAATAAGGGGCCCCATAGTTCGCGGGGCCCTGGGCACTTGCCCAGTGTGCCCATGCGCAAAGACGGCCCTGCTCTTATCCCGTAGCAGCAATCTAGGACTTTACTTATTATGAGCAAAAAGTAGTAACTCTTTAAATACTCATAAAATTTTCTATAGCACAGCCATAGGTGGTGTCCCTAATCTCTCCATGGGATGGTTTTTTTCAATTCTATTGCGATTGCAATTAAAAACACTTTAACAGCAAAAATTAAACATTTTGGTATAGTTTTTCAGATTTCGTATACTTTAAATGTTTTGTCTTTATGCAGAATTTTCTTACGACCACTGGTTAATATAGCAGATTTGATATGAAATATACTTTTGAGTCAAGATGATTGTTGAGAGGTAAAAAATTGAATTAACATGTCAAAGGAAAACTGTCTTTAGACAAAAAAAAACCACCGTAATATTATATTGACTGCAAAATACAATAGAAAATATGAACATCTACATAAATAAGTATTTTACTGTTTTTGATTTTAAATCAAGCTATGTTTAATCACATTAAAAATAATCAACCTCCGCTTGCGCTCCTTTCTTAAGTTACAGAGTTAATTTGGGAAGTTGGGGTTTAAAATCAATATGTAAAGTCACTCGAATTGCATTCATAACTGTTTTGGTAAGAAATACTATGCAAAAGGTCAACGTTCTTCTTAGTGGAGTATCAATGTTATCCATAATAGAATAATATCTCAGTTAAAGCTATTAGATAATGAATTTTGAACAATAGCTCCTGTGTAAGGCAATTTTCCTTTTTTCGAAGCTATTAGTAAAACTTTTTTAGTCAACAGCTAGAGGATTGAAAACTTTCTAATTTCATAATTTAACATCAACATTACATTTCAAACAGTATTTGAAGTATATTTCAAACCATTTAAAAAAAAAACACCGTTTACCTGCCAAAAATATATTTTCTACTTCAAAACTTGGAAACAAAAATGAAACAGTTGTGTGTATGTATGTTTTAACCACGTAATTTACTACAAATTTGTCTATCTTTATATCCCCTATATGCTCTCCCGATTTCACTTCTTTCTACAAACCGGATTTTGACTAATGCGCTTTAAATATATATTGCATTGTTTGAGTATATACTGTCAGTTATAAAGGACAAGGTACAAATTTTCATGACCTCTTTTGGACAACAGAATTTTGAAAGTTCTTGCCTTCAACTTTAAATTGTCAAGTGTTAAGCTTAAATCTACCAGTTTGAATATGATTAGATTAGTATCTTTTTTAATCTAAGCCAAAACAACTTACGCCAATTTATTTTACCTTGTTTCTAGTCGTGGTGCTGAAAAAAGAAGAAAACATATTAGTATGAAGATTTTTGTTAACTATGAAATATTAAATTTTAAAATAACGAAATGAGTTTGGTTTTTTATGTATTTACTTTTCAGTTTGATGATCATTACACTAAATATATGTATGTCTACAGCGCTGTGCATTTTGACATAAAAAAGAACATTCGATTCCCATGACACCAATTATATCATTTACTCCAGCACTAACAAGACCAACCATAACGCACACGTAATGTGTTTTCATTTCACTGGGGTTGCTCTTCTTGTCCAGGTTTGATTTTAATTGTGTTATTAATCACTCAATAAATGTGTCGAAGGGTCGTTACAATGCCACACAGTGCGGAAACGAACAAATAGCACTGCCACTGGGTGTCTTCTCTCCATCGCTCGGTAGCTCCGTTCAGCATCTCTGATCGGATGTCCTAGCCTTGTTAGCGTCGAACAATTATCCACTTTCTGGAGTTCCTGAAGATGCCTGCGACAGGAATCTACTAATGGTCGATAGGATGCAGAAAATCATGCATTGCGTGCTACATGCAGCATGACTCCTCGCCGTCGGCTGCAAGTCGTGATTCCTGGCGTTGCCTTGAGTTTCCATGCAAGTACCTGAATTGCCTCAATTGTGATTGTAACAATGCGATTGTTACTTGGAACTTTAAGATATTTCAGCGTTAGCTTAAGTTTAAAGTGCTTTTCCAGTTTATTTGCTGGAATGCGAATGTAGGTTTCGATGAAAGTGAACTTGAAGCGAAATATTTTTGGTCGACAGCCAGTGTGCGATGTATGTTAAAATGTTAAGCGGACATTTCGTTTTTTCACCTATGAAGGTGTATCATAAGATCAATTTCGTTTTAGAATCAATAAAAATGGGCAAATGGGCAAAATTATTTTGAACAAAGTTCTAACCACCACTCAATTTAAGACCATTCTTTGACAGATAGAAGACACAAAGAAACTTTTCGGCATTAATTATAAGCTTATTGTAACTCTGTAACTTTGATGCATTCAATAAAAAAAAAGTTGCTAATTTACGTATTAAACTAGTGACAATATCTGTCGGCAAGTGGCGAAGATGCTGGTGAAATAACGATTCGCAACACTGCACGGCACTTTGAAGCACTATTAGCAGTGTATTCGGTTTTGCTGTGCACACTCCTAGAAAATAATAAATCTTCAGTTCACCGAAGTACTTCAAACACAGAACTAAGTTTCCGCCATCGTCAGACTTTCGGAAAAGCTGAAAAGTTATCAAGATATGAAATTTGTATCTTAGGCTCCTATATTAAGGAAGAAGTATATTACACTTTTTGGTGGAGAGAATGACTTTCGAGATACGCAAAACTTTCTATGAAACAACTCTTCAAATTGAAAACTTGCTGGTCGGGAATGACATTTCAATTGCTCGGCCATCGAGTAACTAGGCTATTGTTTGACCATCATCGATCAACTTATCTGGTATGGTTGAAACGGAACTACTGGTGATATAGGAGTACTTGTATGTTTCGAACAAAACTTCAAGCAACCAATAAAATACTCTTTTTAAAGGAATACTTTTTTTTTTCTTTTTTCTTTATGTGAGACTAGTATTACCTATCCGGAGCAAACGTATATTCTGTTATAATTGATTTTCGAAGAAAATCAGTATGCGAATCATTTTGCCCAAAGGTTAATATCTCTATACATACATTTATATAAATAAATCAATAAATGCCATACAACAAATAAATCAGTAAATGCCATGGGTAAAATGTTTTCAAAAACTGCAAATTACTTCTGAGTTCATACTGGCCTTTAAATTGTAAAAAAAATTGTTTATCTAAGGAAATAACGGTTGGTATCGGCCCTAGACAGAGTAGAGTATATTCTAGGTAAAGCCTTCTAAATTAACACATACAGATCAGCCAACAAATCCTACTCTCACCGTTTAGAAGTTAGGTAACATAGTTATCTGCCGAATGCCTCCTGGTTACTAACTTAGTAAGGCTAACGGGAGAGGGTGAATGCGAAAACTAAGCGAAATAACTAAGTGGTCAACAGTTAGGATCGTGCGGGCGTGAAATGGACCTTTGGCTTTCATCGGGCCCGAACGAAACTAGCATTACGATAACGCGGAGATGGAAACTTTGATAAAAAATGACCTGGTCCTCCTGGCAGAGGTTTTGCGAATAGGACCAACTGCACTATGGCAATAAAACTAACGCAGAGTGAAAAAAGGCAAAGAAAAATACGAAATGAGCTAATACCCCAGGTGGCAGACCAGTTACACCCGAAAATTCACCCTCAAATAAGGTTGGTCCTACGGATTCGGGGGAGGGCCATTTGTTGATTACATTTCGTATTGCTAAAAGGAGCTCACTAGCACCCAGAACTCCTCCTAAAAAGTCAGCTTGTTTAATATACAGGCAGGTTCATATATCACAACAGGGTGAAACATTCAGCAGAAGTGGTGCAAATAAAATATCACCTGCAAACGTTTCTATTAAACGCCAGCTAGACATAGAAAAGGAAAACAAAGAACTGCTAATAAACGTATGTAAACTACAAGAGCTTACTGCACAACTGAGTTAAGAAATCAAAAAACTCAGAGCGCTAAATGAACTGCTAAAAGTAAAATGTCTTAGCAGTGAGCGTAGCCAGACGGAATACAGACTATATTGCTGATACAGCGGAAGAAGAAGATATTGCTGATAAAGGAAGAAAAACCAGTGCAAGTAAAAGAGAGACCGCCTCCTCAAATAAATATAGTAGGTATCAAAACGTAAGCTGAAATACAGGCAGTATTGAAATCAACATCAAACACTGATTATAAGATTATTCCCCTCAACAATGATTTATGGAAAATTAATACACCGGATCACGAAAGCTATAGAGATGTAGCGAAAAAATTACAAGACGACGCAATTCAATGGTTCACATACGAAAATAAAAGTGAGAGACCAATCAGAGTAATGGCAACAATTCTTCGTGCAACCTGCGAAATTTAGGATATTATATCGGATCTACAGCAAAAAAGACAAAAAGTAATTGAAGCTGTCAACATCATTAGAAGAAAAAAAAGGAAGCTAAAGAGGGAAATAAAATCACAAATAAAAGATTACCTCCCTCATTTATATTGACTTTTGATAACAAAGAAAAGATTGAAAATATGTTAAAAAAAATGAGAGTTAAGATTGAACTGGTAAGGAAAAAGACTGAACTAATACCACAGTGCAAAAACTGCCAAGGATACAACCATGCGCAAAAATACTGCTCAAAAGAGCCTCGATGTGTCAAATGTGCTAGACTTTGTACAAAACCAATGAGCCAACGTCCTAAATGTGTTTAATGCGGAGAGCTACATCCGGCCAACTTCGGAGGATATGCGGTAGCTAAAGAAATTCAAAAAATCAGAAATGAAGAAACCTGTAACTAACAAACCCAGTGAAACATTCAACAAAAGACTGACAAGCACTAAATAGAAAAGCATACAAGGACATGATACTTTCAATACAAGTAACGCAAAAAAACTAACTTATGCTCAAATAGCTGCAACTAATAATACACTAACAAAACAATAGGAAGAAAAATGAATAATACACTGAACCTTATACTCGTATTAACAAAGGTTATTAGCATGAAAAGCTCGTTTGCAACAACACCATAACAAACTACAAACAGTCCTGGATCTAACAAATACAAATGTGTGTCTTATTTCGGAAACGCATCTTACTAAACAACCCAACATTAAATTCAGAGGAAACGAAATACATCAGACAAATCATTTGGAAAACAGGGCAAAAAACGGAAGCGCAGACATAATAAGGAAAAACATTGAACATTTCGAAGAAACTAAGTCCGAGACACTGGAGATACAAGACACTGCTTTAAACATCAAAATGAAAAACTATTCAGTTGCATTTGCAGGAATATATTGTCACCAAAACCTGCATTAAAGAAAACACAATATTTACAGTTTCTCATAAATATAGGTGAATAATTCATCTTGGGAGAAGATTTGAATGTGAAAATACTGCTTGGGGATAGCGCTTATCAACTACCAAAGGAAAATACTTATTCAAGGCAGCTAGTGAAATTGAATGTCAAGTTATATCAACAGGAAAACCTACATACTGACGAACTGATCTAAGTAAAATACTAGATCTAATAGACTTCTTCATCATCAAGAATATCTCTAGTAACACTATACAAATAGAATAAAGCAACGAGTTAAGCTTGGATCATTCTGCAATACGCTTAACATTAAAGGAGAAAATGTTTGAAAAAACTAGCAACCCCGTTTTAACTAATAGTAAACTAATTTCAGAAAGATACTTTAGACTTAATCAGGATGGAGCTTAGCTTGAAAGAAATAAAAGCTGCAGTACCTCAAGGCAGTGTACTAGAACCAGTTGCTTACATTTTGTTCACATGGGATCTTCCAATGCTAGAAAACATTACAACAGCAACATTCGCAGATGATACAAACTGGAAAAGCTTCAAAATTTGTATAGGAGGAAAACTGCAACAAGATGTCTCATTAAGAAATGAACACTTAGGGGGTAAAGAAGCAGAAAATGTTATTAACGTCATTCAAAGTTCGGCATGGTTAAATACTCCAGAAATCAAAAACAAAGAATTAAAGGAAACACCTATCCAGTGGAAATAATAGAACTTCTTGCGGAAAAACGAAGGACGAAAAAAAACGGCATCAGTCCAGATCTCCTCGTGATAAAACAAAACTAAATAACATCACGCAAAAAAAAAAAATTTTCTATGATGATGCCAAAGCTCAGGGGATTGCCCTTTGAATCGAATGCTTAGCGATGGTGGTAGAGAGACACATATGGGAGAAACCGATATCAATTATCCCATTACTTTTTTAAGTGCCACATTTGTTTCTTATTTTCTAAAGCACTAGTGCTATGCCAAGTCGCTACTAAAGCTTTTAATGTGGCACTTAATTAATCGAGCGCTGGTATTATGTCCAGTAACTGACTGTTAAGACAACACAAGACGAACAAATATAGCCATGGGCACGGCGGGATTTGAACTCGCGGGCAGTTGATCGCTGCTGTGGACTGACGCGTTAGTGAGCTAAGCTACCGACCCCTAAGAAAAGAAGGGAAATAAAAGAATTTAAAAATCAGTCAGTGCAGGGAAACTGGGCAAGAAACAAAGAGCAAAAAGCAGAAATAGTCGCTGAACACCTTGAAAGTATATTTTAGCCACATGATGTATCAGATGACAAGACAGTGGAAGAAATCACTGCACAAAACAAAGATGAAGACATTGAACCAACGACAGCTGAAAAGATAATCAAAGAAATCAAAAAAACTCGATAAAAAAGAAAGGTCCACGATATGACTTAATTACAGGAGATGTTATGAAGCAACTAGCTGCGATAGCAATAAAAAGGTTAAGATATATATTGAACTCTTGCTTTACGCCGCGTCCACATTGGCCATGGGAGATGTCATAACATTCGACTTGCCATGAAAATGGAAAATGTAGACGGTACATGGCATACCATATTTGATGGCATGCCATATATGTCAAGCCATATGGCAAGACATTTGCATGGCCATGAGCATGGTCATATTCTGACAGTTGTTCATTTTCAAAATGGCGATGTCGAGGGAAATAGTGTTACAAACCCTAAACGAATACAAAAAAAAGATTGCTTATGGAAATATATGTTCGCCTCTTCTTCAATTTGCGCCTTTCGTTACATCCTGCTTTCTCTAACCTTCATAGTGCTCTCAAACACCGGATAGCGCGCATATGTGCACTGCTGAGCGACATTTTCAAAATGATATGGCATGACCTGCCGTTGCCCAGGCACCAGATGAAATGCCATAAACTGACATTCGTTGCCATCGCATATGGCAGAGTTCATGGCCAATGTCGACTCTAGATTAATTTAAAATATGTACCGAAACTCTGGAAAGAGGCAGAAGTAATAATGTTATCTAAACCTGGGAAACCACCACATGAAGCGTCATTCTACAGGCCAATTTTTTTACCACCTATTCTATCTAAAAAAATTGAAAAACTGTTTCTAAAGAGATTAAAACCAATTATTGAAAAAGAAAGATCAATACCAGATGACCAATTTGGATGTGAGGGACAAACATTCTAAAATGGATCAAGTACACAGAATAACGGATGTCATCGAAAGAGCGCTGGAAGGTTAAAAACTATGCGCTACTATCTTTCTGGATGTAGCTCAAGCTTTTGACAAAGTCTGCCATGAAGGATTAGGCCTGAAGCTAAAAATGCATGTTCCGAAGTAGGCCAACATATTGAAATCTTACATTTCAGAAAGACACTTTAGGCTAAATCAGGATAGAGTTTACTTGGAATTGAAAGAGATAATAGCTGGAGTACCTCGAGGCAGTGTACTTGGAGCAGTTCTTTACATTTTGTTCACATGTGATCTTCCAATGCTAGAAAACATTACAACAGCAATATTTGCAGATGATACGGCTATAAAGGCTTTTGGAGAAAACAATGAAGAGTCAACGAGGAAATTGCAAACAGCTGTAAGTCAAATAGAAAACTGGACGAAGAAATAGAGGATGAAACTAAATCAGTTCATGTAGACTTGACTGGTACATAAGCCTGTAATTATCAACAGCCAACAAATACCAAATTCCAGCTGGGCCAAGTGCATAGGCATGTCATTGGATGCTAAATTGCGCTGAAAAGTTTACGTGAAAAAAAAAAGAGAAGAATTGTATATATGCTACAGGAAAATGTACTGGCTATTAGGAAGAAATTCTACTCTATCGACAGAAAACAAATTATTGCTCTACAAGCAAGTCCTAAAACACTGGCTATTAGGAAGAAATTCTACTCTATCGACAGAAAACAAACTATTGCTCTACAAGCAAGTCCTAAAACATGTCTGGATAAATGGCATCCAGCTCTGAGTTTAGAATAAAAAAAAACTAATTGAATAAAACAAAGTTCCAGAACAAAGTACTAAGAAATATCGTTGATGCAGCATGGTACATAAAAAATGCAAACTTGTGCAGGGATCTAGAAATATACACTATTGATGAATTAGTTAAAAAAATGGCACAAAATCACGAACAAAGACTTCGACAACACGGTTCGACAACATAGCTCCGCTCGTGTAGTTTGGCTCTTAGGCAGATCTACATTCTCGGCGAGACATAACAAGTATAGCCAAGTACGAGAGTATGGATGGTTTCCTAGCTGGCTCTCGCCTGTTTTTACCATTTTTACTCTCGTCTTCATCAGATATGCCAAGATCTGACGAAGACGAGAGTGTAGATGGTTTTCTTGCTGGCGCGACCTGCTTAATGAGGGTTTCGGAGGATTTAAGAGTGTCTCGGCTGAACTGCGAGTCGCTTGAAGTTTTGTCGGTTTTAAGTATTGAATCAAAGGGGTTTGAAAAAATGTCTGTTGGTGGTTACGATTATGTTTCCGAATTTGGTTACGGTTTGTAACGTCCACATCAACTTTGTGCAAATTAAACTGATATGAAAACACATCGTTTTTGTAGTCTCGCGTACGTTCGAGAGTTCTTTCTACTTTAGAAATGTCCTTCACTCCACTAGCTTCCAAATCGTTGGATTTGTTTATTTGGCGACGAACTTCTTCGGCATTGTTAATCCAATTACAGATATCAAATTCACCGCTTTTATGAAGAAATGTGACGTCTTCAATCAATTTTTATCGTCGTTTGATATGTCAACATTTTGTCCAGAGATAACACAGGTTTCAATTTTCCAATAATCCCAATAATCTTTAACTAGATCATGTAACACTGTTAGATCATCCCTCTCATGCCTATGCTGAGGTGATATGAGACACACGAAATCTTTCTTCTGCTCAGGTCTAGTAAGCATGTTACCATGAACTACCCAACACATCAACGTTTTACTAACTACTGGACTGTCCCAGTTAAAATATTTCAACTTGCGTGAAACTAATATCGGCCAGTTGTCTTGTCCAATCAAAATCTTAGGATGTGCGGTATCTAGGGTTAAATTAGAAAATTCTTTTAAAAATGGCCCCTGTTTAGTCATGTCTTTTAAATTAATTGACTGCGTAGGCAATGCAAAGTCTGGCATTGTTTTAACATAGCGCAATGTATAGTCCTTGTCATTTAAACTTACTGTTCTTGAATTTTCATGTTTATTTATTTGATTATTTGTCCATTGCATTTTTACTGGCGTATTCGGATCATCCAAAACTAGTTCATCAGCCAGACTTTCATCAATAAGGGACACCGTGGAAAGATCATCAAGCAATGCAAAGTCTCAATAGTTTTACATTGATTTATAATCTTTATTGGTAGTATTTTTTAGAGAACTTTCCCGTTTTTTTCATTAATGTTATAATTCCTGTCATTGGCTTCAGAATTTTCTAACCATTTGGTCAGATTTCTGAAGTAGTTTATTGTGATGCCGTTTGTATATACGCTAGTGATCTGAAACGTCTTGTGAAGAATAAACTGATACTTCTTCAGCATGTCTTGATGAAGGAGTGTCCTGTCCTCTTCGCAAACGTGAAGCTATCGAAAGAAGCACCTTCTCTGCCTACTTGCGTAGCCACTGTAATCTCCATATCTTGGTGTCTGCCTATCTTGTCTGTCGATTTCATTGTTGAATATGTCATTAATGTTTTTGGCTTTTGGCTTGGAGCCGCTATCTTCACTCGTATGTGACCTAATGGCTATCCATGCAATTCAAGGAGGGCTGGCATCAGCTTTCATAAGGTCTGGTGCTCAGAACCAGGTGATTGGAAATCGGGAACAATGCAAACCCAATCTACACCAACAACTTAATACTGCGAGCTTCGAACGTAGTCTCAGGCGTGCTAGATTTTAACGGGATGAATATGGCATGACATTGGCCTGGGGCCGTTCGCACTCGGAATTCACTCTGGTGGTACCGCTTTTAAAATTACTCGGTCCGGAAACCTATGATCACAAATCCAAATGCGTGTTTTCTTATAATCGGCCGTGCACCGAACCATGAAGTTCAGCCAGGTTTTACCACAAAAATTTTAACTGCCATTACCGAGTATTCCAGTCATCAGTGAAATCAGAGGGCCATGGGATATTCCGAGTCATACCGGTTGTTGTTGGGCCATTCGACATTACCCGGAGGGCACCACGACAAAGCTTTTTATACTATTTAAGACTATTACATTCTAGTATTACATTTAACATTGAAGTTTTCAAAGTGCATAGTACTTATCCAAAAATATATTTACATATATCTTTACATATATATTATGTTTACAAAAGTGGATACAGTACTGGTAAGACTGCATATTTTGCAACTGCAAGGTAGGTAGGTAGGTTGAAGTGGATGCCGATCGACAGAAGCCTGCCGACAGACGCACACAAGCACAAAAGAGGCCCGTTGTAATGCAACAGTAATTTTTTCTCTGCTCTTGTCACTAAAGTCAGGGAACCATCTGCTTCCTTTGATAAACCGCATTATACCGTTTAAATTGGCCAGAGATAGTTTGGTCAAATTTGAGAGTAAGAGTGCACTAAGTGCCGCTATCCATCTTCTTGCCAAAGCTGGGCACTGGCACATGAGATATAGGATGGATGTCTCCTCGTCCTCCGAGCCACAGCTCCGACAGAAGTCGTTGATTGAAGTATCTTCAGTAACCTAGCCTGTTCTTAACTGGCAGCTTGTGCGTATCAAATTAATTAGCAATCACATAATTCCATTTTCATTATAAACACATACAGCTCTAAAAACAGCCAATCAAAGTGAAATAAAGTAATTTAAGCTTGATAAGGTCGCTTTGCCTTTTTCATTAGTTTTGGCTCCATTTCAATCAGACAAGCCAAACAAAGCCCACCAGAAACTAATTATTTTTACAAAAGAGGGTGAGCACTACGCTTTGTGAGAAATGACACAGGTGAAACGCGGCGAAATTTCCATAAAATGGAAAATGCACAAAACTCAAAGTACAAAGCATAGTAATTGTACTGCTCTCGTGGCTAATGAGAATTTCACCGGTGATGAAGAAACCAAACGTTGGGTTGACTGCTTTCTGAGCTGTAATTAGTTTTTGAATGCTTGGCATCAGTGAATTTCACCCATTTTAGTCTTACTTCAAGAAAAGACTATTCGAATAGAACACGAACTTTTAATCAGACTTAAGGGGGCAAGATGGTTTCCGAGGCCGAAGAAAAGCCGATTTTTGCGATTTTTTTTCTCAGCTTTGAGCGAAAATAATTACTAATTTTTTATAACACATTAAAGAACTATATTTTGAGAGTATGTAGGAATTATTGTATAAAAAAATATGGATTAGTTATCCCGTGGTGGCAGTAGATCAAAGGCGCTTCGAAAAAAAGGCGTCGTGCGGTGCGTAAAACCTGGCCTGACAGTGTTATCTGAAATCAAAAAATCGAAGTGATTTACTTAATATATTAGTTTTTTTCGCGGATGAACGAAACTATATTGAAAAATATGCGATTTCCAATTTTTGGTGCGGTTTTTAATTTGGAGGTACCATTTTCACATAAAAAATCAGCCTTTGATTGCCTGTAAAAAATAGTAAAAAGTTTTTTTGAAAAAAAACGATCGTTCATCCGCGAGTATTTATCATATTAAAGATGTCCGGCAAAGTTCATTGAAATCGGTGCATTACTTTTTGAGTTATGTTACGCACCGACTTCAAAAATGTAGTTCGGAGTTTCGAGCTACACTATTTCGGCTTCTCGTGGAAATATACCTGGGAACACGATCATAAAATAACCGGTATCTCTGCGAGTTTAAGTCCGATCGCCTCGAAATTTTCAAAGGATATTCCTGAGATGTTGTACTTTCATATAAAAAAATAATTGAAATTTTTTTTTGTTTAAGTCGGAAACCATCCTGCCCCCTTAAGACGTTTCATTTTGAGCAAATGCAAATTTTTACTTAACAGAACAAATATTATTTTCTGATTTCCGGTAAGAAAAAATATTTATGTTGCAGAATCCGTACTCAATTCCAAAAGTTTCAGTGTGACTCGCAGTAATTTTCAGATATTTCAATGGGCAATAAAGAATACGCATTCAGCTTCAGTGTGACGACTTTCATTAATCTACAAATACTCTTGTTTCAGCAGATTCATCATGGGCTTGGTCATTTTTTGCATGAGTCCGACTCCGTTAGCTATCAGGCAACAGCATATGGTGACATACTCATACACGTCTCTAGACAGGAAACTTTCCTGGACCACAGCCTCTCACTTCAATCCTGGATTCAGGAAGCAGGACGAAACTACCTTAAAATTCAATTCTAACCATTTATGGAATACTTCAGCTGGGAATGGTCATAGCTGTCATAATCATCTACAACGGTCAGCCAGATGCTATGCCAGCAATTTAACCGGAGAGAAATTTCAACGGTTTTAGAAAATGCTCCACTCATCGAATAGCACGGATGGTGGTGGCTTGCATGCATGACATTTCTCGTGGAATATTAATACTCCGAGGTCGAAATACCAGGCTCTGTAAGGAAACGTTTGTGCGCTTAGTCAACAAGTGTATGCTCTATATATTCGAAAGGCTTTAGTATTCCTGTTCAAATGGTGACATTTCATGGCACGTGCCATAAACATACATATGTGTACATCATTTTATTACATTGCAAACAAGCACATTAATTAAAATCTTAGAATTTTTCAGTGACAGCTTTTCAAGGGATGATGTTTGAGATTTGTTTTTCGAGAAAGCGTTATGTTATATATATTTTCATGAACAGTTTTTGAATGCTTGATGACTATCATAGCTTTACATTACTCTTAATGCCCGATATTCATTTATTTGTTCACGAGAAACCTATTTGATTGGTTGAATCTAATAAAGAAAAATCAATCAAATATCCATAAAGGAAAATAAAAAAACTCTAACGCACCTGAACCGCTAGAAGCACTGATGTTCGAAGAACAGTAGAAAAATCGTGCAGATTTTGAGTGCATATTCTACCACACAAGCTTCTTATTACAGCCAAACTGTTTCAAACGCCACGTTTTACTTTGGTCTCAACAATGCATTATAACTCATATGGTAGAAGGTTTCAGATATTACCACTGGCATGAATTTCAACGTTTATGAAAGCAAAGCACGGGTTAATTATATTCGTTATCAGCTGCTTATTTCACAAAATTTTGAAAGCAGCATCTCATATAACATCAATGAAGAAAATGCTGAGTGCCTGCAGCACTGTAACTGAAGTTGGTGTTTGGGGCTGCGATCCGAAAAATTTGCAGAACTTTAGGAATTGAAACATTGGCTATTTATTTTCATTGTAAATGTTTCCGGTATGAATACTAACTGTAAGCATTTATTGATATAAAAGTAGCACAACCGACTCGTGCTAAACCTTTTGCCAGTATCAAAGCCAAGAATATATCACATCTGCTTCACGTTGTTATATTACATTCGAAGTTATAGGAGTATAAAGAAATTTAGGGTTACCTGCAGCGAGTTTTTTCAAATAATCGAAAACTTAATATTTGCTGTTTATTGTCACTACAATACCATTACCATTTGAAACTTGTACGATAAAACCGCTTAGTAAAGATATTGCAAACAAACACAAAACCAACAATAGCTGGCAGCCCTATCGTGGCTTTTCAACCAAATTTGGCCCGAATAATGTTTATAACGTTCCATCAATTGTATGAAATTTGTATTGATTTCATGACTGCACTGGAAGCTATAGGGCAAAAAGTTTTATTTTCCTGAGCGAATTTTCAAAACCAAAGATACAAAAATTACCATAGCTGGCAGCACCAATCGAACTTTTCAACCAAATTTCTACCAAACAGAGTTTGGAGTAAGGTTCAGCTACTGTGTCAATTTTATGAAAATTTACAATAGATAATAATTTAATACCACGAAAAGGAGGCATCGGTGGATGACTGAGCACGGCCTCAGGCTGGCAGTCTCAAGAACAGTGATTGTCATTCTGACGAAGCTGAGGATACGAACATCCATACCCATGACAGTTGGCTCCGTCGAGGTTCAGACTAGTAAGTCGCTCCTGTATCTGGGAGTAACCCTGGACACTGGGATAATATCCTGACAGAGCTCTAGTAGCTCAGCACACATTCTTTGTGTTTAGTCGCATCGTAAGTTTAAGTCCACGCTCTGCCTGGTCTTGACGCATGATATTCAGTCAGCGCTCGGCCTGATCACGCTTGAAACGGACGTTAATGCAATGCTGCAAAACGTAGAGAACTGGCGCGTAGTTTCAATATATCTTGAGAAAGTGCTTTTTCTTCAAGCTGGAGAAGGGTTGCCTTTTCGACCCATGAACTGTGGTAGTTTTTGATGTCCTTGGTTACCGATAAGCGAGTCAGCAGCAATACTTAGGTGGGGTCCAACTCTTAGCTTCGAGAGCTTGTAGGTGGTCTTTTGTGGTGAGTCGAAACTCACAATATTCCGCGTTCTGATAAGGCACTCGGAGATCTGGTAAGCACATTTTTTTTCGGCCATCTGCACTAGGGGAAATAAACTATAAATTATCTAAATAAGTGTCTGAAAATGATACTCGATCAACCATTTAACTACTCAGCTCGTCAGGTCTATGAAAAAACAAGTCTTACATACTAGAAAGCTACCAAAATTTGAAATGTGTTTTTTTTTTATTTTTTCATATTCTTCTAACCACACATTCCACAGAGCCAGCCTTTCTTCGAACAGCTAAATAAAGTGGTGAGTATCGCAAGGTGTATTCATTTTTGGAATCTTATAACTAAATTTTAATTGTTAGCTGTTGTTAGCTATTAGAATCAAGAGCCATTGAATTGGCATCTGAATGCTTTCTTATAATTGAATGTTTCAGAAGTGGCCGAGCAACAAGAAGTGTATGTGCGGGTAGAGAGCAAAGCTACTGATGCTGCTGCCTCCATATTGTGGGCAATCATGTGGCCCATTGTGTAGACGGGCGATTGCTTGTAGTGGCTGACAGTGGCGAAGCATGGAAATGGCGCTGGCCGAGGATGGCTTTCGGAGCGGTTTTTCACACATCAAAAATTACCACGGGTCTATCTAGTGGCCCAGTTCTTGGTGGCAACTTTGTGATGGTGGTCATCATTACGACCATTGCTGTGGCGGATGATAGCCCACAATGTGGACGCAGCATAAGAATCGGAGTCCAGTGGCCCCAGACACTGTGGTTCTGCAAGAAAGCTCGTCTTTACTGAGTGTCTTGTATGAAGCGAGCCCAGCTACCAGTGAAAATGCCAAATTGATAGGAATTGTTTGTAAGTTGTAAACTCGGAAATACATGACATTTTAAATCAATACAAAATCAAAATGAAAATAAATGAATGTATCTGTTTGTTGACATGCCATAAAGCCGACAAAATTTATGCAGTTGCCCGGTGCATTCTTTTTCATTCGTTTTCGTGATTTCAGCTGATTCACGTAGAAATTAGTTTTAGCATTTAGCCAAGGGTATACTTATTTTACACAAACAAATGTAATCACGGGAAACCAATTTGTAGACATTTCCGCAACACGACACCAAAATCGGAACGATCGTAAAACATTTTTACGACATCGTCATAAAACATGTCAAAAACGAAATGATCATCCAAGCGTACTTGCCAAAAACACTCTCCAGAATCGTGTTTCTTTCCCTTGAAAAGCAATCTCATATGATGATTTCACGTGCTGAAGTAATCGCAGTAAATAATAAGCTTTGAAAGTGCTACTTACTAAAATCTTTCCCCACTTCTGTCATATATTTTAAAACATCCCTTACAAACTAATTTAGTCTGACAATCTTCCAAAATCATTAAAAAATTCTAACACTACTTGACAAAACCTTCTCTTACTTTATAATCTCCACCTTTGAACATCGTTCTATTGAAATTCAATGCCTCATTCAATCGATTGAAAACAAGAATTGTTCGAAGGTGTTCAAAAGAATTTCACAAGGCTGCTCATGCAATCAGCATATATGTATGTACGTATCTAATCCTTTTCTGAAATGAGAGCACAAAACAGAAGGCGCTTTCAGTTTGATTGGACAATTCTGACTGTTGCAAGATTTCAGCATTCAATTATGGAACATTTGTTATTGCTCGACTCGGGATACTACAAGCCTGACACAAGCTCAAACGGGATAAAGGAAATTGCATTGAGAACACTTAACGAAGTTCAAGTATAAGCACTAGGTGAAATGAAGTAGTGCAAAGTCAAGTGGAAAATCGACGCCTCTGCACATTGGTCGGTAAATGTGAAGGCGAAGTGTCTGTAGAAACGAGACATTTGCACGTTTCGTAAAATCGAATACGTTTAACCCAGCAAAGTCCAAGCATCGATGTTCCGTTTTCAATTGAAAGGTGATGTGATTTCTGGAAAATACTGAAAGGAATGCTGAACTGGTAAGTTGCATGTGATGTCGTGGATGCTAAGAATCACAAACACATAAAAATATGGCTAACGAACTGATACCGTGCCAAAACCTACCAGGTAAATGATTGTTGGCGTCAAAACGAGCTAATGACCAAAGGGAAAGTTGGGTTAATGGTGAAATATGAATAGAAGACAGCAATATGCAGACTGAAAATCTGAAGTACTTACCAAATAATAACTGCTGAAACTACAGAAATAGATATGAAAATACTTCAGTTTACTCTGGACGTTATTTCTTTGCCAGATTATGCCCTCGAAAACGTCCTAAAATTAATAACCCAAAGTGAGAACCTATTTTTTTACTCATAGTAACAAGTAAAATGCATTTACCTGTAAATGAGACTGAAATTAACTTAAGCCTATTAGTATACCCGAGCGAAACTTTATTTATGTTACTATACTGCCGAAATCTATTACTATACTGCCGCAAAAAATACGCTGTATTTAGAAGCGAAATAAAATGCCGACATGGCCGTCATTTTAGCATAAAAAAGGGGTCAACCTTGGCATGGGAGATAATAAGCTAAATTTTTGTATATACCTTCATTTTAGGGTCCTTAAAGTTGCCCCAAAAGTCTCATAAGATCTCGTGTCTGCGTCGAAAGTTATTCAAGGTCAAAGGTGAGAAAAAACAGTTTTTTCCGATTATCTTGGTTTCTATTGCTCCAACGATGTCAACACATCGGATCAAAATTGTAGAGCATAAAATTTGCGACACATTTTACTTGAAGCTTTTTTTCATGCGCTCAACCGTTTTACCGATAGAGGGTGGTAAGCGCGCAGCACTGAGCCATA
This sequence comes from Nemotelus pantherinus, assembly GCA_963978885.1. Classification (NCBI taxonomy): domain Eukaryota; kingdom Metazoa; phylum Arthropoda; class Insecta; order Diptera; family Stratiomyidae; genus Nemotelus; species Nemotelus pantherinus. The sequence continues at coordinate 75,141,650 of OZ022265.1, read as the reverse complement.
TGTACTGTAATGCAACGTCAACCTTGAATACCTGTGAATACTACTTTCAGTTTTGAATTATTTGTATTATTTATCAGTAAATACATTGTATTTAAAAGCATTTTACCTATTTTTAAACAATGATTGTGCCAATTAGCCGAGAAAAATTTTTGTCAAATCGATATAATAAAAAGAAACTTATTGGTATGCTCATTGAAAAGTTTGAGAGTTTGAGAGCAACAAAACAAGCGAGAGATGATGCTGTTGTTCTAATTATAGAAACAGCTATCGAAAAATCCAAACATGAAAGGACTGCCATCATTATATTACTATTTATTTTAATTGGACGCACCCAATTACATCAAGAAGACATTTTCTTTAAAAAAGTTGGCAAAGGCAATGTCAAAACACAAATATATTCTTCAACAAGTTTTGATAAATATCCCATTTCTGAAAAACATGTTTTATTTTTACATGCATTCAGTGGATGTGATACAACTTCTGCGCTGTTTAAAAAAGGAAAAAAAACTTTCATAAAAGCACTAGAATAACTTGCCAATTTTGACGAACTAGCTCAAGTTTTTCTAGAAGAAAAGTGCCCTGTCCAATACGATAATGGCATTCGGATCTTATACAATGCAATATACAATGCTCCAAAATCTGAGGATAACATCGATCATCATCGATATACTCAGTTCATTAAATCTACAAAACTTAATAAACTTGTCCAGTTATCTAATCTTCCACCGACAAGTGCAGCGGCCCATCAGCATATAAACCGTGTCTATTACCAAGTTCAAAAATGGTTAGGGCATGATTTAGAACCCGAGGGATGGGTTTGGGTGCTCCAAAATGAGTTTCTGGAGCCAATGACAACAATATTACCACCAGCTTCCGATGAATTACTAAATACTCTATTTTGTAATTGTAAGAATGGATGTGGTGCACGGTGCCGATGTAGAAAATCGGGGCTGCAATGCACTTTAGCTTGTGGCCAGTGTAGTGTGCAAGCTTGCCTCAATGCTGTTTCATCGCAAAGTGGCTGTGAGCAAGAGAGTGCTTTTGCCCACAAAATTCAGGAAGGTCTGGAAACACCAATTCAAGGCAACGAAGATGATGACATTGATGCAGAAGTTCCCGAATGTCCAGAAGAGGACGATGAAGAAGAGAAGTAATACTTTTGTTATTTAAATTATTAAAGATTGATAGATTGAAAATATGTAAAATATATATTGAAATAAATTAAATATATGTTAAATGTTGTTAAATACAATGTATTTACTGATAAATAATACAAATAATTCAAAACTGAAGGGTTCACGGTTGACCTTGCATTGCAGTACATATGGCTGAGTGCTGCGAGCTTACCGTCCTCTATCGGAAAAACGGTTGTGTATGAAAAAATACTTCAAATAAAATTTGTCGAAAATTTTATGCTCTACAATTTCAATCCGATGTGTTAACATCATTGGAGCAATAGAAACCAAGATAATTGCAAAAAACTGTTTTTTCTCACCTTTGACCTTGAATAACTTTCGACGCAGACACGAGATTTTATGAGACTTTTGAGGCAACTTTGAGGACCCCAAAATGAAGGTATATACAAAAATTCAGCTTATTATCCCGCATTCCGAGGTTGCTTGCTAGTATGACTGGGCTAACATTGATACTAACTACAAGTCATTGTTTCGAAAATCAAAATTTAGCGCCGAAGCGAAAAATTGTAAAGTTAGAGCCTTTATTTTTTTGCCTCCTTTCTGGCACTTACTCCATCTCTCAATAAGTATGTTCGGTTCATCCCGTCATCCCGGCATCATCTCGTAATCAAACAAATCGTGCTAGTACTTCTCAGACAATTCAACAATGGCATCAGGGAAAGTGCAATCGTTTTTATTTTTAATTAAACCTCAAACATTAAGCTATCAGTTTGTCCTCATTGACATGTGTCCAGAGAAAGGTCTACAAGAAACTCTGGTATTTTCTTCATTAAGGATTTGTGTTTTTGATGTGTGATTTCAAATACGATTTAAACTCTTTTTTTGTTTTTCGCTGATTTCACCGAGATCAGCAATGAGCTTTATAAAGCGATATCCTGCTGTATTAGATTTTTACTGATGTGCGAAGAAGAACATTAGTATTAAAACCACTTTGGTCAAAAATTTATATATATATATATATATATATATATATATATATATATATATATACACATATATATATATATATATATATATATATATATATATACATATATATATATATATGTATATATATATATATATATATATTAACAAAAAATTCCAGTGAAAAAATTTCAGAAACGCGCCATCCGATTGAACTGAAATTTTCAGGATACATTGATGTATATGCAAAATAGTGCCAGGTCTCACAAAAAGCTAATAATCTTTTACCCTTTGGCGCCAGGGGCCATTTTAGTGATATTTTCAATATACTTATTTTTCTGTCAACAAATAACAAAAACCAACTCATATAAAAATTTTATTCTTTGTGTATATAACCAAAGAAACATTTTTGAAATTTCACATCGGACAAGAACGGTAACCCTCCTCCAATTTACCTATATTTTAAGAATTAAAAAATTTTGTTCACGAGAACTCACGATCCAACTGTCAGATACAAATGAAATTCACAGAATGTATTGGTATTGAGTAGGAACAGGTCTGATAGAAGCGATTTTGAAATGCGGGCAACTCTGTGCCAGTGGTGCCATCTTGAAAAATTATAAAGAAAAACAAATTGCTTTTTGCCCAATGAATTCTGACTTAGTTACCAAATTTTTATGCTGAATCTTATTAATTTTATTGAAAAAGTCGTTTGGTGCTGCCAGCTATGGTAGTTTGTGTGTCTTGGGTTTTGAAAATTCACTCAGGAAAATAAAACATTTTGCCGTATAACTTCCAGTGTAGTCATGAAATCAAAACGAATTTCATACAATAAATTGAAATTACTATAGGCGTTATTGAAAAGGAATCTGGTTAAAAGACCATCATAGGGTTGCCAGCTATTGTTGGTTTTTTTTATTTATTTGCAATATCTTTATTAAGTGATTTTATCGTAAAGTTTTCAAACGGTAATGATCTTGTAGTGACAGTAAACAAAAAATATTCAGTATCCGAAAAATTGGAAACTTGTGCCACTGGTAACCATAAATTTCTTTGTACCCCTATAACCTCCAATGCAGTCATCGGTTCAAAACGAAATTCGCAGAATAGGTCGATTTCAATGTGAGGCTGGTGTGGGTTGCCAGCGCGAGGCGTTTTTTCCTATTTTTGTATCAATAAATGCTTACATTAAGTATTCATATCGCAAACATTTACAATGAAAATAAGTTACCAATGTTTAAATTTTGTTAGTTCTAGAAATTTTTTGGTCCCAAACATCTTTCGTTTTTTGACCCTAAACATATTTCTATCCCTATAACTTTCGACGAAATCTTTCGACTTTAAGTTGCAGTGCTGGTAAAGTGTTGCAAGTACTAAGCATTTTCTTTGTTTATGTTATGTTATGCTGCTTTCAAAGTTTTTCCTAAATCCCAAATTCCCAAAATCCATTCCACCCTATGAGTTTAAATGCGTTGTTAAGATCAAAGCGATCTTGCCCTTGAACCAGGTTGGAGCACGTGTAGTAGAAAATGCACTCGGAATCTGCACGATTCTTCTACTGTTCATCGAACATTTGTATTTCTATCGGCTCAGGTGCGCTAGAGTTTTTTTTCAATCTATCTGTTTTTGGAGGCGAAAGTGATAGATTTCAAGCAGTTCAGGTTTCCCGGTTAGTTATCTTCAACACAGTGCAGGGGGTGGTAGGCCATTTCAAATTGTTGCTCAGGATATAAAAATAATATTTTATCATTGAATTAAACTTCTTGCAAATGCCATATTATTGGAGACGTCGGAGCAAAGCTTTTTGATCAATAGTATAAAATATCTGCTACATAGTTACATTTATCCAATGAATTCTTTATAAATTGGACCGCATCTAATGTGGCCGCTACAGGATTACTGTGTTCTTGGAAACCATAATAAATAGGTGCTAATATTGATGATTGATTGATGTGTTGTACTATACGGGAATTTACGACTCTCTCAAATATCTTGCTGATTACACTAGGAACGGCGATTAAGCGATAATTTAAGGGATCCGAAGATCACCTCCATTGAAGATTGAATTTATGTGTGCAACTTAAAGCAAGATGAAACTGAACCATCCTTTAAATATGTTAACAATTTTTAGGGGAATTTTAAATCTTTTGACGTCTTCGGACATTAAACTGTCGACACTTGAAAAAACTATGATTTTTAGTTTATCTCTAATTTCCATTACTTCGCTTGGATTTTTAGGTCTAAAATGTATGCTGGCGTAGCCTTCAGGTAATGTACTATCACTTCACTCAAATCCTTTACGGAATGGCTGATGTTAGTTCCAATCCTTATAACATAATTGTGGCGGCAATGTATCGTTGCATTGTCCACAGCAAAACGACCGCGCGTGCATAAGTGCGAGCATGACATTCTTCCCGTCGCGATAGCTTTGCACGTAATCTGATACGCATAGCTATCGTCTCGGTCGGAATGTCATGCTCAATCACATGTTTACGCTGTGCGACTCGAGCTCTGTGCATGTACACAAGTGCCGACGAAGCATTTGTGTTTATGTTCTAGCTCGAGCTCTGTACAGACGCACAAGTGCTGACGAGGCATTTGTGCACGTCTGGACAGAGAATCGGGCTCCGTCCGGACACACAATTGCTGACGAGGCATTTATGTGTGTCTGGATGATGAGGAGCTTACGCCTGCGTGGTCAGCACTTATGACCTTCATAAGTGGCCCGCAGGCGGCGATCTTTCTCATTCCTCATTTGCATTCGATACGATCGATATCAACATTGTACATTCGCATTTAATTGTTAAATAAAGCAGTTTATTGTCAATATTATACAAAGGCGTTTTAAGTTGCGACTCAAGGACCATAATTGGCGATCCTGCTAAACCGACGGCGAACATCGCTCGTCCGAGCCGAGGAATAAACAATCATCCGATCCAACGAACATCGCTCATCCGAGCCACCGACCAACCCGCATCCACGCTTTTTCGAGCGGATAAAACGACCGACGACAGGACCTCCCACGAATGGGAAACACCGAGACGAAACCACTTCAGGGAGACGTCACCAACACGCTCATTGTCAATTCGGCATTGACAGTTGAGAGCCAGCGACTCGAGTATCTGCTGGTCTGCATTCTTATAATAAACACCGCGTCCTTGCTGTACATATTGTACAGGGACCACGTCCGAGGCGTAAAAAGGCGAACCCAAACATCAACCGGCCCATCGGTTTAACAACCACGATGACGGACAACGAGCCACCGAAGCAAAACCCAACAATAAACGAGTCTGCGAGCACTGCCTACGACGCCGAGCAGCCCGCAGACGTTCAGACACCAGAGGTTAGCCGCATAGCACTTCGAGTTCCGCCTTTTTGGGAGGAAGACGTGGAACTTTGGTTCGAGCAAGTCAAGGCTTACTTTGCGTCAAGCCGCATCACCAGCGACTTGACCAAGTTCCAAAACATCATCGCCAGTCTCGAGATCCGCATCATCCGACAAGTTAGAAGCGCCGTAACCAACCCGCCGGCCGAAGGCAAGTACGATAATCTCAAGCGAGAGATTATCACTGCCTTCACGGAATCGGCACAACAGCGAATCCAGAAGCTCCTATCAGAAGTCGAGCTTGGCGACCAGAGACCTTCACAGCTGCTCAACCAAATGCGAGCACTTGCGGGGACGAGCATCAACGAAACGATGCTAAAACAGATGTGGCTCAATCGACTTGATCTCACACTGAGGACCATTCTTTCCGCAAACGACGCCACACTTTCGGACTTAGCCACGATCGCAGGCAGAGTCCACGAAGTGACACGATGATCCAGGCCATACACCATCGCTACTGTTACCGAGCAGGTTGCACTAGAAGCCTTTCCACCAGCACTGAGGATCTCTTCCGAGCTAAGTAAACTCACGGGAGAAGTACTGAGACTTGGAAAACAAATCGACCAGCTCCAGCTACAACAAGCAACACAAAACTGTTCCTGTTCGTGCCACGACTATGGGCACACGAGCCGACGAACACCACCAAGGTCACCGCAACGAGCGAGGACCCCATCAAGAGCGCGTACTCCGACCAAGGAGAGCACCGGACTTTGCTGGTACCACGAACACTACGGTCCAGGCGCCAAGAACTGCAGGCCACCGTGCACTCTTGGCAAACAGCAAAAAAATTAACTTCGTCCTCTCCACAAGTGACGACAAAGGCGCACACCATCCAGCGCCTCAACATCCGTGACGGCAGAACTTCATGCGCCTTCCTAATAGACACCGGCGCCGATATTTCCGTTATACCACCAACTATCCGAGAACGCTACAGCCCCGATCCTGGCACGCAGCTACTTGCAGCCAACGGCTCGGCTATACGAACGTTTGGTAAACGGAAATTAACTCTCGATCTTGGACTGCCGAAGCCAATCACTTGGACATTTGTCATCGCAGACGTCAGCTCACCCATCATTGGAGCTGACTTGCTCGAGCACTACGGACTGCTCGTAGACGTAAGAGGACGTAAAATCATCGAACGTACGACTAACGTCTCAGCCGTGGCGAAAGCCCTGAATAAGGACCAGCCACTAAGAGTCAACACCGAGTACGCTGCCCTACTGAACGAATACCAGGACATTACAGTAGCAGCCCCGCGCCGTAAATTCGATTGCACGACGACGCACCACATCGAAACGAAAGGTCCTCCAGTTTGCGCAAAAGTACGACGACTACCACCCGACAAGCTCACGGCTGCCAAAGCTGAATTCGACTACTTACTACAACTGAGAATCTGTCGACCATCCAAAAGTCCGTGGAGCAGTCCCTTGCACATGGTACGGAAGGCCAATGGCGATTGGCGACCATGCGGGGACTACCGAGCGCTCAACGCCTGCACCGTCCCAGACCGATATCCTATTGGATTTCTCCAGGATTGTACAGCAGCACTGCATGGCATGACAGTCTTCTCTGTCATCGATCTTCAACGAGCGTTCCACCACTTTCCAGTCGAACCCACAGACATTCCGAAGACAGCCATCATCACACCATTTGGTCTGTATGAGTTCGCATACATGACGTTTGGATTATGTAACGCTGGACAAACCTTCCAACGGTTTATGCACGAGGTACTACGAGGACTAGACCACGTATTCGTCTATATCGACGGCATTCTGGTATTTTCGCCGGACGAACGAACACATAGACAGCACCTCGCAGAAACATTCGATCGACTCCGGAAGTACGCCCTTACAATCAACATAGACAAATGCCAGTTCGGCCAATCCGAAGTACGCTTTTTGGGACACACGATAACATCGCACGGATTGAAACCTCTTCCAGAAAAAACGGAAGGCATATCCGCGACTCCAAAGCCCAGCACGGTCCATCAACTGAAATCTTTTCTTGGCATGCTCAATTTTTACCGGCCGTTCCTGCCAAATGCTGCACAGAACCAACGTCCGCTGCAAAAACTTATAATCGGGAATCGGAAGCGAGATAAGACAGCGCTGGAATGGACTGACGAAGCGGTAACAGCATTCGAGAAGTGCAAAGCAGATTAAAGCAATGCATCATCGCTAGCGCATCCAGATCCATCAGCAACTTGGTCACTATCCGTGGACGCTTCAGACGAAGGAATCGGAGCCGTACTACATCAGACTACGAAGTCTGGTACATCACCTCTAGGATTCTTTTCACGCAAGCTGACCGACACCCAGCGACGATATAGTACCTACGATAGGGAACTACTGGCGATCCACGAAGCGATCAAGCACTTCCGACACATGCTAGAAGGTAGAGTTTTCACCGTGTTTTCGGACCACAAACCACTACAATTTGCCTTCCAACAACGACCGGAGAAAGCATCACCGAGGCAACAACGTCAACTGGACTTCATCTCCCAGTTCACGGTTGACATCCGCCACATTCCGGGCCGGGATAACGCTATCGCGGATTAATTGTCTCGGGTAAGTGCTATCAACACCATCGACTTCTTTTCTCTCGCTTCAGCTCAACAACACGATCACGAACTTCGGCGCTTGGTTGAAGATCCAACGCAACAGCTCGAGTGGAAGAAACAGGAGTTGACTGGCTCAAACGCACCACTGCACTGCATCGTCACGAACAACAAGGTACGACCATATGCACCGCAACAGTTCAGGAGAACGATCATGCACATGATCCATGGCCTCGCGCATCCCGGCATCCGCGCGACGAGAAGACTCATCACTGACCGTTTTTTCTGGCCAGCCATGAACGTCGACATAAACAACTTCGTCCGAAGTTGTATCGCCTGCCAACGAAACAAAGTTGGACGCCACGTGAAGTCCACACTTCAACGCTACACGCTTCCAGATGCCAGGTTCGAGCACATCAACGTCGACCTCATCGGACCACTATCACCAAATGAGGGATACCGATACTGCTTGACCATCATCGACAGGCTCACGCGTTGGCCTGAAGCTGTCCCACTCCAGAACATCACCGCAACATCAGTCGCCGAGGCGCTAGTCAATGCATGGATTAGCCGCTTCGGAGTACCAGCACGGATCACTACCGACCTGGGACGCCAGTTCGAGAGCCAAATCTTTGCTGAGCTGACAAGGATTCTGGGGATAAACCATCTGCGGACAACACCATACCATCCTGTTGCCAACGGCATCATCGAGCGATGGCACCGAACAATCAAAGCCGCCATCCGCTGCCATGACACGCTTGAATGGACGAAAGCTCTCCCACTCGTCCTATTAGGCCTGCGCACCGCATTGAAGGAAGACATCAATGCCACGCCCGCTGACATGGTATATGGCACCAGCTTACGACTTCCCGGAGAATTCTTCACCTCATCACCACCAGGCACGAACGACACCGACTTCCTGCGTGATTTAAGGTCACGCATGGCGAAATTGCGACCACACGATACAGCGCACCACGCACCAACATCAACCTTCGTCCACAAAGATTTACGCACCAGCACTCACGTCTTTGTACGGAACGACAAGGTGAAACCATCCCTAACGCCACCTTACGACGGTCCGTTCCCTGTTCTAAGCAGGAAGGAAAAATATTTCAAGGTGAACATCAATGGACGCCCAGCCTCCATCTCTATTGACAGGTTGAAGCCCGCATTTTTACCGTCGGAATCAGTTATCACAATGGGAACAGACAACAACGATTCCACGACATACACAACAACCCGCACAGGACCACCCGTACGTTTCAACGTATAGTAACATTATCGTGGTCAAACCCACTGCGGGGGGAGTACTGTGGCGGCAATGTATCGTTACATTGTCCACAGCAAAACGACCGCGCGTGCATAAGTGCGAGCAAGGCATTCTTCCCGTCGCGATAGCTTTGCACGTAATCTGATACGCATAGCTATCGTCTCGGTCGGAATGTCATGCTCAATCACATGTTTACGCTGTGCGACTCGAGCTCTGTGCATGTACACAAGTGCCGACGAGGCATTTGTGTTTATGTTCTAGCTCGAGCTCTGTACAGACGCACAAGTGCTGACGAGGCATTTGTGCACGTCTGGACAGAGAATCGGGCTCCGTCCGGACACACAATTGCTGACGAGGCATTTATGTGTGTCTGGATGATGAGGAGCTTACGCCTGCGTGGTCAGCACTTATGACCTTCATAAGTGGCCCGCAGGCGGCGATCTTTCTCATTCCTCATTTGCATTCGATACGATCGATATCAACATTGTACATTCGCATTTTAATTGTTAAATAAAGTAGTTTGTTGTCAATATTATACAAAGGCGTTTTAAGATGCGACTCAAGGACCATATAATCATTCAATTCTTCTGCTGCAGATTCAGGAGTTGAAATTAATGATCCGTTGCTGGATAATTCATTAACACATGTAACTTGCTGCGTTGCGTTTTAACCTGCTTGCATTATTTCGTTTATAATTATGCAGTATTTTCAACTGCTTCCAGCCCATGCCTCAAACTTTTTCGAGGAAAATTCTTGTTTATCTTCCATTATTAATTGGCTCGTTTCGCTTTTTAACAGTCTGCAGTTCTGCTTCTATATTGCGAATTTTTTTTCTGCCATGTATATTTTGTTAGCCTTTCGCTTGCCTTTCGAGACATCTATAATTTTTTTGAATTATCCACGATTGTTGGCGTACTCTTATACCAGTATGCTTGGTTGTTGTTGCTCTGGCTTGTGTTGACATTTGAATCAATTCTTCGAAATTTTTTACTAATTTGCCATGTAGATCATCGGTCACATATTTATACTGATTTTCGACGAAAATTAAAATTCCATTCGGCAGACGGCATCATTACTGGCAACTATCTTGTAGCAGCACATACAATGAAAATAGGGCTCCTAACCAGCGACATCTATTAGAAATGCGAAGAGCTGGTAATCTGAGGATTAATCCAGCATCTATCGTGACACTGCCCGGCACTGTGGAAAGAAAAGCAATCAGTGCTGCCTCGGTGAGCCCAGGATAGTCGATCTCTGTACGTGGCGGAGCAGAGCAAAGGCACATTCTTAAGTTCATAAAATTGTTTGGGACCTTCGATGGCCACTTGGACTGATTCAGTTTCTTTCTAGGTCCTCTTATCCAATATCACCAAGGACCAAGAAGTTTGTGTGTGACCTTATGTCAGCCAGTAATACCTAACCTAGCCTAGAATACTCAACCGGATGTCTCTAGGCGTAGTACTGTCTGTTCATTTCAGATAAAGATAGCCTCAGCCAATCATCAAAAACCTCGCCTATTTTCGGGAGCCACTTGCATGTGAAAGTCGACCGAGCGCTGGCTTTCCGTTGCTAACTGGATAACTCCTCTAAACGACTTCACACCGTTCATTGTAGATGCAGGAGTCAAGCTGGCTTTCGGTAGCTTGAAACACATGCTGAACAAAGGCTGACTTAGACCGAGTCAAATCGTTTACTGCTATCTAGAACAGCATTGAAGGGTCAAGTTAGCCCTGAAGCAATCACCCTGAGTTTTGGCTTTTTAAAAATGAGTATATTAAAATTCTTTAATTCAGCTAACTTTTTTCATTTCCCGGAAGAATTTGTAAGATTTCGAGAAAACAGTTGCTCACAAATCATGCGGAACAATTTCATGATCCAGTTTGAGAATGTTTGACTTTCTTCTGACGTATGCCCAAGTGGAGTTGTTACTTGGTGATTAAAAAATAGAAAAAATAGGCGTTCTAGTGGAAGCATTGAACAATAGTAGGACCTTATTTTTTGTCGTAGCCTGTTTACCATTCTGCTCAGAAACGGGTTTTTGAGCAGTTTCTGGACCAAATCTTGACACCGAAGCTCTACGAGCAATTAAAACATGTGAGAAGGGTAAAACTTAAGTTTTGCTGGAAGCTTGTGAAGCGGATTCATTCGTCACATCTTCAGTAATCCCAGCAGTTTCAGCAGTCCAACTGTGTGTGGAGCTTACTTTTTCGACGGTAAAGCCATCATAACACCCACTTTAGGTTGGAAGGTGTATTGAGTTTCTGGTCAGGCTGAGAAGTCACCTGATGCATTTATGTTTATAAGTTTTCATTCTAAAAAGGGTCTTCACTCTGAGCTGCAATCTTAACCCGAAAGTTTGATAACTTTGATGATGTAAGCCGAGAGGCCATGCGAGAATTGATACAAGTCCTTTTGGCAACATGCACTGAGAACGAGATGAGTGCTTAATGATTACGCGACCAAGGTTGTACTCTGAGACTTGCCTTAGTTCCAGAAGGACTAGAAAGTAAGGAAAAATTAATAAATCATTAAAAATGTAAGTATATACATAGAAATTAGGAGGAATATAAAAAGCTCAGAAGAACAGAGAAGACATTCCAAAAGCAGAAAAAAGCAGCCTGGGAAAAATACCTGATCTATGAACTAGGAAGAGTTAGAGAGCAAAGTCCATGCCAAGTGCGGAAGTTCTACCAAATAGTCCAAAACATGACGCAATACACACTGAGCTGCACGCACTATTAAGACAAAGAAGGTAATCTGATCAATGATCCTAAAGGCATTCTGAAGCGATGGGAAGTGCATTTTAGTGATTTGCTCGACGGTCAGCTCAACGGGGAATTGTGGCTCCACCAGTGCAAGGAGACGACGTTATGCTGCCGCAATCAAGCATAGAAGAGGTATGAAGAACCATAAGTCGGCTGAAATTTAACAAAGCCCCTGGAGCCGACGGCATACCAGCTGAGCTTTTCAAGCATAGAGGGCCTACATTATATCAAGCAATTCATGAAATTATATTACACATAGCTTGGAGAGATGTAAGAAGGCTGGCGCAAAGGTATAAAATGGTCCATACATAAAAAAAGAGATGTGAATATGTGCAGCAACTCCTATAAGATACTTTCCTCTATTGCACAAGAACGGATAGCCCAATACGCTCAGGCCATCATCGGACAATATCAATAGAGCTTCACCCTAGGAAAATCAAGTCAGATGTTAACTCTCATCTAGGCGATGGAAAAATATCTGGAATTTAACATTCCAGTTTACCATCTATTTAGAGACGTTAAGGCCGTCAGCCAGGGTAAAAGTGTATAAAGTAATGAGAGAATTTGACATCTTAAACAAACTGACACGATTGTGTAGGGTGACCATGACAAATGTAACAGGTAAAGTTAAAATAGCCAGATTGCTATCCATCATATCTTTAATGAGCTTCGAAAAAAGGATGGTCTGGCCTACTTCTTCTTCAACCTGGCGTTGGAGAAAGCAATCCAGGACTCTGGCATGTCAACGAGAGAAACTATCGTCAGTCCTGCCAGATACTGGTTTATACAGATGATATAGACATAATTGGAAGATCAGAACTACCTGTACAAGAGTCTTTCATTCAGAACGAGCGCGTGGCACCAAAACTGGGGTTGCACATCAATGAAGGAAAGACTAAGTACATGGTGGCAGCAGCTGCAGGAAGAACACCTAGATTTGTTCAAACCTTCAGGGTGGTTGGGCAAGAATTTGAAGTAGTGCCATCTTTTATCATCAATCGTAGCAGCCGATAACAACTTGGAGGAAGAAATACGCGGACGGCTGCTCAAATTTAACAAAGCCTATTACAGTTTAACAAGGTTCTTCAAATCAAAAATTTCACTCGACCATAAAAGCTCCTGTTGTACAAAATTATAGTCTTACCAGTACTCACGCATGGATCCGAGACTTAGATGCTCAGCAAAAGGCACTCTGACCTCTTAGTTGCGTTTGAGAAGAAAGACTTGAGGAGAATTTTTTGGCCCATATGTGAAAACGGGCGATTTCGAAAAAAAACAGATGTCGGAGGCCAAGACCGTACTCCGGTTGTAGTGCAGATGATGATGATGATATTGAAGCTTAGAAGATTCGCAATGAAAAGTAAAAGTACTTGTGACTTTGAAATGCTTTTTATTACTTTGAAGCTATCATATTTATGTTTATCTAAAAAATTAAGACTAAAAAGTACTTAATTGTTTTTGTAAAACTATTCAAAAGAAATGTTGTCAACATATTAGACTATTTTTAATGCTAATTTTTCATTACAAACCCACGCGAGGTTGGTAACAAATTGAATAAATCAAATTAAATTGAAACATGTTATCAATTAATTGATTTATTTGACTTCCACATCATTCACTTAAGTATTCTACGTAGTTGATGGTTTTAATAACGTTATAAGTCTAAGAAGTAGATTTGAATATTCAAATCGCCAAAGGCAAAATGGTTTCACTTCTCTCATGTCACTCAGTACTGATTCAATCAATTACCATTTAATTCACTAAACACTAACACCATCAGTTGCTTCCTCAGTAAATGCCATCTGTGCGACGTTTGCATGGAATAAAATGCAGGAGTTGTTTTGCACTGACACTAAGGACTAAAGCACCAGAAACGATTGTGCATGAAGTACCTTGTCTAGCTATTAAATAAAGCTTCTCTCGGTTACCTACATTTATGAGCACTTATCTCTGCCGTTGCTTCTCTCATCTGCTTTCCACATTCCCACATAACGACCCACACCTGTTTGAATAAATGGTATCTATTAATTATACAAGCCTATCCATCTGTACGAAGTACATGAGGCTTGCTAGACAAGCAGCAGAACAGAAAACGGAAACCCAGTGCCTCTTAGTGCTGAATTGACTGACGTCAACGGTCATTCCCTTCAAGCGAACCTTTCAAAATCAACTAGTCCTTTTTAAAGAAGTTGTATGTTTTTTTCTTAAATTTTTTTTTGTATCCGTTTCAACAACCAAACAAAAATAAGCAATAAATGCTCAAATAATATTATAATTTGGCTATTTCGCTCGAGAAACAGTCGAGTTTAAAGTCTCTGACTGTGACCTTGTCTGAGTGAAAACTAAATCCTATGCAAATCCACGTTTACCGTGACCACACTTCAAACAAGACAACCGTTTTGTACACAAGGTGCATAAGTGCTACTTGAACTTGTGTGCTTAAGCGAAGGTCCATGTAAATTTAATGAAACTGTTCACTTTGAAATTTCCGGTGGTCCTCATGGCGGCCTCTGCGAAATTCTCTATTAAAAGATAAAACTTTTCGTGGTTTCAATAAAAAATCATAGTTGTCGGTATCGTCCTTTCAGCTTGTCCGACGAAGTTATATAGCAATACGACATGAAGTGCAGTTGCTTTCGAACTCCTAGACTGACACTGGCCCTAGAGGAAAACCACACCGTTCGCTATGATTCAAACGGTCGAAAAGGATAAGGTTGTTCCATCGCATTGCATGAGTTTTGGAGAAGATCGTGGTTGAAATGATATCATAAGTGCTTGAATATTTGATGTTGATGATGCTTAAGTTTGAAAGTTTGGAGTTTAGTCATAAGAGGTATCAAAAGTTTCAGAAATTATTGAAAAAATGGCCGACTTATTGGTTTTCAAATGTTTGAATAAACTGTTCATACGAATTGAATTTGTAATTACTTTTTTTATTTGCTGTGATAGCACATTTGCTGTATAGGTGAAAGCTTTAGTTATATAAATCATTGTTAGATTTAGATTTTGTATCATTGAAGCTGGAGGAATTTTGTTTTTTGTATAGGCTATTTTTCATCGAAATTGTATTTTCATTTATATACAGTAGCAATATTAACCAGACAACCAAATGGTTGGGAGATTTCTCACTATGCGTGCAATAGGCAATTCACTTCAATTTCATCTTCATGATCAATGACAAACAGCTTCAGTATTTATTTCTTTCACTTACGCTTAGCCAGCACGGTGACCATTTACAATCAACAGCGAGCAAAACATTTTCCGAGGGTCTGTTTTCTCATTCATATGTGTGGATTAACCAGTCTAATGTAATATAAGCGCACAATTAAGACTATTTAACTTATCAACGAAAGTAACAGTGACCGCAAGCGCTAAGCAATAACTGTAAAAATAACGGAAAATTCGAAATGGCTTGGTGTCTTTTATATTCTATAGACACCATGTATATCAAATAGGTTTTTATGAGAAAATAAAACTTTTTCAACTAAGAGATGGCACTACTAATCACGTTTCGATATATTTTTTTGTTTTTGAGCCAACTAGCTGCCCTAAGTAAGCTCTCGGTACCAGGCCCCATATGACGTGTATGTATTGACATTCACCTACCTCCTAAATTCCCAGTGTGCCAAATTCGGCATTTCGTTGAGAATTCTTTCAGAAAATTGAAGCGAATTCAGAAAAAAGTTTCGGATTCTCAAACTTTTTCGTTACGAATTCCTTAAGACCGGTATATGGAAAACGTTACAAAAACGCCGAAAGTGCTCAAACTTTTCCCTCTTTAGGTCTTGAAAAGCTTTCGTACAATGGTTCATTTTTTTTTCAAGATTCATTGCGAATTCTTTCGGAATTCCTTGTGAATGTTTTGTGAATTCTTTACGAATTCTTTACGAATTCCTTACGAATTCACTTCGAATTCTTTACGAATTCTTTGTGAATTTTTTGAACATTTTTGTGCAGGTTTCAAATAGATCTTTGAGAATGCTTCCAATACTTTTTGGATACATTTTAATAACATTTATTGAATAAAATACTTATAATTTTTAATTCCAATAGATATTTTTTTTTATTTGTTGTTTTATTTCATATTATAAATTTTAAATAACAATTTTTTTCGCCCGTTTGTTAAGCTTGTCTTTGTTGCTATAAAAAAACCTTTTTTAAAAAAACCTTCGATCTCGTCCCGTCTTCTTGAAGGAAATTTTCGCACAGCAGTTTCTGCATACAAAAAGGAGAAGTTACAAGAGAATAACAAATTCGAATTGCATTACGAACCTTTAAAATAGACACTGTTAACAGCTCAAACAACACAACTTCAAAAAACTTTGTGGGCACTTGCACTTATGCATGAAAAACAGTTGTACGACTAAAGTACTGTTTTAATACTTACTTTACTAGATGAAACATTAACGGCATTAGGTTCGGAATTTGTTGCAAATTCCAATGTATTTCGTAACAAACTCTTAACAATTTCCCTATCACAGATTCGTTCGCACTTTGTTAGGAATTTGTTCGAACTCAGTGAAATTTTCGCAACGAATTCCGATTGATTTTAAATTTGTTTCTTCCAAACTTCAGAAGAGATTCTTAAAAAATATTCAAATGTTTCTCATAAAATAATGAACAGTAATACCCCAGTCAAAAGTTGTATTCATTTCAAGAGCTTTTTATATTTCTATCTCTTTTGCTCACTTTCGGAATAGTCGTAACCAATTCCGAATTCCGAATTTGGCACGCTGGGTTACTAGCCATCTCATTTTAAAGCTTTTACTATAAAATAAGTGTACTTTAAGCTTTGTTTTTCTATAAAAATAAACAAAATAAACCTGGTACAAATCATTCAAATAACGAGTTGAAGTGTTTACTTTTGGTTTTACACATTAAATAAAATTGTTTTTCAAATCTAATTTCAAAATTAAAAATAACAGTGAATTTTCTTCACCAATCATAATGTTTCTCAGAATTGGCTTCCAAAAAAAATCTTCCATAAATTTCATCAATTATTCAGAAGCCCATACCTCGGCAACTAAACCTCATAGACAACAAAAAAACTGCGTATCCACGATCACATGCTCTAGAAGTACCATCATGCACAATATGAACGAAATTCAGAGCCTCGACTTTTTTTCGCTGTCCGCTTCACGTGAAATGCCCCATAATTGAATCTGATTTTAAAGTGACCCCACCATCCAAATATTGGTCGTGTATTTCGTTTTTTGTGCCTATTTGTGCCCACGCTGGGCGCTAAATTTTCATCTGAGAATTTTGCGTTAAATTCTGCGTTAAACTCCAATTTATTGAGTTAATTACAAAGGCTATTATTATGGTCGAATGATGATTAATCAGTCCGTTGTTTTGTGCAGCAGGAGATTAGACTTGCGAAAATATTATGTAAGAGAAGTTTTGTTGAACTAAAATAATTTTTTTTTGTAATAAGCTGAACTAATTTCACCCTTATGGTAGGTAAGTTTCTTTGTTGCATATCAAAGAGTCATTTCTAAGATTTCAAGCAAGCTAGAGTAAAGCTGGTAATTTTCTTAATAGGCTGATATTTTCAAAACTTGGAAAATATGCAGAACATGCAAAGTCTATTTTTATTTGGTTCAAGGTTCCATTCGTGTCCGTAAACACTCAGTTATACCAAGTTTTCTGTCAGCAACTTAGCAGATTCCGGCGAGAAAACTCTATGCAAATATTGGCATGTGATGCACATATTGAAGGACTTGAGCTTGAAACTGACCAACTGAAATAGGGCAGTTAACGGTGAATGTGGTGAAAAAAATTACAATGGAAGCAGAAATTTTTAAGATTTCGATTGTTACGACCCTTCTAGAGAAACATATTTTATCAAAGTAAACATAAAATGGTCCGTTAATAAATAAGTTTTCAATAATTTCTTCCAGAAACTCAAGTTTTCTCAACTAAAACATAATATCCCAATCGAATCAAAGGCTTTTTCGACATTTACAGCATACATCACTGTCGAATTGTTATTCCAATGAAACGAACTTTGAAATTGTAAGTATGGCAATAATATGCATAGCCAACAAGGTTATGTTGAAAACTTGAAGTAACAATTTTATTTTCATTAATATAATAAAAACATAAGTTCACAGGCTACAGGCCCAGCAACCCAAAAAGTTTGAATCGCGTTAATTTATGAATATAGTTTGAAAGGCAAAACGAGAAGCTACAAGGAATCAATACAAATATCAAAGTTCAACGGAAAGAATTTCATACTGAAGAAATTTCGGATGGATTTATTGCTTGAGGAAAAGCAATTGAAAAAGTTCTTTGAAACTGAATCGAACGTGTTGATTTCACCGAAAAAAAGAAAATCAGCATTATCATTCAAGAAGCAAAATGAAAAAGTTTACAGGTGCCATTAGTGAACGACAAGTAGTTCACCTACATTATGGGTCAAACTAAGGCAAAGAAAATGTGTTTTTTAACTTAAAAGTGCCAAAAACCCACGTCGTTTTACGACGTCGTTTACTTATGATGGATTTAAGTGATCATTTTGTGCAATTTAAAAACTATGTCAGTGAATTATGACTGACTGGAGCAAAAATGGAAGATTTTGATGTTGTCGTTAGTTTGCATTAGGTAAAACTTTGTATTATGCGAAAAACACGTAGAATGATAGCAAAAGGCATAGAACTACATTGCAAAATAGTACTCAAAACAATTATTTTTCACTTCTCAAACAATTAGCTCCTAAGTTTGCAAGTTGCCAATGGCCAAACTTCATTCAAATTCGTTGATAAGTTGTTTTTCGATTTATAAGCGGAATTTATTTATAATACAGTTATTAGAATCAGCCCTGTGTCGAATATGCTCAATATAGCCCTTAATGTATTAGATTACGTAAATCATCTAACACAATTGTAAATAGTTATTATTTATCACCAACTGGGTGATAAGTTGCG
Source organism: Nemotelus pantherinus (assembly GCA_963978885.1). Taxonomy (NCBI): domain Eukaryota; kingdom Metazoa; phylum Arthropoda; class Insecta; order Diptera; family Stratiomyidae; genus Nemotelus; species Nemotelus pantherinus. The sequence goes on along the minus strand of OZ022265.1, from coordinate 75,122,645 downwards.
TTTTCTCAACGTCTAAAGAGAATAGCTTCTTAAGCATAGTACTGAGGTCGATTTCACGTGAAATTTTCATACAAAATTTCACGTGAAATCTGCAAGAGTTAGAGTTAGCAAGAAATAAGCAAGAGTTGTACTCTGTTCTTAGCATGAAAAGTTGCTTTGAAGTTGCTTTCGCATTGAAAACGTAGATGGCACTGAAACATGTCCTCAATCATTTCACGCCAATTTAGTTTGTGCAGTTCATTCTTTCGAGCTAAAAAGTGGCATTTGGTGTTTCCATTTGAAAATGGAGCAGTGCAAATGTCTTTCCAATAAAAAAATCGATTGAAAAGTGAAATTCTTAACATTTAATCCCTCAGAAATGAGCAGTGTCTCTGCTTTTCTCCATTACCAAAATTTTCGCTCGAAAGAATGACCAGATAATGAAGACATGTCAAAATTTAGCTTCACATTTAGCTCAGTACCAGCCTTTAGTTTTTATAGTTCTGTAGAATAAGCTTTATAGACGCATAGAAGGGCGCATTTGACAGATATAGAGCCAAATTCCCGGTGGTAGAAGCAAATTTAAGAGTATTTATTTTGTTTTCGGTTCGTTTTGGATTGTGGGCGGGATCTTGAGTGGGACCTGGAGCGACTTAAATTGTACTAGTAAGTACAATGTAACAAATATATTTAATCAAACTTTCGGACCTAAAAAACAAACAACCGTTTATAATTTTAAAAGGCTGTTGTTCTAGCAGAGCTTACACGCGTTTGTAGACTGGCAAGAAAGATAACTAGTGCGGATGGCTTTTATGATCTATTTTCGCTGACAATGTGTCTAGACGCTTTCTCATGGTTTCTGTGAGGGCGTCATATTTCTTGAGACGGACGGTTACATAACTAGCGCGAACGTGTCCGTCGTTTATCAGTGAACCAATTTGGTAAGGGTAGCCTATTGTTTAGCTAACTCTGCACAAAAACTTCAGCAATTTTGTCAACGCTTCCGCCACTTGGTCTTCTGGGCAACAGAGCAAACTGAAATAGCCTGTACCTGCTCCAGAAGTCGTTGCAGCCACAATGTTCCCACTGCGAAGGCTGCTGATCACCAAAGGTGAGTTTCCCCAAGAAGTGCCTCGATTTCGCTGAATCGCTGATAGCCGTTATATGACCGTCCTCTTGAAGACCTCGTATGGTGTATTTAGGTCAGCGCTCGCAAACACGTCCCTGATTGTTTTGAGCTCCGGCGAGCCAAACAAAGACATACTTTGGGGTGTTTTAATCCCTGACAAAGCAAGCTGGCTATGTAGCCAGTCGAACCACAAAACTACTTCTCCCAGCCAAAAACGGACGCCACACTAATACTGGGTGTTCCGACTTACGCGCCTGACGGTTCAAGCGCTACGTCTCTGTAAAACGACATCTACATGCAAAGTTTACGCGACGGAAACATTGCAGAAGGTTTGGTGGCTGGAGTATTTCTTTAAAGGTGTTTGTCGAGGCTGTTTCCAGTGTAGTCTTTATATTTTATAAATAATTTTTTTGAACATAATAAATCAACAATAGAAAAAATTTTTGTTTTTGCTTGCCACCCACTCCTCGTTGACAGGGGTTGATGAGTAACATAACATTAATGCCAAATATTTAAAATAATAGCAAATAAACAATATAATAAGCGCCTGCAGATCACAATATTAAAACGGTTAGATTTATCATGCATTGTAAGCTATTCAGTAGGCTAGGTTATTAATGTACATATAATTTTGAATAAAATTGAATTCAATTCAGAACTTCCTTTGAGAAACTTTCAAGTTTTCGCAATATGCAATGTCTCGTCATTCTATTTGCCGTGTATTTGCCCCTTTTTATTACAGGAAGAAGTACATCTGTCTATCATTCCTTCACATTAGTCAATCTCTCCACTTCTTGAGAATAATGTAAAATTAAATAATATCATGTGATTCTGTCAACGTGGGAGTTGTTTAAATATTTAATCAAGCTGCTGACTTACAGCGATTTCAACGATTTGCTTAGCCTCCGGAATAAAAGTCAATTTAAAAGGACTCGCATATTATTCTCCGTTATATTGTAAACTTCTAAGGAACGACTCCGCAATACAGCCGGTCTTTCATAATTTACTTCATTTTCGCTCGTTCTCCTATTCCTCTTGGATCGTAAGCTGGATAAGTGTCTCCATAGCGATTGCTACTTGGCTGACTAATCCATTTAGGCCAGAGGCAAAGGACAAAACTCTTTTTTGTGCCTGGCTATAACTTTCGCTCTTGCTGCCAGTAAATATTAAAGTACCCGTCAAGTGTAATTTTATGAAAGTTTGACTGCATGCCAAACGAAAGACGGAGTCTTGAGTACCAACGCCAGACTAGACCAGGCAGGCCAGCAGGAACACCAGGCATTGTGGAGCCAGATCGGAAGCCGGGACAGGAACAGGATGGTATTCATAAAAGCGCTCGCAGCATATGTTATGGCATGGGACTTTAATGACAGTGGTATTGCTGTGCTCACAGTGTTCGCCGCGCTTGTAAAATGGCCCGTTGTGTCGTCGCACATAGGAAACCACATACTCTAAATGGCTAAATAGGCTGCTCTGTAGTGTAATTTGTGGTTGAATGTTATTACCCGCCATGGCAATCCGCTCAACGATTATGCACATTACACATTTATGACACATTTGGTGGCGTAATAGCCGGCAGGGCAGTTTTCTTTATAATTTCATATTGTCTCTGAGTAGGCCGACTCAAAAATTATTTTTGACTATATTAATGTGTATGAGAACAAGAAATGTTGCTTTTAGATATAAAAATTGCATAATATTTATTGGATATCAGAATTGCATAATATGCAAAATATTGCTGGCTTATCCACAAATTGTCGCTTTTTATAAACAAATTCGATACTAGACCGTGTTTCACGAGTTTCAGCATGAGCCCATGAACTCTATAAAACACCTCCTAGACGGTCAATATCATTGGTTAATATGCATTGATCAATACTAGGTCTGTTCCCGTACTTTCAGTAACTGAATTTTCCTGAATTTTACTGAATCATGTGGTGGGGGAAATTCATGAAAGTACGGGAACGCTCTCATTGCATTTCCTGAAAAGTGACAAACCAAATTGTCAGTTTTCGGTTTTTGGAAGAACAATAGTGATTGTAAAGTTATCCTAAGCGGTGATAAATTATCGCCACAAAAATATTCCACCTTCATAGCACAATTATGCAAAAAATACTTTGCTTGCCGCGCACATTTGAAACTATTTACTCGCACCACACCATTTGACACTTTTCAGTATTTTTCAGTACCTCAGACTCTACTGAATTTTACTGAAAGAGGGGAAATATTCAGTTTTCAGTAAAACGGAGTACGGGAACAGCTTCATTGAAATTAATCGCGATTAATCGCAATTAATCGTAGTACGGGAACATACCTTATATGCGAGCTATCAATACGATGCCTGAACATTCTTTGACTGAACGTTGTTGGTTGTGCTTGGAAAATGTATGATCTGTTGGGCAAGTTTTCATTACCCGAGAGATTTTCATTACCATAGAGATTAAGCTTTTCTTGCCTTGACTTTGGCTGTGTGTGAAATGAAAAAACAAAACAAGAAAAAAGAAACGCGCTGGTCAAAACAATGGTAACCTGACAGCTTATACCATTATTACGCTTTACACACGTTTGCTGAACTATATGCGAGTCACAAAACACAAAAATTTCCTCCGAATGGATGAAGCGGCCTTGAATAAATTTATTGGAGCTATTTAGGCCTGAAATCGAAAAACAGGATACGGTGATGCTTAAAGCAGTTCCCGCAAGCCAAGCGCTTTCCATTACTTTGAGATACTTACTTTCTGCCATAGATTTAGAAGATTTGAAGTTTACGTGCGCTATTGCTCTTCTAACGTTCAAGGAAAATATACAGGTAAGAATTTCAAAATAATTAAAAAGCTATTTACGAAACTCCAAATTATTATTCATTTATATGTATGTACTTGAAACACAGAAGGAAGTAAACGTTGATATCTTTTTTTGAGGTTGACGGTTGAGGCTCTCTTGGGAATGTTGTGGAACGTACTCAATTTGATAAGTTTCAGCTTAAGGTATTGGTCCAATGTATATTTGGGAAGCATTTTGTGGCTTGTTCACTGGAAAAGAGCTCGTCGCAGGTGTTGGAGTGGTTGAACTATAACTTGCAGTAGAATAGAGAAATCTTAACATAAGTGAATGTGATGGTGATGGATAAAAGAAGTGTCAGAAAATCTGAAATAAACTCAATGCTTTGTTAAGCTTTCCAGCTCAGCATCAATAAGAGTTTCATTTATAATTTTTTTTTTGCAAATTTTCGTTGGTCTGCAGGTATCTACTTAGTTTCAAAGTCCACCCCTTGGCTACGATGTCAAATTCTATTTCAGATTTTTTTAAAGTACGCTGAAGCTAAGCCGACTGGTTCGCCTGTTGAATTTTGATTAGTTTTTATCTTTGCGTCGTATAGGACAGTTTTTAGGGACTTCCTCTTCTATCCATACTGTTTGACCTGATACGCTTTCAGCCTGAAATAATCAAAGAACCATTAGTGAAAATTATTTCTGTTCTAGGTACCCAAAACTGTAGAAGGTTGGAAGAAAGTTGCAAATGACTTTGAAGAACAGTGGAATTTCCCCAACTACCTCGGCAGCAGAGTTGTAAGGTTTCCGTGGCCGAAATTCCCTCGAATATGCTCGTTTTTCCCACAGACAATGTGTGAGCTATTTGCCACCGTTTTGTATTTATTTACCAAAATCACGCTAATTCCAAGCCTTGTAAGAAAATAACAGCAGCGTCATATTTTATATATATATATATATATATATATATATATATATATATATATATATATATATATATATATACATATATATATATATATACATATATATATATACATATATATATATATATATATATATATATATATATATATATATAATATATATATATACATATATATATATATATATATATATATATATATATATATATATATATATATATATGTATATACATATATATATATACATATATATATATATATATATATACATATATATATATATATATATATATATATATATATATATATACATATATATATATATATATATATATATATATATATATATATATATATATATATATATACATATATATATATATATATATATATATATATATATATATATATATATATATATATATATATATATATTTATATATATATATATATATATATATATATATATATATATATATATATATATATATATATATATATATATATATATATATATATATATATATATATATATATATATATATATATATATATATATATATATATGTATATCTTGGTTTCGAAACAGTGAAAAAAAACATATATATATTTAAGAAAAAAACCCGTTTAATTATAACTCAATACAAAATGCGTTGAATGAATGAATGAATCCTAAATGTATGGATCATGCTACTGCCGATTTGCCCTTTGGAGCTGAAATTTTCTGGCCGGGGAACTTCAATCTAACTTCCACCAAATAGTCTCGTAATATGAATAATGGAGTGGTATCTGCAACTATAAACATTTATTTTCCGAGGTTCAGAAAAATATTTTGATAATTAATCTTTGAGCGGAACAAATTTTATGATTTTTAAAAATGGTTTGTTTTAATGTTTTTGCATCCGCGTATTATTTGATCAATTCACCATTAAACTAAAGATTTATAACAGAGCGAGCAATATTTTTCACAGTACATATTATTAGTATCACAAGAAAATATTCGCTTGAAAAAATTTTTTTTTGTGAGAGACCTTTGAAAGAAAAATGTTATCGTTCAGCTTTTGGCTTAAGCAGAACCTAATGACTGATTTTATGCAAAGTAATAATATTTGAAAGTTGTATGCTAATGCTGCTAGGCTGGTAAACACTGAGAAAAAGGTCGGATTATCCTCAAAATATCAATATCTCTCAAGGAATTGAAATATATCTAGCTTCTAAAGGAAATTAAATTTTGAGAAAATTAAATTTAATCTTTAGTCTTAATCCAATTTTTAGTGCCGTGAGTTAAATTTTTTGTTGCAAATCGCTAATCCCATGGCTCGACAAGCGATTCTTGTACATTTCGTCCTAGGTTTTAACTGAAATACTAGGATACACAAGAAAATATCAATTTCGCCTGGATTGTTTAAATTATTTCTCAAATATATTTGGTGAACATTTTACGAAAGAGTTCTATTTCATTTGACCTATTTCTCCCACGATTTCGCTTCACTTGTAGCAATTCCTCCCTTTCCACTTGTTCAAGTTTAAGAAGTCGAAAATTCCCACAAAATGTAAAAACTCCCACAATCTGACAACACTGCTCGGCAGTGTAGATGGAAAACATATACGTATTAGAAAACCGTATAACTCAGGCCCGTACTATTACAATTATAAAGGTATTTTCAATATTTTGCTCATGGCCATTGTCAGTGCTCAATATCAGTTCATGATGATTGAAGTTGGGGCCAACGGACGAGTATCGCATGGTATAGCTATGAAAAACTCAGTATCCTGGAGAAAACTGTCAGAGAAACAAATAAACCTTCCTGATCCAAAATAAATTGCCTGACACTAAAAAGCTGTACTCGTATGTGCTTTGAGGAGATGAAGCTTTTTAGCTAGATTCAAATTTTTCACTCGAACTGTCCGACAGAATTACGAACTTAAATAACAAAAACTCTAGCGCACCTGAACCGCTAGAAACACTAATGTTCGAAGAACAGTAGAAGAATCGTGCAGGTTTTGAGTGCATATTCCACCACACGTGCCCCAACCTGTTTCGGGTGCAAAACCACTTTGATCTTTACAATGTATCTAGCTCATAAGGTGGAAAAGATTTCAGGACTACCAATTGCAGGAATTTCAAGATTAAGGAATCCCAAAAACTGCAAACCTTTGAAAGCAGTATAACATAGCATAAACAAAGAAAATGCTCAGTGGTTGCAATACTTTACCAGCACTGCAACTAAAAGTCTCCCACAACTGCCTCACGTCAACATCAAATAACTTTATCAATCTTGATTTTATCTGACGATTTCGTCGAAAGTTACATGGGTAGAACGATATTTGATCTTAAAAAACGAAAGATGTTTGGGACTATACATATATAAATATAGGTAAATTGGGGAAGGGTTACCGTTCTTGTCCGAGATGAAATTGCCAAAGTTTTACTTTGACTGTGTAGACAAAGCATAAGATTTAAATATGAGTTGCTTTTTTTTCTAACAGCGAAAATATTTCAAGACAGTCGATGGTTTGAAAATTTTTACTTTCAGCGCCTGCCGTAGCTACAGGGTTGCTAGCATGTTCATACAAAACTGCATACAGTTGCTCACGAAAAACAGCATACACCGGTTAAAAACGCGGAATTGGCAATATATAGGTAGAAAGAAAACGAAAAGACGGGTGAAAAACGAACTTAAAAGGAATATCAGAGACATAGTAATCTATTTTACACAGAATTTATGAGAACATACATATAAATACACATATATATAGTAAATAACAAGAAATTCCGCTGAAAAAGAGCAAACAAAAGTCAGCATACACCACAGAAAATTCAAAAGCGATGAGTTATACTGCGATGAAGATTGCTACTGTGTTAATATACAAAGATAAACATTAGTACATTGCAAGTCGATCAAACTACTGTGATTTGGGTGCCTTTAATACTTAAAAACTCTAGCGCACCTGAACCGCTAGAAACACTAATGTTCGAAGAACAGTAGAAGAATCGTGCAGGTTTTGAGTGCATATTCCACCACATGTGCTGCTTATTACCACCAAACTGTTTCAAATGCCACGTTTTACTTTGGTCTCAAGAATGCATTATAACTCATATGGTGGAAGGTTTCAGATATTACCACTGGCATGAATTTCAACGTTTATGAGAGCAAAACACGGGTTAATTATATTCGTTATCAGTTGCTTATTTCACATAATTTTGAAAGCAGCATCTCATATAACATCAATGAAGAAAATGCTCAGTGCCTGCAGCACTGTAAATGAAGTTGGTATTTGGGGCTGCGATCCGAAAAATTTGCAGAACTTTGCGAATTGCAACATTGATTATTTATTTTAATTGTAAATGTTTCCGGTATGAATACTAACTGTAAGCGTTTATTGATACAAAAGTAGCACAACCGACTCGTGCTGACAACCTTCTGCCAGTATCAAAGCCAAGAATATATCACATCTGCTTCACGTTGTTATATAACATTCGAAGTTAAAGGAGTATAAAAAAATTTAGAGTTACCTGCAGCGAGTTTTTTCAAATAATCGAAAGCTTAATATTTGCTGTTTATTGTCACTACAATATCATTACCATTTGAAAATTCTACGATAAAACAGCTTAATAAAGATATTGCAAACAAACACAAAACCAACAATAGCTGGCAACCCTATCGAGGCTTTTCAACCAAATTTGGCTTGAATAATGTTTATAGTAAGTTCCATTAATTGTATGAAATTCGTATTGATTTCATGACTGCACTGGAAGTTATAGTGCAAAGAGTTTTATTTTCCTGAGCGAATTTTCAAAACCAAAGACACAAAAATTACCATAGCTGGTAGCACCAATCAAATTTTTCAGCCAAATTTCCGTCAAACAAAGATTAGAGTTAGGTTTAGCTACTGTGTCAATTTCATGAAAATCTGGTAATTTATTCACATTTCATAGGGCAAAAAGCAGTTTTTTTTCTTTGTAATTTTTCAAGATGGCACCACTGGCACAGAGTTGCCCACAATTCAAAATCGCTCCTATCAAATCTGGTCTTACTTAAGTCCAATGCATTCTGTAAATTTTAGCTGTATCTGATTATTGGTTCGTGAGTTTCCGTGAACAGAAGTTTTTGATGCTAAAAATATAGGTTAACTGGGAGAGGGTTACCGTTCTTGTCCGACATGAAATTTCCAAAGTTTTACTTTGAACGTGTAGATAAAGCATAAGATTTGTATACAGATTGGTTTTATTGTAAGAAACGGACATTTTTTTAAATATTCGATGGTTTGAATGTTTTCACTTCCAAATTTTTTTTTTCAAAATGAAGACACAAAAATTATCATAGCTGGCAACTCCAAACGAATTTTTGAACCAAATTTCTATCAAACGTGGCTTAAAGTAAGGTCCAGCTACTGTGTGAGTTTCGTCAAAATCGAACGATTCAATCAGAATTTATAGGGCTAAAAACAGTTATCTTTTTTAGTGGTTTTTCAAGATGGCACCACTGGCACAGAATCGCTTGCATTTCAAAATCACTTCTATCAGACCTGGTCCTATTTAAGACCAATACATTCTGCAAATTTCAATTAATTCTGCTCATCGGATCGTGAGTTTCCATGAACAGAAGTTTTTGATGCTTAAAATATAGGTAAATTGGGCAAGGGTTACCAGGCGTGCCCGTTATACCATATCTTTTTTTTTTTTTGGTTATGTAAACAAAGCACAAGATTTACATATGAGTGGCTTTTTTTTGAAGAAACGGCATTTTTTCAAGAGAGACGATGATTTGGAGGTTTTCACTTTCAGTGCCTGCCCTAGCTACAGAGTTGCCAGCACGCTCATTAAAAGCTACACAAATCTACAACTAAATAATATCAACATGTCCTGAAAATTTCGTAATGATTGAATAGCTCTGTCAAAAGTTATCGCAATTTAAAAATTTTCAAATTTTCCCGTCCTCTTTTTAGGCACCCAGCGCACACATAGGGTTAAAAAAATTCCAAAGCATTGTCCAATTCATATATAAAACACGTTCGAAATTTATTTCGTTAACTTTATTTTTGCGAAAATTATTTGTGCACGAAATAATAGGTATATTAAAAATATCACTTAAATGGCCGCCGGCGCCAAAAGGTTAACAATAACTGACATTTAAAGAGACTTGGACCTATTCTGCATATACACCAATGTATCCTGAAAGTTTCAGCTCAATCGGATGGCGCGTTCCCGAGATTATCTCACTGAAATTTTTTGATGATATATATATATATATATATATATATATATATATATATATATATATATATATATATATATATATATATATATATATATATATATATATATATATATATATATATATATATATATATATATATATATATATATATATATATATATATATATATATATGGAAATATGAATTTTTGGCCGAATCGATTTTAATACTAATGTTCTTCGAACATTAGTAAAAAAACTCTAGCGCACCTGAACCGCTAGAAAAACTAATGTTCGAAGAACAGTAGAAGAATCGTGCAGGTTTTGAGTGCATATTCCACCACATGTGCTGCTTATTACCACCAAACTGTTTCAAATGCCACGTTCTACTTTGGTCTCAAGAATGCATTATAACTCATATGGTGGAAGGTTTCAGATATTACCACTGGCATGAATTTCAACGTTTATGAGAGCAAAACACGGGTTAATTATATTCGTTATCAGTTGCTTATTTCACAAAATTTCGAAAGCAGCATCTCATATAACATCAATGAAGAAAATGCTCAGTGCCTGCAGCACTGTAACTGAAGGTGGTGTTTGGGGCTCCGATCCAAAAAATTTGCAGAACTTTGGGAATTGAAACATCGGTTATTTATTTTCATTGTCAATGTTTCCGGTATGAATACTAACTGTAAGCATTTATTGATACAAAAGTAGCAGTATCAAAGCCAAGAGTATATCACATCTGCTTCACGTTGTTATATTGCCACTCGAAGTCATAGGAGTATAAAGAAATTAAGGGTTACCTGCAGCGAGTTTTTTGAAATAATGGAAAGCTTAATATTTGCTGTTTATTGTCACTACAATATCATTACCAATTGAAAATTCTACGATAAAACCACTTAATAAAGATATTGCAAACAAACACAAAACCAACAATAGCTGGCAACCCTATCGAGGCTTTTCAACCAAATTTGGCTTGAATAATGTTTATAGTAAGTTCCATTAATTGTATGAAATTCGTATTGATTTCATGACTGCACTGGAAGTTATAGGGCAAAAAGTTTTATTTTCCTGAGCGAATTTTCAAATCCAAAGACATAAAAATTACCATAGGTGGCAGCACCAATCGAATTTTTCAACCAAATTTCTATCAAACAGAGATTAGAGTAAGGTTCAACTGCTGTGTCAATTTCATGAAAATCTAGTAACTTATTCAAATTTCATAGGGCGAAAAGCAGTTTTTTTTCTTTGTAATTTTTCAAGATGGCACCACTGGCACAGAGTTGCCCACAATTCAAAATCGCTTCTACTAGACCTGGTTCTACTTAAGTCCAATGCATTCTGTAACTTTCAGTTGTATCTGATTATTGGTTCGTGAGTTCCCGTGAACAGCAGTTTTTGAAGCTAAAAATATAGGTTAACTGGGAAAGGGTTACCGTTCTTGTCCGACATGAAATTTCCAAAGTTTTACTTTGAAAGTGTAAACTAAGCATAAGATTTGTATAGAAATTGGTTTTATTGTAAGAAACGGACATTTTTGAGGATATTCGATGGTTTGAATTTTTTCACTTCCAAATTTTCATTTTTTCACATTTAAGACACCAAAATTATCATAGCTGGCAGCTCCAACCGAATTTTTCAACCAAATTTCTATTAAACATGGTTTGAAGTAAGATCCAGCTATTGTGTGAATTTGGTCAAAATCGAACGATTCAATCAGAATTTATAGGGCTAAAAGCAATTATCTTTTTTAGTGATTTTTCAAGATGGCACCACTGGCACAGAATCGCCTGCATATCAAAATCACTTCTATCAGACCTGGTCCTACTTAAGACCAATACATTCTGCAAATTTCAATAAATTCTGTTCATCGGATCGTGAGTTTCCGTGAACAGAAGTTTTTGATGCTAAAAATATAGGTAAATTGGGCAAGGGTTACCAGGCGTGCCCGTTATACCATATCTTTTTTTTCTTCTTAGTTATGTAAACAAAGCACAAGATTTACATATGAATAGTTTTTTTTGAAGAAACGGCATTTTTTCAAGAGAGACGATGATTTGGAGGTTTTCACTTTGAGTACCTGCCCTAGCTACAGGGTTGCCAGCACGCTCAGTAAAAGCTACACAAATCTACAACCAAATAATACCAATATGTTCCGAAAATTTCGTAATGATTGAATAACTCTGTCAAAAGTTATCGCAATTTAAAAATTTTCAAGTTTTCCCGTTCTGTTTTTAGGCACCCAGCGCACACATGGGGTTAAAAAATTCCAAAACATTATCTGATTCACATGTAAAACACGTTCAAAATTTATTTCGTCAACTTTATTTTTGCAAAACTTATTTGTGTACGGAATAATAGGTATATTAAAAATATCACTAAAATGGCCGCCGGCGTCAAAGGGTTAAAGATTATTGTATTTTTGTGAGACTGGCACTATTCTGCATATACACCAATGTGTCCTGAAAATTTCAGCTCAATCGGATGGCGCGTTCCTGAGATTTTTTCACTGAAATTTTTTGATGATATATATATATATATATATATATATATATATATATATATATATATATATATATATATATATATATATATATATATATATATATATATATATATATATATATATATATATATATATATATATATATATATATATATATATATATATATAGAAATATGAATTTTTGGCCAAAGTGATTTTAATACTAATGTTCTTCTTCGAACATTAGTAAAAAGAGTACACGGAAGGAAACGAGTTTGGAAGTGCGAAAAATCATCCTTAGTGAACGAGTGGAAGGGAAATCGTATGGCGAACTTAGGAAAATAGTTGGAAGAAGTCGGGCAATGGTGCAAACAATCATACGGAAAGCGGAAACGGAAGGGAGAATACAAAATAAACAACGAACAGGTAGACCGAAATCCTTAAGTACGAGAGATGAGAGAGACTTGTTACGGAAAATAAGTAAGGAGCCACAAAAAAGTGCGCCTGCAATGGCCACTGCACTTGCAAAGGCAACAGGGAAGCAAGTGAGTCCAGAAACAATACGTAGAATTTTGCGTAATCAGGGCTATAACGGTAGAGTTCCGCGCAGAAAACCTTTCATTTCTCCAGTTAATGAAAAGAAGAGGCTTGACTTTGTTCGCCTGCATCTCAATAAGGACGACAGTTTTTGGAATCAAGTCCTATTTAGTGACGAGAGCAAGTATAATATTAATGGCTCTGACGGGTGCGGAAACGTGTGGAGAAAGCGGAACGAAGCATTGGCAAAGAAGAATTTGCGTCCTACAGTGAAACACGGTGGAGGGTCAGTCCTCGTATGGGGCTGTATGTCGGCCGCTGGTGTAATTGCCCCACACTCGAGTCATTTTATTTATGGTACTATGGATCAATACATGTATTTGAACATATTGCGAGGCAATTTGATACCTTCTGTGCAGAAAATAACCCCACCGCCAGGTTGGATCTTTCAGCAGGACAATGATCTAAAACAAATGGCTAGAAGTGTCAAGGAATGGTTGCTGTATAACGTCCCTCATCAGCTTTACAGTCCGCCTTAGTCTCCCGATTCAAACCCTTTCGAGCATTTATGGGAGGAATTGGATCGCAGAATTTGTGAGCCAGCCGTAAGAGGAACTATTACTAGCAAAGAGACCCTGAAATCTGCTCAGCTATGCGCCTAGATGAATATTCCACCCGAAATTACCGGAAATCTCGTTCGTTCGATGCAATGGCGTTTAGAAGCTGTTATTAAGGCTGGTGGAGGGCCTACGAAGTATTGAACTTACGTTTTTTGGTCATTCTCGTTCTTTTCGAAACATGGCTCGTAGTGTATGTTGACTTTCGATGGATGATTTTTTTTAGTTTTCATGCCTTATTTCTTTCTGTGTTTAGATTTTCTTTATTGTTATGTTATGAAACTTATTTTTAATGCCAATAAAGCTACTTTTACGTTTTCATTGCATTCTCTCTTTTTCCACTGTACCATATTCGTGTTTTTACATGCTGTATGTTGACTTTTGTGAGCCACTGTAAGTACACAACTTAGTAACATAAATATGTTCTGTAAGTTTTGTAATGATATAATAGCTCTGTCAAAAGTTATCGCAATTCAAAATATTTTCCCGATAACATTTTAGGCACCTAGCACACACACAGGATTACAAAATTCCAAAATATTATCAAATATTTTTTGAAAACACGGTCGAAATTCATTTCACAAACTTAATTTTTTTGAAAACTATTTTTTGATAGAATAATAGGCATATCTGAAATATAACTTAAACAGCCGCCGGCACCAAAGAGTTAAAGGTAATTAACATTTGGTGAAATTCGGACCTATTTTGCATATATGTACATCAATGTATCCTGAAAGTTTCAGCTTAATTGGATGGCGCGTTTCCGAGTAATACTCACTGCATTTTTTTGAGGATTTATGTATATATGTTTATATATGGAACCAAGAATTTTTGGCCAAATAGATTTTAATCCTAATGTTCCTCGAACATTAGTAATACTATGTACCACCTGAAACAGATAACGTGTATACTATTGGTTAAAAAACGAAATAAGCTCAAACGAAATGTGCGTTCAGCTGCGAAATATTCATGAAAGCTTAATTCTTTCGGGGAAAATGAAAAAGATCCCAATTATATTCATCAAATTACAGACCTTCAGTAAATTATTCAACTCGACAAATTCACACATTACTATGGAACCATACGGAAACCTCCACGGAATTATTCACCAACAACTATTAATCACGCTGGATAAGAGCCATTGTTGACACACAGCTGTTGATGTATTTTACATCCACCAGGTGTTCACTTGCGCCTTTCGACATAAAAAGAGGACTATCAATTGAGCCATTCTTCTTAATTTAATGCTTTAAAGCCAAATTTAATACGCCTTATGCTTAATGAAGCAAATCCGAATTGGATTTTAAATAACTTCAGACTTTGAACAATCTTCTTCGGACTTACAATTAGTTGGATATAAACCTCCGCGCTGCAAATAAAATTAATTATCTATTCGGCAGTATAACGCGATCAGCAGAACGAAGGCCAACGAGTAGCTTTTTTTTATGACAGACGGCTTGGCCCGCACTACCGTGACCAGACCAAATTAACGTCGCGTTAGTAAAATCTTTCCTTTCCTAAGCATTTTTTGTGCAATAAAAACATTTTATTATGCGCGACCATAAATTAGGTGAACGCCGACATTTTTCTTGGAGTGGCAATCCAACTTCCATGTCGTTCCATCTCCTTTCATCTTTAACGGTAATAATCGTCATAATCGCTTAAAGCCATCGCTAAAGATTTCATGCTTTGGCGCTTCCATTCCCAGCATAATCTCTTCTTCTTGCCCGTTTTGTGTTCCGGTGGAAACAGGGAAAGGTTGCATGCTTGCTGCTGCCGTGACGTGTCATGACAACGGAGCAATGCTTCTTATGCGAGGAGGCTTTTAATCGAATTATCAAGGTGGGAATCTTGATGCGAAAAATTTATGTCTCTTTTCAAAAAGCACAGATCCTGATTCGTGTTAATCGGCACGATACTGGTGTTTCCGTCAACCGGGATTGTAGCTGGCATAGTGGAGTAGGGTTTTTAAAGTAGTTTATAATTTTTAGAGCTAACAGGAAATGTGTATCTCAAGCTGGGCATTCCGTTATGAAATATATAAATTCAGTTTTATATATCAGGAAACATCTTCTTCTTTGGTGAGTATAGATATTTTTAATCACTTATTTTACTCAACTCGGTTCCTCTCCATCAATATTGTAGGATTTAACTATGGCAGCTCCTAAGGATATCACAAGGATTTCCGCATATGTTGAGGTCTTGAAATTTCGAAAACGGTACGAAACATGTAGAACGAACTACAGTTCACTGAATCTCGAACGGAATGAACAATGTTTAACGTTCGATTATACATCCAGGATTTTGGGTGTAATACAACAGACCAGACAGAGATTAAGCATGTTACACGACAATGCGACAAACTATAAAGGAACAACAGCAGAGTATGCATAATTTATAATGCGTGTGCCGATGAGTGTTTCAGAGCTGTCGATGGACTTTGAAAGAAGTGTTGTATTGGCTGTGACACATTTATAAATGTTTGAAAGCTGAAAATTTAAAAGAAACTACCTAGTATTGACACTAAACAAACATAACTTTATTAGTACATTTGATTTTATCCCTAATTGGAGCTAATTAGTGAGTCGCAGCTAGGTTAGCCTAACGCCCGAAGATCATGGCTAGATTTGAAACACCAAACATCGGTTTGGTGCTCTACCCGCTTGAATACACATGCCGTGAAAACTGATTGCAAGTGAAGGACCCTGTTAAGTTATTTTTTGGGAGTTAAAGTTCAAATAAGTTGAATGCATACCATCAGGGTAGTTGAGCTTGAATTCAAGATGGTGCAATTTTTTAGCTACCTTGGGTCAATAGCTGCTGTCAATAAAAATATAGAGCTAAAACAAAACAAAATCTACTAACAAAATCTACTACAGTCTGTCAAGACTCTTAAAATCCGAAAATCTCACCCAAACATCAAAGCTTCTGCTGTACAAAACCATGGTTTTGCCAGTTCTTACGTATACCTGTATATCCGAGACTTGGGTGCTTAGCAAAAGGCACTCTGACCTCTTATTCGTACTCGAAAGGAAAGTCTTGCGGAGAATCGTTAGCCCCATATGTGAAGAAGGGCGATTCCGGTGACGTTACAAGCATGAGCTGTGTGCTATCTACCTAGAAATAGATACAATTACAAAGCTCGGTAAACTCCGAACCTGGCCCGTATGTGCGATGAAGAACCTGTTCGCAAAAATTTTACGGTAAACGAAAGTCAGGGAGGTCTTATTTACGCTGAAAGAATGGCGTTGACCAGGACGCTCGGAAGTTAAGGGTACTAAATTGAATGACATCAGCTCGCGATCGGGACCGGTGGAAAGATTTATTGAAGGAGACTATGAAAGGGTGCCGGCTGTAGCGCCAATAGTAGTGATGAAGTTTAATGCTCAGATCCGATTTTGTCGGTGAATGATTATAAATATTAAATTTATATAAGACTATTCCATAATTTTCTTCTAACAGTAGTCGAAAAACCTTCAAGAGATTCCTGCAAACGATACAAGATTATGAAAGATATTCCCCACTAAAAAACAGCCCCAAGAAAATGCGAGGTAAATTTGCTTTCGCATTACTTTAGGTCGGACGTGTTGCTATCACCTAGTAGAAGTCCCTCCCGTTTATTTTCATACTGCTAGACTTTCAAATGTTTACGGGGCATTCTTTTTCTTTTTTACGTGCAATAGCAGCTCCACATATACGGACACCGCTGAACAGGCATTATTTGACCGTAGTATCATCTCCACAATTGTCACCGGCATTGCAGGGCCAATTGCAGATAAAAGCATAAAAGCATAGGCACTCGTGCTTGAGTAGCTAGATATTCTCTTCCCGCTTCTATTCTGTTCAACAACATCTTTTTGCGTTTGTTCACCAATAGATCAATTGGGATTACTTCCGCTGTAGCTAATAGCCCAGTGAAATCCGACATAAAAAAGGCGAAACTTCGAAAAAATTAGGGGAAAGCTGAATTTTAGTGTGAACCTTGGTATTGACGTGTTGAACAAAATATCAAAAGTCCCCATCGATCCGAGTGCTGCGTCACTTTTTATACGGGGTCAAAGGTCACCAAAAGTGACCTTTCCTAAATATATCAGTAAAGGCCCCCACTCACGAGCAGTCCAAATGGCCTGAGTCCATTTGGCTTGAGTCCGTTTGGCTTAAGTCCAATTTAGCTCGCCACTCACGATAGAGCCTCGATCTAGTCAGTCCATTTCATTTTCTGTCATTAATTTGGAAAAAAATAAAGGTAAACTTGAAGAAAACATTATTTTGAATCTAATAATGGATCAGAAGCATATGGAGCATCTACATAAAGCAACGATTGCCAAAAAGGAAGTGGCGAAAATTGTAAAATTTGGTAAAAGAACTCACACTTGAGTCTTCTGATTGGCAAAATTATTTAAGAATGGATGATACGACACATAAAACGTTGCTGTAGTTGGTCACCCCATTTATCAAACGAAAGGATATAAATATGAGTCAAACTATCTCTCCTCACGAAAGATTGACCGCTACTTTGCGGTACTTAGCAAAAGGTTGCAGGCTTTGGGTCAGGTAATACACTCTAAAAAGTGCGTCTAAAATTAATTCTTTGATAAAAGTAAATATATTCATTTTTCTGTTTAAAATAACGAATCACATTTTTTTTTACACATTGGATGTGCATTTTTTGCTTTTACGTCATATCAGCTGAATAATAAATAGTGTTTTCATTTACACCAAAGCTGTAAAATTGTATCATTTGCTCGAATTTGACTTATTATTGATGTAACATTGTGACAAAAGACGGTGATTTGGCTAGACTGAACGAGTCTGATATTTCGTGATCGTTGCTTTGGATAGCAGCAGTTAAGTGTCAGTTTTTTCGTGTAATAAGTGTAGAAGTATAGCTATAAGTTAATTAGAAGTGTAGCTATAAGTTAAATAGAAGTGTAGCAATAAGTGCTATAAGTTAATGTGCATAATGTGTATATAGTGAATATATCAAATTAAAATAAATTATGAACTCAAAGGAATTGCAAAAAGTTTATGTATTTGACAAGAAAAATATTTATATTTTGCTTACTTGATTTGATAGGACTCTCGCCTTTTTTAACATTTAAAGCTACCTATTTACAGGCTTTTGTTAGTGATATTTAATTTTGGGGTAATATTTTATGTAATGGCAGTTACCTGTCTTGAGGGGCTGACTTTTGGATCATTAAATTTTTTCAATTTTATTGAAAATGAAACTTATCTAGAGGTTAGCTTCCTGCTTCAGTAGTGCAAACTTCCTAAAATTGTTCACAATAGACACCTTTTGATGTCATTTGTTTGATAAAACATTCTTTAGGTGCGTTTTGGCACTCTTGGGCAGGGTAAGTTACCTAAATTTACCTTAACTTACCCTGCCCAAGAGTGCAAAAAACGCACCTTTTATTATCGTTTTTTAAAAACATTTTTATGGACATTCACGAGCAAATTGCGTTTATTATCCTAAAGGACTCGTAAAAAGTAGCCTTTGATATATAAATTTCATGCGTTTTCGTCCTAAATTTACGTCTTTTTAGGGTAAAATTGCACAATTCGCTCGTGAAAAAAATAACACATTTAAGACGTATAATATTCTTTGTACGCACTTTTGTAAATTTACACCTTTAATAAATTTACATCTTTAACATAAATTTATATCTTTAATTATAAGGGTAAAATTAAACCAAATTTTTTTTTGAGTGTATAATATACATTCATGTGACCTACATTATTCGATAGTTTCCACAAACAAATCATGGCCACCACTATCCATTATGCTGAATTTTTCGATTAAATAAAATAATCGCAGAAACAGTTAATGAGCTTGTCACAGGTCAGCGTGCAAAGCAAGACTGCCACGTTGTTTGGACTGAGGCTTCAACACACACGACTAGTCCATTCTATCGATTGTCCAAATTCACCCTACTATTTACCCACACACGGTCGAGCCAAAAAATGGCCCGATGGCCTGAGTCCATGCACTTTGGACTGATTGGAAATCTAATTTGGTTCCATGAGTCCATGAGTCCTTCCGAGTTCTCCCACACACGGTGAGATTTTGGCCTGGCCTCAGGCCATTTGGACTGATGGACTGCTCGTGAGTGGGGGCCTTAACGGTTACGTCTTTAGAAAAACAATGTATGACGAAATTGTAGCCTAGAAATTTTCCAACAAAAAAGATTGTATAGCTTTTTCCTGTAACCATAACCGTTTTTGAGATATATTGATCTAAACATTTGTTACTAACAGCATCCTCTTTCTCAGGGCATGTAAATATTATCCGATTTTGATTACGACTTGGCATGTTTGTGAGTTTGTTTTTCTATGTTTAAGAGATGCATAAAAAAACATGTACACAAACTTATCTACCAGACTCCAGGGTAGGTGGAAAAGAGTACTCCGAAAAGTTACCACCACCCCCCGCCCCCCTTTGCCATAAAACTTGTAGGGACATCTGTTCGCTACTCTCTTCTCTGAAAAAAACTGTATTGTGGCATCATTTATGGGATATTCCACCGAAGGGCAGGACAAAATAACAATACTGCAGGTGAAAATAGGTTTTGTAACATACCATGGCCCTAGGAGCATGAAAAAGTAAGATAATATCCTGACATAATTCTGTAAACGCTCATTCTTGACATTATAGGAGCTCAATCCGATGCAGATTATCCCCGAATAATCAGTGTTTTTACCAATCCTGTGATGACTGCATAGCGCCAAAGAAATATCACACGTCTCGAAACCAATTTGCACCTGAAATTACGTGACCTTGCCCTGATCATTCATGGGATAAGACGGTATGGAAAAAAAACTAAAAAACCGGGTTTTTAGGGGTGGTTCGTTTGCGGGGGTGAGTAAGGTGTGGGAAGGGTGTGGATGTATGGCTGGTCCTGCGATGTCAAGAATAGGCAATTAACAGGATAAAAAGTGATCCTATCTTGTTTAACAGTGGGCAAAGAGTAGGCAACGAGCTCATTTCTGAAGAATTGGGATGGATGCTCAGTGATATCATTTTATGGCAAAGGGGGAGGGAGGAACTTTTCGGAGCACACTTTTCCACCTACCCCGGAGTCTGGTAGATAAGTTTATTTATATGTTTTTTCTATGCGTCTCCTAAATAGAGAAAAACAAACTCACAAACTTGCCAAGTCGTAATCAAAGTCGGATAATATTAACATGCCGAAGAGAATGAGGGTGCTGTTAGTAACAAATGTTTAGATCAATATATCTCAAAAACGGTTATGGTTACAGGAAAAAGCTATAGAATCTTTTTTGTTGGAAATATTTTAAGCTACAAACTCGTCATACATTGTTTTTCTGAAGACGTGACAGTTACTGAGATATTTAGGAAAAGTCACTTTTGGTGACCTTTGACCCCGTATAAAAAAGTAACGCAGCGCTCGGATCGATGGAGACTTTTGACATTTTGTTCAACACGCCAGTACCAAGGTTCATACTAAAATTCATTTTCCCCTAATTTTTCCGAAGCACCATGTTAGATTTCCCCGGACTATAACACGGTGTGTCTGGAAACTGTTTTGTAGCTGCTTCCAGTTTGCAGCGCTCCCCTACATTGCACGTTCCTACGTACAGAGAGTTCCAATAAAATTTGACCCTTTTACTTAAATGAAACCTTTTCGAAAGCTTTTTCGGTTCTTTTTAAGTCCGATAAATTTTTAGCTTTCACATTGCTTTCCTTCAATACTCGCTTAATTTGAACCCAGTATTGTTTTGTTGATCTAAGCTCAGGACAGTTTGATGAGTTGGCCTCCTTGAGGCTGGGTCATTTCATTCCACTCTAGCATTTTCTTAGCAAATGACTTAATGTTGAGTCTGATCAAAACAACATTGACTTTCCATGCCTATTAATAAAAAGGAACAATCGCTTCTGCAAACATTCCTCGATGTAGACCTGGACATTCTTTTTTTTTAAAAAAAAAAAAAAAACATCGTTCTTATAAGACCAGATCGACAAATTGACTATGAGCATATGTATTGTTGAAAAAATTTGCTGGCTTTCTTTGGCTTAAATACTTGTTTCACTGCACTCTTTGCTTAAGCAGTATGAAATTCATGGCCAGGAATCTGCTGTAAGTCGGCTTTGACGAGGCTTATGTCTAAAATGACACAATTAAATTTCATCACATATCTGAACGAACAATTTTTGAGCCGTCATTTCTGCAACTTTTTCTTTTTGCTCGGATCTATCTGGAACTTTCTGCAGCTTATATTTTCAGAGGTTCTAAGGTTGTTTCATTCGATTGACTGTCGACTTCGATGTATCAGCAACTACTGCCATATCTTGAAAGGAAATATTGGGTTTCGTCTGGAACTTCCTCACAATTTTTTTCGCTAAACCTTTGTCTATACTTCCAGAATTTCTACATGAGCTTCTTTTCTTTGTAACAGCTAGCCTCTTCTTACAATTCGCTATCTCTTGCTCAACCATTGAAAGTGAAGTTTAAAGGTCCTTAGTAATTTTTGAAAAGTTGTTTTCGCGATTTTCCACGTATTTGAAAATAAAATGCTGTCGTATTTTTTCCAGTCTCGAGTCCATGCTTCCAGTCAATCAGTTCTTGGATGAATGAATACTTATATGGTTTTCTGTGCTTTCTACAAAAAGCTACCAAACGGATTAAGAATGTGGAGCAGCATACATACGGAAATTTTCAGATAGATAAAAAGGTCAAATTTTATTGAGATAGCCCTTAGCTTGATTCTTTTCAAACCAAAACGCGGTGGCCTATGTCTACACGCTATACAGCAGCGTTGACTGAGCCACCGTCAAAAAGAGTTTACGTTCACTCGCACTAAGACCGCGAACGTTTGCTATGAGTCTCTCCAGCGAGATAATAGCCATTAGTATATACATTTTTTTTGCGAATGTGTTCTCCACAAGCAGCTTGGAGTTCAATATCACTACAAGATACTTAACCGCTTTTGTCGTTGCAAGTACTTCGGAGCCAGCCGTCAAATTCCATACATCTTCAACGGAAATCACTGGTGAAATTCAATTGGCAGACACCATTGCTTTTTATACAAATATGTCACTAAGCCACAAATGTAAGATGCGGTAATCTATGTTGTGCAAAACAGTCGTCGGCATAGGATTCATTCAAACATGTTGAAGCTTCAAACGGGAACCAACAAGAAAACGCAAATTTTCTTCGGTTGTATTATGTAGCAAAGATATTATTTAAATCTAAATTACGTCATTGTAAAAAACTACGTCACTGTCAAATTATGAAATTATTATCATTTACAAAAACCACAAATTGATATTACCAAAAATGGAGCAGAATAAAGATAAAAATTCTAGCGCATCAGAACCGCTAGAAAACTAATTTTCGAAGAAATTTTCTTTGAGTGACAAAAAAATGTTGAAAGACGTTATACACTTTTTTGTAGAATCATATCAACCATTCCTTATCCAAAGCAACAAAACTCAAAACTCAAAACTGTTCAGTGCTGGCAGCACTTTCCCAACGCAGCAGCAATAAGTTTACCATAACAAGCTCATACTTAAATCAACGTATCCTTTGAATTTTGTTCTCATTGCAGGATTTCATGGAATGTTTCAACGATTAAACGTTGTTTTAGGCAGTCATCCGAAAAATTTTCAAAACTCGGAAAATTTAAAAACTGGTTCCTTATTTTTATTGCAAATGCTTTGCATATGAGTATTTAATTTGAAGCATCTGTTGGTGCAATATTTACGAAAATGGCTAATGCTGGTTACCCTGTGTTAGCAGCAAAGCAAAATATATATCTCAAATCTGCTTCAAGTTAAGTTAAACCCAACTAGTAAATTTCGTTTCGATTAAATCACTGCGCTGGACTTTATACGGGTGAAAGGGGGCCCGGTAGCTCTGCTCGCTAAGGCGTCAGGCCGAAAAGCGGCGTGCTACGGGGCCTGCGGGTTCGAATCCCGCCAGTGCCATGGCTGTAAGTGTGAATGCGTGTGATTGTCCATGAGGGGGTAAATGGGCCCAAACTAGTGGCCTAGTGCTGGCCGCGTTCCCGGCAGCCCTCTTCACTAACCTAACCTAACCTAACGGGTGAAAAGAATTTTAGGGTTACCACTCTCAAAATTTTTCAAATTTATAAAGCGTTAATATTTGTTGTTAATTTTCATTGCAGGATGATTCCCATTTGCAAATCTTATGAT
Organism: Nemotelus pantherinus; assembly: GCA_963978885.1. Taxonomy (NCBI): domain Eukaryota; kingdom Metazoa; phylum Arthropoda; class Insecta; order Diptera; family Stratiomyidae; genus Nemotelus; species Nemotelus pantherinus. Next base: position 75,098,818 of record OZ022265.1, on the reverse strand, counting down.
ATAACCACTAAGTAAAGAAATTCCAAAAAATTACAAAAATTGTCATAGCTGGCAGCCCTTTCATGATTTTTGTACCACATTTGGTTCACATTAAGGTCCATTTAATGCATTTCATACCATTTTGATTTCATAACTTGAACAGAAGTTATAGGGAAAAAAGCTTTATTTTGCTGATCAAGTTTGCAAGATTTAGGAGACAAAAATCACCATAGCTGGCAACTCTATTCTAATTTTCAGCCAAATTTTCACCAAATGTTACATAAAGTAAGATACAAATATTGTGTGAATTTTGTTAAAATGTGATGGCTGAATTGGAACTTATAGGCCAAAAAGCTGTTTTTTTTCTCAGTGAAATTTTCAAGATGGTACCAATGCCACAGGATTGCCTGCATTTCAAAATCACTTCTATCGGACCTGGTCCTAGCTAATACCAACATGTGCTGTAAATTTCATTATGCTCGGATTATCCGGTCGACAGTTCTCGTGAACAGAACTTTCGAGTGCTGAAAATAGAGGTAATTTGGTGTTGTGAAAATCGGAATTTTAAAAATTTCAACTTGACATTTCAACTTTTTCTTTCAACTGCCGTAGCTACAGGGTTACCCGGACTACCTTGAAAATTCATATGTGTTAAATTTTAGTCGACATCAATACGCTCTGTAATTTTCACGATGATCCATTGTTTTTCTTACAAGTAATGACAAATCAAAATTAAAAAAAAAATTTTTGCCTACTTTTAGGCACTCTGCACCCACACACGGCCCAACATTTTCAATTCTTTATCATAGACAAGCTTAAAACACAATAAGTTTTCATTCCCAAACATTTATTTTAACAAAAACTTACAGTGCTAGGAAATATAGGAGTACCTGAAAATTCACTAAAACGCTCGCCGCCGCCAAAAGGTTCAGTTCAGTTACATATATATGTATATATATATATATATATATATATATATATATATATATATAGATATATATATATATATATGTATATATATATAAAGAAATATGAATTTTCGGCGAAACTAGTTAAATACTAATTTTATTCGAAAATTAGTAAAAATATACACTTAGCTAATAAGCCAGAACGTCACAGAAATTAAAGATGGTATTTACCGATTTTATGTATTTCACCACTTTATTACAAAGCCGGTGATTTTTCTTTAACTTTTTCACTAGTTTATTAGTATTGGGACAGTGCTAGCTGTATTAAAACTGTGCTTAAATTGAACCCCTCAAATCCTATTAGAAATTAACATATTAGTTATAATTCATTTGTGTTTATAATTTCCGGTATTTTCATTACAATTTTGTTTATGTATTCTAGTCTGCACCATCGTTTCCTCGAATATTTACGATGAAAGACCGAAACTTTCAATCATAAATATGCTAATAAGAGGCCAAATTAAAACATCGGTCTCATCCTGTGCCTGACTTTACGCAGTCCTGCTTCGATATCCTGCGAATTGAACGACTTCTTCCTGGGCTCTCATAGGATCAACATGAATGAGATTCATTCAAATTACTGTACTGTACTAAGTTTTGTCCTAGGTGAACGCCTATTCGACATGTGTGTACAATCCTATGCATTATCTCCAGCTGTGCTGCGCATAAGTCAAGTATCTGATTTGCTTAATCGATTTTCGCTCCATCAGCACATTTTCAATTGGCTGTCGTACTTAATTTGACGGTCAATGGGTCAGACAAGCGATGAATGATCAAGGATTTGCAGCCTTAACGACTTTCATCTAACTGGACGCTGGACTGATTTGGGAGTTTTACATTTCGACGCTGATGGAATTACGTTCCGATGATTTGATTGGATTCGATGGAAAAACGGCAGTGAAATTGCCTTTGATATGAGTTTGGGGACAACTCTACTCACCGATAATCAAATTCAAATTAGGGAAACAGCAAGGATACTTCGTAATAAGAGACGACAGAGTATCAGTCGCGGTCTCGACGGGGAGTTAGAAATCATGCTTCACGTCGTAAATATTTTTGCTTAAATAAATTTCTTGTGGCGAGGAGTTTGGTATATGGGTAAACCGAGGCAAACTGGCTGTGTGTATGCTGATAACGTGCGATTCGTTGGATGGAGGTTCCCAAGGAGACAAATGATTAAAATATTGTTGTCGCCGCGTTGAAGCGGCAAGAAGCTTTCATGAAATTTCAAATTCATTCTACATTTGAATTTCGTGGCTGTACCGTTCCCATTCCATTGGTGAGGTTGAGATGAATGTGTGGCGATGAAATTAAAACCGTCACCTGTGTGAATTTTAAAGATATATGTACTCGTGCTTTGAGGAAGGTTTGAAAAAGAGATGTGCTGGTGTTCCTCTTGAGCTCTGAATTCGAAATTTCTCATCGGGGTTGTCATAAAATAGAGTAAAAACAATAACGCTGCTTACCGGCTGTGGATCAAAAAAATTATTTCAAAATGTAACCTGATAAATATTTCGTATAATATCACACGTGCAAAGTCAGAAGCAGAGGTTTTTGTTCTTACATTGACTCTCCTACTTACAGGACGTTAAATGACTTCTTGCCCAGATCTCCGAGTATCTTTTGGTTTGACAAAATGAAGCAAGTTCTTTGGCAACTTAATGTTATGCTAATTTGTAGCCAACATCATTATATACATTTTACGTGTGAGTCTTCAATTAAGTATAAGTATCTCTGACACAACAAAGAATGGGCGAAGTTTGTTGGCCAAATCGTTCTCAGTTCTCTCAATCTGAATCGAACAAGAAAGTAACCTCAATAGAATGATATATTTTTTGCAATGACTGTGTTGAGAAAAGCGCATCAAAACCTGTTCGATTACGAATGCTAAGGTAATCCAACATAAGCGAATTATTGAATTGTATCTGTGGATTATGATGCCCACAGCTGTACACAAAATACTCATTCATGATGATTTAACTATAAAGTGGACTTCATTGCTGATTTGTGAGTTATCCGAAGCTGTTCAAGAGTCGAGAAAAAAAGCATCAAAGGATTTCGCCAAAAAGCTTGCTGGGAGATATTCCGGAGAGCGAAATATGCAGGATGTATTTCAACGACTCTGACTGGCCAGTCTCGTTTTCCTGACGAATAAATCGAGTCTCGCTGAAACATCGAGTAGGCCTTGAGTTTCCTTTGGACTGAAAAAAGAAAAGAACAGCGATGGAGAAAAAGTTACAAAAGTCAAGTCAAGGCCAGGAGTCGGTGGTGTGAACGCCGTTGTCTCAAGCATTCAACTTATCCAAGGAGCATTCGAACGTCTGCAGGAATCTGATATGGAGCAATTAAAAATGACCGTGGGTACTAAGGAAAAATATATTGCACGCCAGCAAGTAGCTGCAGAAGCCAGACAGAAAGGCATAGTCAGGTTACGTCAGTAAATGTCATTGACAGAAGTAGACGATCACCTGAGAAACGCCGCTAACCAATTTGCTGCTACCAAATCGGAGTCTATGAAAAATGGCACTGGTGGATATTTGAGTCTGGCCCGTCCAACTGAGAGCATTATATTGAAGTTGTTTGCTTTGCCAAACTTTTCGGGAAAACCAGAGGACTGGCCATTGTTCTAAGCCAACTATCATGATACAACAACAACGTCATACAACAACAATCATCAAAGTTTAATCCACCTACAAAGTGGTCCAGCCAAAGATGCAGTAACACATGCTAATTTATCCGGACGATGTGCCTGTCGCAATAAATTTCAAGTTCGATTTAGACGTGTGGACTTACTATTATAGTACACTTGCCAAGTTACAACAATTTCCAGCCATCAGTGAAAACAAAATTGAACAAATCGTCGCACTTTCGATAGATAGCTTCATCAATGCCGCGATATTACATACTAACGTGTAGTATCTAATATCGTGACATTGATGAAATTATCTGGCGTGGAGCAGCATTTGGTAAATATGACGCTCTTGGAACAGTTAACTGCCAAGTACACTCAGAAATATATTTCTACTTTTTGAGGAAAAATGCACACATTGTCAAAGAAAATTGGTAACGATTCTGCGTTACTTGACCTAAATAAGGAGAGCTGGTGCGATTCCTAATTGATTATAAGATTGATATGGGGATGTATTCATTGGTATCTTGAAAGAAAAGTTGGCTAATCATAGTAGCTTCAAACCACTTAAAACGGCCAGTGCGCTAGAGGAATCAAAGAGATTTTTTAATTGAATATTACTCAAGTTCAAGACAAATTTATGTATAAAACCCCAAATAAGAATAACTTTAATCTTTACGAGCTATCAAATTATATCAAGATCTTCATTTTAAGATGGAAATTAAATCAGAAAATTCACTAGGAGAAAGATTGTGATACGTTTCCAAACCTTCCAATTCAAACATGAACAATGGGAGCCTATCTTGGAGAGCATTGACTCTGGATTGTAGACAAATCTGCAAGAGCCGAAGCATTTGCTGACGCACTTGAGCTATAATTCCACGGACACAGTTCTCCGGATGATGATCATTCAATCTTTAAAAATTACAAGATGGTACACACTACTCCGCACCAGTTTAAATAATATCATTTTTTTAATGTGCAACATCAATAAACGTATATCATCAGGCGCTAATAGAGGCATTTAACTCCCTCTGATTTACGTACCCGATAATATCGTCCAGAACATACCAAATATTATAAATGCGATATTCTCCTCAAAAAGATCATCAATTTGTGGGAAACTGGCCACAATTGTACTCATCCCAAAATCTGCTTCAAAACTGGGGGCTTTAGCCTTTTTCATCTATTAGCTTAGGCTTATTAGCCGTGTCAAGAAGATAGTCCATTTCAATAACGTCCTACCAGAAAACTAAAGCAGCTTCTTTTTCCACTATTCTATTAAGCTACAACTAACTAGAGCAGTCCAATACATAAGAACAGCGTTCAATGGCAGACAATTTGCAAGGGCGGTTTTTTTCGACGTGGCCAAAGTCTTCAATTAAATGTGGAACGGAGGTATAATTGTCAAACTGAATAAACTGTATTACTCAAATTCCACGTTTTAAAAGAAAAAAACTTTTCAAGTCGAATTATACAATCATGTTTCCTCCACATTTACGCTGCTGTCCGTCAAAATACATATCTTTTGCCAATTCTGTACAATTTGTAGACCGCAGATATCCCTCGGACGAATCGAGTGGACATACTCCTACTATTTGCTGATATGAAATGCACCTTTTATTTTTGTGGCTATCGAATCAAATCTTTAACACTCTATGGATTCCCTTCTTGAAAAATTTAAGAAACGTAAAATAAAGATTATCCCTAAAAAAGAAAACATATTTCACGCAAAGAAGAACAAAGAAGAAGACGAAGGATAGATAGATAGATTGATAGATTGGCAAAATACACCCAAATATTTTGATCTGATGTTCGACGGAAAGCTTCAACTGACTTGTTGCACTGCCAACAAGCGAGCAACTATTAAATTTGGGTTGATCGACGAGGTTCGGACGGACGATGGATATGTGTGGGTTGAAAATCGAGGCATCAGCTTTGTCAGCTGCTATTTTTCACTGAATGGCCCAATAAAGAAATTTCTTAGAAAGATACAAGCATTGTAAGACGTTCTTCGAGGTTTGTGGGCTATTAATTGTGGAAATGGTGTCCAGGCTGGGTATGATTGTCGTGAACAGGAGCTTGACACCAAACTACCGCATAAAAGGCTTTGGTGAGTCTATTCCCGATATAACTCTTGTTGTGGACATGTTGTCCATGATGGCAAGGGACTGGAGTTAATGGCGGTGTAAACTGGAAGTGACCACAACTATATCACCTTCTAGTAGTCCGAAGAGAGCCCGGCCTTTCAACACTCTAGACGGAAAATACTTGGGTGGAATATTTCGAAGCTTGACAAGAGGAAGCTGTTGGAGTCACTTGACGCCAGCTTTGATGATGAGGTAAGCGCAGGACAAGCAGGGGTAGCAACGGACCTCGGGGAAATCGGTGCGATGATAAAGTTCACCATGGACAACATTTGGCGAGCGGGCCATGTTTTGATGACTCTTCGAAAGTCACTATCGGGCAACCAAAATACTTGTTGGTGGGCTAACGAGAAAGCGGAACTGAAACGAAGAGCTCTAGCGGGCAAGCGCAGGTCACAGTGGTCTACGGGACAACCAGAAGCGTTGTGACTTGCACAATACTGCGGAAAAAAACAGAATAGCGCTAAACTGGAAGAAAGAAAAAATATGGAAAAACTGTGCGAAAAAGTAGACCGAGACCCATGGGACTAAAACCGAAAAATAGCATCGGGTATCCTCAGCCGCATGGGCCACAACCCACGCATAAATGCTGATGTCTTAAAGCTTATTGTAGATTCACTGTTCCTATGGCAAGACGTGAGAGCAGAAAATTATTACCCAGTCCACCAAGAAGATATCCTTATGTTCACTGAAAAGAACTACGCACTACGGGAGCCAAAATAAAGAACCAAAAAGCCCCGTGCTCGGATAACATTCCAGTAGAAGTTCTAAAAGTAGTGGTTGAAAGTGACCCATCAACATTATTACGTATAAGTAATGAATGTTTACTGGCGAGTGTTTTTCTGTCACTCTGGAAAGTGGTGCGACTTGCTCTTATTGCAAAAAAAGGAAGACCTTAACACACCATCGGCGTACATACTTCTATAGATGCTTGATACTGCGGAAAAACTTCTTGAAGGGTTGGTGAAACCTCGGTTAAAGTCGGCTATATGCAGAACTGGCGACTTTTCGAAAAACTAACACAGATTCGCAGCAGCCACTGAACTAGAAGAGTCATCTGCGAAGTTACTTACGCAGTAGAGCGCGAAGTGGCCACTTGTCATCGGGCTAGACTTATTGTATTTTCGGTAGCACAATACGTTCGTAACACTTTTAATTCGGCCAGATTGCTAGATATATTGGATTCTGTTCGGTGACATTTTCAAGAAGAGGTATACTTGTTGGGAATGTCACGAGACTACTTGAAGAATTGCCATTTAATTTATGAAACGAATTAGCGAACTGTACGCAAATCCATTACAACTGAAGCAGCATAAGGGTCCATTCTTGGGGCAGACCTATGGAATATTGCTTATGATGGTTTCGTGCGCCTCGAAATGCTGAAAGACGTGCTCTTGGTGGGTTATGCCGACGATGTAGTCGCTATCATCACATCCGTAAATTCCTCACCTCGCCCAATTCAAACTCAATAAAAAAATGAGAAGAATTGAAGGTTGGATCGAAATCCATGGTTTCCAGCTGGCGATCGCAAAAGCTGAGATAGTGATGCTGATAAAGAGGAAGATACCAAGCATTATATCCACTTCAAAATACTTCAGATCAGAATATCGGCTCAGTAGCTTTAAGTGATTTTGGGCTCCAAGCTCGCTTATGGAGAGCATATCCGAAAAGGGATATGCTCTTTATAAGCGGCTGTTATCTCGCTTGGGAGATTCATGGAAAATGTTTGCGATCCTAATACAAGTGAACATATGCTCTTTATGACGGTGAATCACTCAGTGCTGCTGTACAGCGTGGAGATATAGCCCACTGCGATAAGGTTTTAAAAGTATAAACTAAGATGGTGAGGGTCTGGCGTAGGGGAATGCTTTGAATCGCAAGCAGAACAGAACTACAGGACAGTTTCTAGAAACGCCGTGTTAGTTATAGCGAGAGTGATCCTAATTGATATATTGGCGAGCGAACGTAGGGAGGTGCTCTTGAACAGGGTAGAACCGGGAAGACTACTCCAGCATCAGCGCGAACGCTACAGCTTTGCGAGGAGCACTGCTCTACGAGTCCATAAGAAGCATGGATGATTAGGATTATTCGCGCCTTAAAACTTAAAACTTAATCGATAATAAATAAATTTCCACCTGAGTCAGTTCCTCTCGGGCCATGGCTTCTTCAGGAAATACCTTCACAGAATGGAGAAAGTCAGGAGGGAGCTCTGTAAGTATTGTATTAAGGCAAATGGTGACGTTTTGCATACCTTTTTCCACTGCGCAATGCAGGCGTTAAATGTCCAAAGCATTACTGCGTGATGCTATGGACATTTAACGCCTGATCGGCTGTGTCAGCATATGTGGAGCTGGTATTGCACTTGAAAAAACTCGAAAGACACCTAATAGACTTCTGAAAGCCTGACAGAACGGACGCATGCCAGTGGGACACCTGGTAGCACGGCCGATCTGAGCATTTAGTCGATCACTGTTAGGAATAGAGTAAAAGCGCAAGAACAGCACCAACTCCAAGAAGCTCACATGCAAACAAGACAAGCGTAAAGCTTACATTCTCGCGCTCATTTCAGTTTTGGGAAATTCCAAAACGTGAATAATACGTCTACCGATTAAAAAGCATAAGTGTGCCCATCAAAGGCATTGACGAGAAAAGAATAACGAAAAAAAAACTCAAAAACCCTATAACTTACCTAGAAATTCCGGATTAAGAGTCTCAAAAACGTTATGATCTAGTACAGTGCACAAGGAGACGAGAATATGATCATGCAATCATTTCTTCTTTTCCATCAGGTGTAATGTGTTAAAAGCAGCAAATCCTATTAAACGATATCATAAGTGACTGATAATAAGGAATGTAGCAAATTCGCAGAAAATAAGACTGCCATCATCAAAGAATGAGATCTGAAAATCTTTCAGGCAGAAAATGCTACCACAGATGTGTGTAGATGCAGCTTTTGCAGAGTACTCGAACTTGAAAATCGTTATTACTCTAATGAAGATTGATATTGAGGAAAAATTATGTTTCGATGCCAAATATACCTGGGTGAGGTTGCCGACAGTTTCCTAGAGAAATATCGGACCCGCTTTTATAGGCATGATTCCTACTAGTATATTTTTGAAGAGTTCAGCCAGCGGGATCTACCTATCTTTTTGGGAGAATTATCAATGAAGTTGACACACGCCAAAACGGAAACTAACCAGTGCATCTGAAAAACGAGTTCAGTCTTAAGTTTGGTATATGTTAAATTTCTAGAAAAATACGGAGCAAAGATATATAGCAGAGACATCATCCTCCACGGATGACTTTAAATATACTGAGTTAAAATTGTCCGCAGAATTAAGTCAAACAGCTATTGCATTAAGACTATGAAGACGGAAATAATTAATAAAAATTGTTTACCAGCTACGACTCCAAAATCCGCAACAGGTTGTCGTTTGATAGCCTCCTTTGAGCATTTTTCATCTGTGCTGTTTCTGTCTATAAGTGTCTATCAACTTCATTTATTTACAGAATAATTGTTCAAAAATCATAAATCGGAATCTATGACCAGAATGCAATCACACTCACCACATAAAAATGCTCTTTATTGACTTTCCTGAAAAATTTAAAAAAAAAGTCTATCAACACAATGAATTTTAAAGAGTTTTCAAAGGAAATATGTATATTGATATAATTTATAACTAACATTTCAAAAAGAGCTCTACACTTTTCGTTTCATTCAATTTCGAATAAATCACATCCAGAAGCGCAAAAAAAGCAGAAGACTAGTCAAAGCATACTAGCGGAATTCTATGAGGACCTAAAACAGTAATTTTACCCATAAATAGCCCCCGGCAATTTTACGCTCTTGAAAGCGCATAATTTTACTTCATATTTATTTTTATTATTTATTTTCAAAGAATTTCGTCTAATACAGACTAGTAGTATTTACAGATTTAAAACTTACAACAAATCAGTCAAAATGGACTGTTTTTGGCTAAGCTCTTTTTCAAAGATGATACAGATAAATTAAAATCAAATTGATGATAATCACCGTTGAAATTTCTTTTGATGCACGAAACGGGCTCATTAAAGGCGTAGTTGGTCCGATAGGCAGGGACAGATAAAATGTTGACTTGTCTCATTCTGTGACCCTTGGTATTGAGGCCAAATAAACCTAAAAGGTTTTCACATGAAATGTTACCCATGAGGATCTTAGCAGCAAAGATAGTTTTGAAATTTTCACGTCTCTTATTAAGTTTATTCATGGCCGTAATGTAAGGAGGCAAGCGAAGAGGATCTGACCAAGCAAATTCACGCAAACAAAACCGAAGAAATTTATTCTGAATGGACTCGATACGGGCCACATAAACCTGCTGATAAGACGCCCAAACTATACACGCATATTCAAGTATTGGTCTTACTAACGCACAAAAAAGAATCTTAGTAAGATGAATGTCATGAAACTCTTTGGATCGCCTCCTCACAAAACCCAAGGTAGATGAAGCTTTTGATAACATGGCGTTAATATGATCGTCAAAAGTAAAAGAATTGTTTAGAAGTACTCCTAAATCGAGTACTTTGTCAGAATACCTTAAGGGAATACTATTCAAAGAGTATTCAAAGTTCAACGGATTAATTTTACGCGTGTACGAAACAACGGTACACTTGTCAATATTAATTACTAATTTATTAAGGTCACACCAGGTCGTGAGGTTATTAAGGTCAGCTTGAAGTTCCAAGCAGTCGTGAATATTAGATACCTTTTTAAAGATTTTGGCGTCATCAGCATATAGTAAAATTGATGAATGTTTCAGGACAGATGGTAGGTCATTTATGTATAAAAGAAAAAGTAGAGGTCCTAAGTGACTACCTTGAGGAACACCAGATAAGACAGCAATTTCAGACGATAGGGCGCCACGGAAGGATACGCATTGAGTACGACATTCCAAATAAGATGCTATCCAGGAAATAAATAGCTGAGGAAAGTTAAACGAGGACAATTTATACAATAAAATGGAATGATCCAGCTTATCAGAAGCCTTCGTGAAGTCAGTGTAAATACAGTCTACCTGAAATCCTGCCTCGATTGATGGGATAACAATGTTGGAAAATTCAAGCAGGTTGGTAGTTGTGGATTTGCCTTTCAAGAAACCATGTTGGAAAGGAGATAATAACGATTTACTATGAAACGCCACAACATTGCTGATTATCGCTTCAAATAGTTTAGCAACACATGGAAGTTTTGCGATGGGACGATAATTGCCTACAACATTTCTATCGCCTTTTTTATGAATAGGTGTAACAATTGCGTATTTCCAACCACTTGGAAAAATACCGAGCGACAGAGAAAGGTTAAATAGGTAGGCAAGGATAGGAGACAGGGAGGAGATACAATATTTTAAGACAGCGCTAGGAATGCCGTCAGGGCCTGGTGTCAAATTATTGTCCAACTTCCTAGAAAACGTCAAAATGGTATCTTCGTCTATAAACAAGTCTTTCATTCCCAAAGAAGAAGTTGGGATCATTGTCAAGTTGTCATTATAATTATTACTATTAGTAGAAGGTTCCGTATTATATGCGGTACGGAAATGATTAGCGAAAATATTGCTAATAGTTAATGGATCGGAAATGGCCATGTCGTCTGAGTTAAACGTGGTGGGATACCCATCATGGTATCTCTTGGAATTAATAAAATTCCAAAACCTTCTAGGCTGCTGTTGAAAAGTAGAATTAAGATTTCTAAGGTGAATTTGGTAAGAACTTTCGACCTCGGAGTGATAAATATTTTTCAACTCTACAAAAACCAAAAAGTCAGAAACAGAACGAGACGAGCAATATCTTTTCCAAGCTTTAGATTTTAAATTTTTTATATGGCGTATTGCCTTCGATTTCCATGGAACTTTATTGCAATTGTTAGGGAAAGAGACTGGTACAAACTGGGTAAAGCATCCAAAAAGAATTGAATGAAAACTGTATACTGCCTTATTAATGTCTTTTTCTAACAGCACAGTGGACCAATCACACCCTGCGATGAGATCATTTAGTACATCCAAGTCGACTTTCTTAAAGTTAAATTGACACGGTGAGTTATGTAAAGGAGTGCTTAGAGATGTGTTGATTTCGTAGATGATTAGAACTGGTTCATGATGTGTTGAATCGCAGAGAGATGATGGACAGTGCTTGACCTCGGACGGGTAGGCGTTTGAAGTAAAAACTAGATCCAATAATCTTCCATGACTGTTCAAAATGCTGTTTACTTGGTTTAATCCACACGCAAGCATTGCGTTTATAAACTCCTCGGCGTATGGGCGATTACCAGGAGAAAAGGTTGGGGCTAATGTGAAGCCGTCGTCAGATAAGTTCCAAGTAATTCTGGGTAGGTTGAAGTCACACATGAGGATGAGTTCATCTTTTCCATCTAAAAGGTCACATAAATGATGAGTGGCGTTAAGTACTTGCTCATAACAAATCGATGCTGAATTAGGAGGGATATATAGAACTGCTAAGTAGAGTTGCGCCATTCCCAGGTCCACACGAGCACAGACGAGTTCCAAGCTATCGGTGTTTGGTATGATTACTTCTGATACGCGATCCGAACTGCGCACGGCAAGCAATACGCCCCCACCTACCGGGGCGTCGAGTAAAAGTCCATGACGATCTTTACGGAAGACAGAAAACCGCGAATCAAATAGTTCTGTATTCAATATCTTCGCGCAGAGCCAAGTTTCAGTTAAAGCTACGACATGAAAGTCTGAAGAAAGATTGTACGTGTAAAATTCGTTAGCTTTAGATCGCATGCCGCTCATGTTGGCGTAGAAGATTGACATGTTTTTGAGTCGTTTTTTGACAGATATTTACCAGCCGTAGCACGATTTCTTGGTGTAAATTCACGGACGATTGCGTTCAAAGGCCAGAAACTGGGCTGTGTGATGGTATTAAAGGAGCAATCCGAAACGATGACCTTAAACGATGACACCCGAGGATGCTGACCAATTTTCGCAACCGAAATGGAGTCAGAAGGTAAAAAATTTTTAGTGTGGTGTAGGATGTCAATGATATTATTTTTCACATCGTCGGGGGTAGTAGTTGGAGCAAGCCTTGATAAGAATAACACCCGAGGCTTCACCACACCATTGAGCTTGCAACTAAAAGTTTCAGCTCCGGATCTAGCAGGAACTGGGCGAGCGCTGTTTGTTTCGTGTGTGAGGAAGTTCGCATTTCCTTCTTTATCTGATTTCTCGGATCCTTCTGTAACAAGGATTTTCGTTGATTCTACCTCTTTGTCACCTGCCGGGGAGTTGTCGATTGATTTAGACTTCTTGCGTCTTATCCCCCTTTCTTTATTCGATCCTTTTCTGGCACCTGTGATTGGGCTGCTATGGTCTAAGCTATCAGTCTGACAAGAAGAAGAATTCCTAGGTTTTGTATTTTCACGAGCGCCGTGAGGATTTTCTAAAACGTCAGTCTGGCAACTAGAAGTGCGGCGAGCAATGTTTAAAGATGACGTAGCGCAGCCACTCAGAGTCGAAAAGATCCTATCAACTTTGTCGTTAAGTGACTGTAGGTGGTTATCAGATGTAGGTGGCAAAATCTGTACATTCGCTTGTTCCAGCGGTTGCAAATCTATTATTGATTCATTCAACAGTCCAGTTTTGCATTCTAGATTCTTAATTCTACCAAGAATAGCGTCGTACTTATCATTCAAACTGGAGATGCTGTCTTCAACAGCTTATGTCCATAATGACTACAATAAAGTTCGAAAATAGTAATTTACTCCGAAATTCCCATACAATCTGCCGTTCATTTTTGAGTTTTTATGCAGCCACTTTTTAGTTACATAGCCCACCATTGTATCTCGACTTTTACATTTATGTGTATTGATATGGCCTTGCTCATGCAAGTTACCAGACACTTTGCTTGCATACATTTTCGGAGATTCTTTTAAATCTAAAGTGAAAATTACCGAGAGCTTGACGATAGAAGCACACCCTCATGAGCGTTTAACATGAAATTTTAAAGTATTTAGGTGTCGCCTTAGTACTAATGCTATTTCAGTGAATTTGCTAATACTTTTAAATTATGCTAATTTAAAGGCGGTTGGTTGTATATGCAATAGAAGATATATCCGCGCAGAGTTTCATAAAGAAAAACTTTTTCTGTTCGCTTTCCCGCGGATTTTTCGTGAATGAGCGTATTGTTTGATGTTGGGTGTTTCGGAGATTTTTGTTCCGAAGCTTACATTTGCGAGTTTATGGCATATTATTGCTTAGGGTTCGTTTGCTTCGAAAGGTTTTTTCAAATGTTCGGCGCATGGGGAGGGAAACAGTTTAAATCTTTTATAATTTCGAGTCAGAGATGTTTGTTGTTTCAAGAAACTTCAAAACACGTTTGACTATGTTTGAGGGCTTTAGAATTTAATATGCGCACAGGCTTATAACCATTAACATAGCAGCTGGAAGCACTTCAGTCAGAAGTCAACATATAGATTACTTCCAAAATAGATTTTAAGATAAATTACTTCATAGATAGATTCAAACACAAGCAACCTCATGTTTTTACTATATTTGATTTTCTTAATTTGAGAGGTTTAAAATACCAAAATTACAGTAATGAGAGAGAAATGAGAGAGTAGAGGAAACATTTAAAGTTACAGAAACTAATACGAAGAATATTATTCGAAAAAAACCATCAGAGAAGAGTTTTGGTTGGAAAAAGTTTATTGATAAAAAAACTCTAGCGCACCTGAACCGCTAGAAAACTAATTTTCGAAGAAATTGTCTTTGAGTGACAAAAAAGTGTGGAAAGACGTAATACACTGTTTTGTAGAATCATATCAACCATTCCTTATCCAAAGCAACAAAACTCAACTCTAACACAAATGATGTAAATGTTCAGTGCTGGCAGCACTTTCCGAACGAAGCAGTAATAAGTTTACCATAACAAGCTCATAATCAAATCAACTTATCCTTTGAATTTCGTTCTCATCGCAGGATTTCATCGAAAGTTTCAGCGGTTAAACGTTGTTTGAGGCTGCCATCCGAAAAACGTTCAAAACTCGGAAAATTTAAAAATTGATTCCTTATTTTTATTGCAAATGCTTTGCATATGAGAAAGTAGTTTGAAGCATTTGTTGGTGCAATATTCACGGAAATGGCTAATGCTGGTTAGCCTGTGTCAGCAGCAAAGCAAAATACATACAAAATCTGCTTTACGTTAAGTTAAACCCAACCAGTAAATTTCGTTTCGATTGAATCACTGCGCTGGAAGTTATACGGGTGAAAAGAATTTTAGGGTTACCACCCTCAAAACTTTTCAAATTTTTAAAGCGTTAATATTTGTGGTTAATTATCATTGCAGGATCATTTCCTTTTGCAAATCTAATGACATAATCGCTCAGTAAAGAAATTTCACAAAATTACATAAATGATCATAGCTGGCAGCCCTTTCATGATTTTGGTACGAAATTTCTACGACATTTGGCTCACATTAAGGTCCATTTACTGCGTGATCTTCGTTTTGATTTCTGCTCTGGACCGGAAGTTATAGGGAAAAAAGCTTTATTTTGCTGAGCAAAGTTGCAAGATTTAGGAGACAAAAATCACCATAGCTGGCAACTCTATTCTAATTTTTCAACCAAATTTTTATCAAATGTTACCTAAGGTAAGATCCAAGTACTATATGAATGTTGTCCAAATCTGATGGCTGAATCGGAAGTTATAGGCCTAAAACCAGTTTTTTTTCTCACCTATTTTTCAAGATGGCACCACTGCCACAGGGTTGCCCGCATTTCAAAATAGCTTCTATCAGACCTGGTCCTAGATAATACCAACTTATTCTGTAAATTTGATTATGATCGGATTATCCGGTCGTCAGTTCTCGTGAACAGAACTTTTGAGTGCTGAAAATAGAGGTAATTTGGTGATGGGTTGCCGTTCTTGTGCAAAACGGAATTTTGAAAATTTTATCTTGAGATGAAGGACAAAGGATAAAATTTATCAAAGATTTGAATTTTTTGTCAAAAATCAAAAATTTTTCAGGAAGGTCAATGATTTGAAGGATTTTTTTTCAGCACCCTACCACAGCTACAGGGTTACCCGCTTTATGCTGAAAATCACTACGTGCTAAATTTTAGTCAACATCAATACGCTCTGCAATTTTCATGATGATCCATTGTTTTTCTTACAAGTAATGACAAATCAACATTTGAAAAAAAATCCTTGCCTACTTTAAGGCACTCTGCACCCACACACGGCTCAAAATTTCCGATTATTTATCATAAACAAGCTAAGAACATAATTAGTTTTCATTCCCAATACTTTTCTTTAACAAAAATTTACACTGCTTGGAAATATAGGAGTTCCTCAAAATTCACTAAAACGCTCGCCGCCGCCAAAAGGTTTAAGATATCTGAATTTGAGAAAGTCGTGGACCTACCTACTATATACACCTACGTTCTCCGAAAATTTCAGCTCAATCGGATTGGCCACTCCAGAGATTATCTCCCTTAATCATTTTGCTGATATATATATATATATATATATATATATATATATATATATATATATATATATATATATATCAGTGGCGAAGCGTCCATATAACCCGATTCCTCCCGGCTTCCCTTTTGAAAATACTGACGTGCCTAAGAATTTGAACAACATGTATGCACCTTACTTACTATGTACATTTTAAACGTTCTACGCTACAGTAACGTAAACATTCCAATTCATAAGCCGAAATTTTTCGGCTTGCGAATTCATATATGATGGTCACTGCATGCTTTTATCAAATGTCTAATGACTCGGATGTGTCTCTGTTCATCGTTTGCTGAAACGCTTGCGTTGTCTCGCTTTGAGAGACGAAAAATAAGCCGGGATGAATTGGCTTACTGGCGATTCATGAATGGAAACTTGCTTTGATCGGTTCTTTCAGTATTGCCATTGTGCTATTTTCATGTGGAGTTTAATTTTGCTAGGAAGTTGGATTGCTTACATAATAAGAATCAATAGAATGCAATACGTTTGAGACATGAATATGAATATGAACTTCACTTGGTAAAAATAAATAAATTAAGAAATAAATTCGTGCCAATTGCTTACAAGTACTCTTTCACTCTTATTTCAATTAAATTTGATAAGGCAGCACTAGAGTTGTGCCTTTTAAAACCAAAAATACGAATGCTTGGTAAAAGAGACAAGAAGGAAAGCATGTATGTAGCATTATGACTCGAACGGCCTGCGCATATTGATATCCCAGCAAAATGCGCTTTTCGGTAATGACTTGACTGTGAATAGGTGACGGCTATGATTGATACGAATACGAATGAATGACATAAAATAGAAGAAAAACGTGTGCGTAGATTAGTGACTAGGACCATCAGCATGGGTGGAAATTCTTTAAAGCGGCCCCTAGACGACCAATATTATTGCACAATATGTAGTATTGTACAATAATATTGATCGTCTATGGATCATATTGAAGGATTGTGCAATATATTTAGTGAATTAAAAAGGTTTTGATTTTGATTGTGCAATATAGAATATATTGCATCGTCTGTGGTCAGTATTGTTCAATATTGCCTCAGTTGTATATCGTCACTAGTGGCATAAACAACATTTGGAATAATAGAGCCAAAAATATCAAAAGCTACTGACAAATCGAACGAAAACTAAATATTGCTCAAAAATATTGCATCGTCTGGGGCGCCCAGCAATAATATTGTTCAATATATTGTCACAATATTATTGACCGTCTAGGGGTCGCTTAAGAAATTATGGTATTTTCCAAAAATCAAGTCAGTTAATAGAAAAAAAATTGTCTTTAAAAATCTGAACAAACATATATTTTATTTAGGTATACATAAAAAAATTCCCAATAAATATTTGTGTTTTTTATTTTGTAAAGCAAATGAGCGATGAAAATAGTTAATGGCTTATCTTTTGCGATATTGTACATTGCTTGCATTTGTTTATCATTAATCGCGTGTTAAATACAGTGTTCGTAATTTTTCTTTGTGGAATGATCATTTGTTCTAGTGGCAAATTTTATTTGTTCGGTAATATTTAATTTCATTTTGCTCTAGTGGGATTTTGTTGCATGTGCTTAAAGGACAGCAAATAAGTTGAGTAAGTATTTAGAATAAGTAGGCTTTTATTTCTGGTTAATATTTGAAAACTCGAGATGGCTCTAATTTGCCTTGAATGTTGTTTGACAGATTTTTTGTTGAAAGATTTCCAATGGCTGTTTTAATTCCTTGCTACGCTCACATCTTAAATTTAGTATTATCCCGATCATTGGAGAATATACCTGAATTGAAAATATTTTTCGGCTACGTGAACAGCATTGTGCGTTTTTTTAACAAATCAACCAAACGTTCTAACCTTCTAAAAGAAATATCTGTTCGGCGTTTACCAGGCGTTTCGGAAACTCGTTGGCATTATCATTCGCGTATAATAAATGTAATTTTCAATTCGAGACTAGATGTGATAGATACTTTCAGCACTATGTTAAACGATCCAAAAAACTGGGACAATGATTCGCTTTCTCAGGCAGAAAGTCTGTGTCGAAAAATGGAAGATATGGAGTTCTGTTTATTTCTTCATACTTTCTCGGAAATTTTCGCAAAAACTGATATTCTTTTTGCATTGTTACAAAGCAAACAAATCGATGTAAAAGCAGCGATGATAAAAATTAATTTGTTTGAGTCTTGGATAAGTCTTCACTTTATGAATGAATTCGATTCAATTTTTGATAAAGTTCAAGAGTTTGCTCAGTTGCCACGAAAACGGCGAAGGTTTGACTTAGATATCGATTCGAAGACTTATTATCGACGTCTTTTCATCGAAATTAAAGACAATATTATCAGCCAAATTAAAAGCCGCTACAGCTCATTCGGTGAATTATCATTTTTAGATTTACTGTGTAAGTCCAAATATGAATCATTTACGCAATCCTTTCCCGATGAAAAAATCTCTGCCTTAATTCGAATGTTTCCTGGATTTTTTGAATTTACTTCCTTGAAGAATGAGTTGAAAGTTGTTTACACTACTCCATCCTTAAACATGTTGGATGTTTGCGGAGTATATACTCATTTAAAAAACGACATCTTAAAATATGTATTTCCCCAAGTTTTGACAATGTGTAAAGCTTTTCTAACACTTCCGGTCTCTGTTGCTTCCGTAGAAAGGTCATTTTCTGCTTTAAAGAGGATACATACATATTTAAGAAATTCTCAAAATGAAGATAGGCTGTCGAATTTAGCACTTATATCCATCGAAAAACAGTTGTTCCTAAATGTAAGAAATAACCCTAAATTTTACGAAAATGTGCTCGCCCATTTCGTAAGAAAAAATCGAAGGATTGCTTTAGAGTATAAATAAATAAAGAATTGATACGTTATGTCAAGGAATGACATTTTTAATTTCGGTCGGTACTTATTAATGTTGTTTTATTTCAAAAAAACTTTTTTTTCTAAAATTTAATTGAATGAATTGTATTACTTTATTTTACTTTTTCACTTTTATTTTTTTTAATATCATGTTCTGGAGGCTCAGAACGGCCCTTTAAGGGCCATTTTTGCTATTCTTGAAATACATTATTTAAATAAAGACAAATGGTTTCAAGTATATTGAAAGTGTCCTTTTAAATACTGCTCTCTGATTCGTTGACCAATAAGTGACTATCATTTTTTTAGCTGGGATCTCTTAAGAAGCCGCTCATTTAGTAAGGGCAAGTTCTAGGTATTTATGACATACATCGTTATTACACTTATGTGTCAGATTTTTTTTAATCGGCTTCCCTCTATAAATAATTCACCCCTCGCCACTGATATATATATATATATATATATATATATATATATATATATATATATATATATATATATATATATATATATATATAAAGAAATATAAATTTTCGGCGAAACGAGTTTAATACTATTGTTCTTCGAACATTAGTAAAAAACATGTTCCTTCCACGCGACTAGTTTACATTCACTTATGTTCTGTGGAAGGTGGAAGGGTGGACAGTTTTGGCTGAAGAATTGCAAAGTGTGTTTAACGTAATTGTAGGTTACCCTATGTGTTTTTCTCGGAAATATGACTTTTCTCTGGAATTGAGCATACGGCGACGTGCAACGTGTCGTAAGACGCAATTGTGTTGATCAAATAAATCTAAGTGTAAAAACTCTAGCGCACCTGAACCGCTAGAAACACTAATGTTCAAAGAACAGTAGAAGAATAGTGCAGGTTTTGAGTGCATATTCCACTACATCTGCTGCTTATTGCGGCCAAACTGTTTCAAATGCCACGTTTTACTTTGGTCTCAAGAATGCATTATAGCTCATATGGTAGAAGATTTCAGATATTACCACTGGCATGAATTTCAACGTTTATGAGAGCAAAACACGGGTTAGTTATATTCGTTATCAGTTGCTTATTGCATATAATTTTGAAAGCAGCATCTCATATAACATCAATGAAGACAATGCTCAGTGCCTGCAGCACTGTATCTGAAGTTGGTGTTTGGGGCTGCGATCCGAAAAATTTGCAGAACTTTGGGAATTGAAACATTGGTTATTTATTTTGATGAAAATCTGGTAACTAATTCACATTTCATAGGGCAAAAAGCAGTTTTTTTTCTTTGTAATTTTTCAAGATGGCACCACTGGCACAGACTTGCCCACAATTCAAAATCGCTTCTATTAAATTTGATCCTACTTAAGTCCAATGCATTCTGTGAATTTCAGCTGTATCTGATTATTGGTTCGTGAGTTCCCGTGAACAGAAGTTTTTGATGCTAAAATATAGGTTAACTGGGAGAGGGTTACCGTTCTTGTCCGACATTAAATTTTCAAAGTTTTACTTTGAACGTGTAGATAAAGCATAAGATTTGTATACAGATTGGTTTTATTGTAAGAAACGGACATTTTTTTGAATATTCGATGGTTTGAATGTTTTCACTTCCAAATTTAAATTTTTTCAAATTTAAGATACCAAAATTATCATAGCTGGCAGCTTCAACCGGATTTTTCAACCAAATTTCTGCCGAAGGTGGCTTAAAATAAGGTTCAGCTACTGTGTGAATTTCGTTAAAATCGAACGATTCAATCAGAATTTATAGGGCTAAAAGCAGTTATCTTTTTTAGTGATTTTTCAAGGAGGCACCACTGGCACAGAATCGCCTGCATTTCAAAATCACTTCTATCAGACCTGGTCCTATTTAAGACCAATACATTCTGCAAATTTCAATTGATTTTGCTCATCGGATCGTGAGTTTCCGTGAACAGAAGTTTTTGATGCTAAAAATATAGGTAAATAGGGCAAGGGTTACCAGGCGTGCCTGTTATACCATATCAAATTTATTTTATTGTCTATGTAAGCAAAGCACAAGATTTACATGAGTGGCTTTTTTTTTGAAGAAGCGGCATTTTTTCAAGAGAGACGATGATTTGGAGGTTTTCACTTCCAGTGCCTGCCTTTGCTACAGGGTTGCCAGCACGCTCATTACACAAATCCACAACTAAATAATACAAATATGTCCTGAAAATTTCGTAATGATTGAATAGCTCTGTCAAAAGTTATCGCAGTTTAAAAATTTGCAAATTTTCCCGTCCTCTTTTTAGGCACCCAGCGCACACATGGGGTTCACAAATTCCAAAACTATATCCGATTCACATGTGAAACACGTTCGAAATTTATTTCGTCAACTTTATTTTTGCGAAAATTATTTGTGTACGAAAACATAGGTATATTAAAAATATCACTTAAATGGCCGCCGGCGCCAAAAGGTTAACAATAACTGACATTTAGTGAGATTTGAACCTATTCCGCATATACACCAATGTATCCTGAAAGTTTCAGCTCAATCGGATGGCGCGTTCCCGAGATTATCTCACTTAAATTTTTTGATGATATATATATATATATATATATATATATATATATATATATATATATATATATATATATATATATATATATATATATATATATATATATATATATATATATATATATATATATATATATATATATATATATATATATATATATATATATATATATATATAGGGTAGAGCGGGGCTTAAAGGTCCACGGGTATAAAGGTCCAGACACAGTTTCTAAAAAACTAATGACGTATCGTTCTTTCGAACTATGTGAGCAGTGAAAAGGGGACGGTTGAGGTATTACAAGCGACCGCTGGCAGTTGAGCGATGTCACTAGTAGAAGTTACATGACTGTGTCTGAAAATATTGACGTAAGTGAAATTTCTCATTATTATTCTTTTCAGTTTCTAGAATTTATATTTCGTTTAGAAAGCTTAAACAAAGTTTATAAGTGCTTGTGATTCAAAAGTTTTTCATAACTAACTGATAGTTTTCTGCTGATTTGAACAGTAAAATTTTTATTACCTAGAAAAATACTTAAACGTCCAGACTGGAAAAATACTTAAACGGGCCATGTGGCCCTTTTTACCTTTTTACTGCATGGCCCTTTTTACCCCAGCTAACTAGGTGGTGTTTAGAAACAGTTTTGTTTATTTATTTCAGCATGCGCAACTATAAAAGAAAATCGGATCGTGGAACTAAATCTATTGAGTTGATGAAACGTGCTGCAGATTTAGTTATACAAGATAATAAGTCAATGAGACAGGTATGTCGTGATTTTGAAATAAGCAAAACTTCGTTGTCAAGATTTATCAAACGAATGATGAATGACCCTGACAACTTGAGATTTGGCTATGGTACTCCAAGGCAGATTTTTAATAAAGAACAAGAAGCTAGCATCGCAAAGTACTTACTTAAACTTGCACAAATTTTCCACGGCATAGGCCCTAAAGAAGTTCGTCGGATGGCTTATGACTGTGCTATTAAATATACATTAGGTGTGCCGGAGACATGGCATACAAATAAAATGGCTAGTAGAGACTGGATGTCTGCTTTTCTTAAACGAAACACAAGTCTCTCTATTAGAAAACCTGAAGCAACAAGTCTAAGTAGAGCAACATCATTCAACAAATCGAATGTGCAAAAATTTTATACGAAATTAGGAGAAGTTATGGACCGATTTAAATTTAAAGCTTCATCGATATGGAATGCAGATGAAACTGGCGTATCAACCGTCATCAAACCATCAAAAATAGTTGCTGCTAAAGGAAAGCGAAATGTTGGTTCAGTAACATTAGGTGAACGTGGGCCAATGTAACCCTTTTAGTAGCGGTTTCAGCTACAGGTTCAGCGATTCCTCCAATGTTTATTTTTCCACGCAAAAAGTTTCAAGACCATTTCATTCGAGATGGTCCGACTGATTGCATTGGCGTTGGAAATTCAAGCGGTTGGATTACTAATGACGAGTTTCTCATATTTATGCAGCATTTCATCAAGCATGTTAGGCCCAGTAAACAAGATCCTGTTCTGTTGGTTTTAGACAACCATTCTTCACACTTATCTGTACCAGCACTAGATTTAGCTAAAGAAAATGGAGTTGTGATGCTCTCCTTTCCTCCACATTGCTCTCACAAATTACAGCCACTTGACGTGTATGTAAATGGACCTTTTAAAAGATATCTGTCTTCAGCTCAAGATGCATGGATGCGGAATAATGCCGGGAAAACAATGACTATTTACGATATCCCTGGAATTATCCGCACTTCTTTGCCTTTAGCTTGGACACCAAGTAACATAATGAGTGGATTCGAAAAAAACTGGAGTATTTCCCTTCAATCAAGAGAAATTTAACGACGCTGACTTCGCGCCTAGTTATGTTACAGATCGGCCAATGGCATCTGATAATAATGAGTCACAGCCATCGACGTCATCTACATTATTGCAACCAGTAACAGCTAATCTACAGCCTTCGACGTCGCTTACCTCGATGGATCCGCAGGAAGTTTTTTCGCCTGAAATCGTACGACCACTACCTAAAACTAGACCAAGTAGAACAGCCATTAATCGAAAACGCCGTAAAACTGCTATTTTGACGGACACACCCGAAAAGGAAAATCTACGAGAAGAAATCGCGAATAAAAGTAAATCTAAAATTATAAACAAGAAAAGGAAAGTAAATAAGCGAGCAAGAAAAGCCATTTTACAAGGTGATGAATGCTACTGTTTGATTTGCTGTGAGAAGTATATTGACAGTGTTCCAGGGGAAGGTTGGATTCAATGCAATCTTTGCAAGCAATGGGCCCATGAAAAATGTATTCCCAACAACCGTAGCATTTACTTCGTTTGCAATAATTGCAATTCAGAGAACGCTGAGTCGGATTAAGAAAAAGAAAGGAGAAAAACGACATAGAAAAAAATAACTTTTGTTGTTATTGGAAAAACTTTGTTTAATTTTTTCAAAATATAGTGATTTTTAAAATTATGAAAAACATTTCTCTGCTTATAATTACCAAATAAAGCGTTTTGTTTTTGGAATCATCGTGAACTTTTGTTTTTGGAACAAACATAAACAATTGCATTATAGCATATATTGTTATTGTTTCATAAAGCCTGTTAAAATTGAAAAAAAAATGCTGGACCTTTTTGCCTCCTGGCTGTCTCTTTTTGCCCCAACTATGGGGCAAAAAGAGACAGACGACAAGATCTAGAAATTTTGCAAAATAGCATATTTCTGATATGATAATTCAATCAAAAATTGGGGTAAACATGGCCAGATAACTAATTGTTTGATTGGCGTTGTGCATTTAAATGTAGTTTGCTCAGTTTTCACAATAAAATTCGAAATAGTAAAAATGGACCTTAAAGCCCCGCTCTACCCTATATACATATATATATATATATATATATATATATATATATATATATATATATATATATATATATATATATATATATATATATATATATATATGTATATATATATATATATATATATATATATATATATATATATATATATATATATATATATATATATATATATATATATATATATATATATATATATATATATGGAAATATGACTTTTTGGCCGAACATTAGTAAAAATCTTCGAACATTAGTAAAAATCGTTTCCTGACAGCATCTCATGTAACACAAATCTTCAAATTGCAGTGCTGGAAACGTTTTCCCTATGCAGCAGCAATAACTCTACCATAACAAGTTAATGCTCAAATCAACCTAACCTTTGAATTTCGTTTGCATTAAAAGTTTCAGTGATTAAACTATGTCTGGAGCAGCCATCAGAAAAATTTCGGAAACTTGGAAAATTTTAACATTGGTTGCTTATTTTACTGTAAATGTTTTGCATATGAATACAAAATGGAAGCATATGATGATGCAATATGTACGAAAATGTCTGGTGCTGGCAATCCTGTGTTAGCACCACAGCCAACAATGTAGCAAATCTGTTTCAAGCTAAGTTAATCCCACTCTGTGAATCTCGTTTCGATTGGATGTCTACTCTGCGAGTTACAGAAGTGAAAAGAATTTTAGAATTTTGTTAATTGTCATTGCAGGATAATTCCCAATTGAAAATTTAATGACAACATTGTTTACTAAAAAAATTGCCAAAAGATGACATAAATGACCATAGCTGGCAGCCCTTTCATGATTTTCCTGCGAAATTTCTATGACAGCTGCGGTACAAAAAGGTTAATTTACTACATGATAGTGGCCTTCATCTAGGTCCAAGTACTGTGTGAATTTCGTTCAAATTTGATGGTTTAAACGGCCCACAGACACGGAGATCTGGTCGTCGACTGGATCTCAATTGATTTGCCACAGACACAGAGACTTGAATTGCAATCTCATTCGAACGTTGTTTTCGTTGAGGCAACACACGCTTTGGAATGGGTGTTTTCAGGTCATTTTCGTTGTAAGAAAATGGAGGACATAAATTGTAAGCATTGTTAGCAAATGATGTTCTACATAATGTAATTTCGAACAGGTATACACGGGTATATGAGGTATTTGTACTTTCTGCTTCAGGCATCTGTAGCCTAGTCATAGATCCCTCTCAATAATTTTTAATTGGCGGTCATCATAACCAGGCAGTGATTGTTCGTATTAGGGGTGTATTTACTGATTTTCAAAGAAAATTATAAAATTTTATCTATCATGAGCTGGCAGCATTTGTGCCTTAATAGGGTTTAAAATTATGTTTCACGTAAAGTTATTTCGAACGGGTATGTACGGGAATTCTGGTTCAGGCACATGTAGCCCTCTAAATATTTTTTAATTGAATTTTAATTTGCGGTCATCATGCGCAGGCAGCACTTGTGCGTATTAGAGGTGTATTTACTGATTTGTTGCTTTGCAAATTGAAATTGATATCGTTGAACAATAAGATATCCGTTTAGTGGAGCGTTAAAACAGATAAACAAGAAGGAAAAAAATTGGTACACAATAAAAACAAGATAAACAAAGCTAATCAAGCTACTTTTATAAATCGAAATGGAGCATAAAAACTGGATTATCTATTATTGCCCATGCCTCATCAAGAACGATACTAGATGGAGTGCCATCAAGAGATATACTAATCCTATGAAATAAATAAATCAATACTGGTCCAAGAGCAACAGGATCTTTTAGCAAGCTAGCCATCGCAAAACCAAATACTCTTCTTTGTTATCAAATATTGCAGCATGAGAACCTTTATTATGCTACATAGATATTGCCCCAGCTAGAGTATCAGATCCTGCAAACCCTAAAATGGTACGGGGTTTCTCAAGAATCTGTCTTCTTTTCTTAATTTAAAATTTTCTTCAATTGCATCACTAATTCATGCAATATCTTCTGAAGTAAATTTATCATTATATACCAATTTAAAGGCTTTATCGACTTCATTAAAAATATTCTATTAGCAGAGATTCAATCGTAGATCACTAGCTCCAAAGGATACTGAAATGGAACATATATTTTTGTTTCACATCTATCCTTTTCGTTCATAAATATTTCCTGAAATATATAAAGCATTAACGGGACCATGAGGTATGCTAACTGACTCTTGTTAAGCATATTCATGCGCAACTCAGTTCGTTAAACCAATGATCTCGAATTATCTTACCACTACATTTCACTAAATTCAAATGAGATCTCTATTCTAGTCTCAAAATCACAACAGACACAGCAACGTGGTCGTCGACCACTAGCTCCGCCCACCAAATATCAAAAAATTTTGATATTTACTGCAACCGTTGCAGAGACTAAAAATGCAACCTGAGACTAGCCCACAGACAGAGATTTTCGTTGCAGATATCGCATATTGCAGATCTAGTTGTCGACCAGATCTCTCGTCTGTGGGCCGTTTTAGACAGTTTTCTTTCTCGGTTATTAGTCAAGATGGCACCACTCTCACAGAGTCGCTTGCATTTCAAAATCATTTCTATCAGACTTGGCCCTAGTTCATATCAACATGTCTTTTAAGCTTCATATTGATCGGATTATCCGGTCGTCAGCTCTCGTGAACAGAAGTTTCGAGTGCTGACAATATAGGTAATTTAGTGATGGGTTGCCGTTCTTATACAACGCGGAATTTTGAAAAATTCAAATTGACATTGTGGACAAAGGATACAATTTTTCAATAATTTGAAGTTTTTGTCAAAAAGCATAACATTTCAGTAGCGTCGATGATTGGAAGGATTTTTTTTTCAGGAGCCTGCCGTAGCTACAAGGCTCCCGTCTTTAAACTTCACATTTGTATAGTCTTAGTTAGCATCAATACGCTCCTCAAATTTCACGACGATTCCTTGTTTCTGTCAGAAGCTATGACAAATCAGAATTTGGAAACAAAATCCTTGTCTACTTTTAGACACTCAGTGCCCACAACAGGCGCAAAATCTCCAATTATTTATCATGAGCATGCATAGCATATAAAATTTTTCCATTATAATACTTACTATTTACAAAAATGTACAATGCATAGATATATAGAGGGTTACCTGAAAATCCACTAAAATGCCCGCAGCTACCAGAAAGATAAAGAAATCTTAATTTAAACAAACCATAGACCTACTCCTTTAAACATCTATGACCTCCAAAACTTTCAGCTCAATCGGATCAGACACTTTAGAGATGATCTCCCTTAATCGTTTTTCTGACATATATATAAATATATATATATATATATATATATATATATATATATATATATATAAATATATATATATATATATATATATATATATATATATATATATATATATATATATATATATATATATATATATATATATATGTATATATTTATATATGTATATACATAAATATGTGTATATAAACACGAGGCTTGATTCAAAAGTAGTGATAATCGGAAGTATCCAGTTCGCATGAGAGTAAAAAAACAAAATTGTACCACCTCATATACTCACTAATATAGTCGTGCCTTACTTTAGCATTATGATGACACACACCGCGGTTTGTTCGGCTCTCGGTTTTGTAATGCACAACTAAACCGAATCGGTTATCCTCTCACGAAACGCTACGGTAGAACCGACGTGTGTGTCATTACGCTAAGACAGCATAAAAAAAAACATGAAAAACCATGATTCCAGGGAGGTATATTCAATTGAATACAAATAGTCGAAGGGAGATCGTCAAAGTGGAGAAAAATGAAAGTAGAGCTGTTATTAAGTACCTGTATTGCAAGAAAATATCTACCAAAGACATAGAAAGTGACTTGGCTTGAACACATGGGGAGTCTGTTTCTCTATATTCCACCGTTGCACACTGGTCCAAGGAGTTAGAGCTGGGAAAAACATCCACTGAAGACGAATACCACAAAGGACGTCCATCCACGTCCCTCACTGAAGACAACGACAAAAGAAATCGGAAATGACGTGTTGGCAGATCAAAGACTGACCATCGGGCATGTAGCTAAGCTCACAAGGATCTCGTATAGCAGTGCTCAAACGATCATTCCCCACAAATTACATATGAAGAAAGGTTCTGCGCGTTGGGTGTCGAGAATGTTAGCCAACGAGCAAAAGAAGAAACAAGTTGACATTTCGAGGGTGAATCTCCAGGCAGATCTGGAGCAGTTTTTGTCACGTTTCGGACCCATCGGCGCGACCAGGATCCACCATTTTGATCTAGAAACCAAACAGCAATCGATAACTTGGAGGCAATCTTCTTCACCGACGCCGAAGAAATTCATGGTGTCGGGTTCGGCAGAGGAAGCTATACATCATTGTTTTGGGACGTTGAAGGAATTATTATGGTGGATCATTTGGAAAAGGCAGCCACTATATCAGGCTCTTACCACGCAGACCAAATAAGAAGATTGTGGGAAGATATTAAGAGAAAAATACGTGGCAAACTGGGAGCCAGAGCGCTGTCTCATCGACAATGCACCGGTTCACAAGGCTGCATTTGGCTGTACAATTAATTTGGATACCTGAACAAAGAGACAACTATCAAGCCGATGATGATGTACAGCAATACATACTAGAAAAAAAAAATAGAAGCATTAAAAAGAAAAATATTCTTTTCGTAAAGTTTATAACATAAAACCTTATATATCACCAAACTTAAGTATTTCAAATAAATAAAAAAGAAAATATGTTCGAAATTCGTTTGCAACATCAGTTGTTTTACGACAATTTCCAAAATTTTCTGTTTAATTACTTAACAGTACAAAATATTAGAAACAAACAAAAACGAAAACGAAAATTGTTGTGTCAAGTATAAAAATTTCGTTCTTAAATACGAAATTAAAAATTCAACTGTATTACTTCAAAGAATTCAGCGAAATAACTTGTCCGATATCATTGCAATTTTGTCTTGTTGTTAGGTGCGAGACCGAGAAGATATTCTTTGTCAGGCTCACGATGGCCTGATTGGCCTAATTAGAAGAGTTTTTGGGTGAGAACCTTCGGGCATTTGTTTCTGAAGTCGAAATTAGTGGGTTGTGTGACTCCAACAGGCTGTGTGCCTCACCTCAGGCCTGTTCAAATACAAGTAGCTGCCTCTATATTTTGGAGTTTATCGACTCCATGTTGTCATGACCCATCTCAGCCACGTAGAGTGGCTTACAAGCATCGTTTGGGTTCGGGAAAAAGGAAGTTCCGCTAAAAGGTGATCTAGCGGCCTTCACGGCTATTTCTATGGCACACTGCTCCCGGGGCAATTAAATATTTTTTTCCTCGTTGATGGTTCGCCATCAAACTTCCTCTTTGACAGGTTGAGATATACTGTCAAGTTTCTCCAAGCAAACTATTTGCTACACTTTCTTTTCGATTCTGTAGAATGTACAGACGATCGACCACTTCTTTTCATATCGCTCACGTTTTCTTCTTCAGCGTTTCACCACTTTTTATAAACCCTCAATATTTTACATATGTCGCTGTGGCTGTAGTCCTGTCGATGCAGGCGTTGGACTTGATTTTGAATTCGACTATTTATCATTATTCCATTGAATTGCTAGTATGAATGCAAATTTCATAAGAATTTTTTTTTTATGAAAAGATAATTAGTATAATAGTTAGATATGGCTATGATACCTGTGTTGAAAATAGAATGCAGTTGGACACACTGGCACGTTTTCCTAACTGATTTTGCAGCTTTTAAAGCGGCAGCTCTGATTTCACTTGCGTTTAATGCTAATAACCATGAATGAACTTCCCGGACTTGGTGTTGGGAAAAGACATGGGGGAAACGGGAAAAACACTGAAAAACCCCTAGCGCATCAGAACCGCTAGAAAACTAATTTTCGAAGAAATTGTCTTCAAATTACCAAAAAATTTGGAAAGGCGTAATACACTTTTTTGTAGAATCATATCAACCATTCCTTATCTCAAGCAACAAAACTCAACTATAACACAAATTATGAAAATTTTCAGTGCTGGCAGCACTTTCCCAACGAAGCAGCAATAAGTTTACCATAACAAGTTCATACTTAAATCAACCTATCCTTTGAATTTCGTTCTCATCGGAGGATTTCATCGAAAGTTTCAGCGGTTAAACGTTGTTTGAGACTGCCATCCGAAAAATGTTCAAAACTCGGAAAATTTAAAAATTGATTTCTTATTTTTATCGCAAATGCTTTGCATATGAGGACGTAATTTGAAGCATCTGTTGGTGCAATATTTACGAAAATGGCTAATGCTGGTTACCCTGTGTCAGCAGCAGAGCAAAATATATACCAAATCTGCTTCACGTTTAGTTAAACCCAACCAGTAAATTTCGTTTCGCTTGAATCACTGCGCTGGAAGCTTTACGGGTGTAAAAATTTTAGAATTTTTTTTTCAAATTTTTAAAGCGTTAATATTGGTTGTTAATTTTCATTGCAGGATCATTCCCATTTGCAAATCTAATGACATAATCGCTCAGTAAAGAAATTCCACAAAATTACAAAAATGGTCATAGCTGGCAGCCCTTTCATGATTTTTGTACGAAATTCCTACGACATTTACTTCACATTAAAGTCCACTTACTGCATGAACTTCGTTTTGATTTCTGCACTGGACCGGAAGCTATAGGGAAAAAGCTTTATTTTGCTGAGCAAATTTGCAAGATTTATGAGACAAAAATCACCATAGCTGGCAGCCCTTTTCTAATTTTTCAACAAAATTTTCACTAAATGTTACATAGAGTAACATCCAAGTACTGTGTAAATTTTGTTAAAATGTGATGGCTGAATCGGAAGCTATAGGCCAAAAAGCTGTTTTTTTTCTCAGTGATTTTTAAAAATGGTACCACTGCCACAGAGTTAACCGGATTTAAAAATCACTTCTATCAGACCTGGTCCTAGCTAATACCAACATGTCCTGTAATTTTCGTTATGCTCGGATTATCCGGTCGTCAGTTCTCGTGAACAGAACTTTCGAGTGCTGAAAATAGAGGTAATTTGGTGATGGGTTGCCGTTCTTGTGCAAATCGGAATTTTCAAAATTTTAATTTGACATGATGGACAAAAATCAAAATTTATCAATGATTTGAAACTTTTGCCAAAAATCAAAAATTTTTGAAGAGGGTCAATGATTTGAAGGATTTTTTTTTCAGGAGCCTGCCGTAGCTACAGGGTTACCCGTACAACCTTGAAAACCCATATATGCTAAGTCCTAGTCAACATCAATACGCTCTGCAATTTTCACGATGATCCGATGTTTTGATCACAAGTAATGACAAATCAAAATTTGAAAAAAAATTCCTTGCCTACTTTTAGGCACTTAGCACACGGCTCTAAAATTTCAATTCTTTATCATAGACAAGCTTAAAACATAATAGTTTTTCATTCCCAATACTTTTTTTCAACGAAAATTAACACTGCTTGGAAATATAGGAGTACCTCAAAATTCACTAAAACGCTCGCCTAAATAAATATGCATTTTCGGTAAAACGAGTTTAATACTAATGTTTTTCGAACATTAGTAAAAAATCAAACAAAGCGCCCAGAGCCATGTAACATAGCACATTATTTATGGCGCCATACGCCATGTACATAGTACTCTGAGCCGTGCAATATGGCTCCCAGCGCCATAATGTCAGAATCTACATAGCGCGTGGTCCCATGTTACATGGCGCAGCATTTATGGTGCCACACGCTATGTACATAGTACCCTGAGCTATGCAGTATAGCTCCCAGCGCCATAATTACATGGCGCAGAAATTATGGCCCCACACGCCATATTACATAGTGCCATGAGCCATGTAATATGGCTCATGGCACTACAATTATAACTCGCAGCCATGCTGTGTGAGAAGATGTATAAATATCAGCAAGCTTCTTGAGTATAGAAGAAAATATGATAAAATATGAAAATACGAAAATATGATGAAAATATGAAAATATGCAGTTGATGATAGGTGAATTCCATCACCTATCATCAACTGCTCTACCTTCAGATGCTCAGAAGGTAGAAGGCTTGTGGCCTATTGTTGGCTGGATCATCTTCATGTAGAAAATACATATGGGTCGAGGCCCAGCGAGCCGGAGTCAGACGATACCACCAACATGTGGACAGCATTTGACAGCTCGTCACGAAATCGCGTTGACTCGTGCTCAAAACCCACTCCGATCGGAAGTAGCACGAGCGCCGGCGGGACCTGTCAAAGTCGCTTTTCTGGACAGGCCCCACAATCGGGCTCGCCAGCTTTCGCCTGGGCTCGGCAAATATGCATTTTCCACATCAGATGCACTGAAAAAACACATAGCGCCAGACGCCATAATTTATAGACTTCTGGCGCCATGTACATGGTCAATTTGTGATAAAATATAGCGCCACACGTCATAGTGCATAGGAGCAGACGCTATGCTTATAGCCCTCCACGCCATGTACTATAGTCCTCCACGCCAGGTGCTATAGTGCTCCACGCCATGTACTATAGTCCTCCACGCCAGGTGCTATAGTGCTCCACGCCATGTACTATAGTCCTCCACGCCAGGTGCTATAGTGCTCCACGCCATGTACTATAGTCATCCACGCCATGTACTATAGCCCTCCACGCCATGTGCTATAGTCCTCCACGCCATGTAATATAGTCCGCCACGACATGTACATGGCGCACAGTGGGCTGAATCCCGATTCTAGCTGGACAAAAGTCAAAAAATCAATGTCAAAATGTAAGGTTTTCAGGTATAGGATATTTTTCTTAAGGCTTCAGTAAACCTAATTCCACCAAAAGTTTGTAATTATACCGAACATTAGTGTGTAAGAACTTATTGTGAAAACGGTCGAATGCAAGTAGAGCGTGAGACGCTCTCGTGGTACATTAATGTGACCTTCCTTTGTATTATCTGCTCGGTGACATGAATGTTTATTTTCATTTGGGTGTTAATCTAACTTGTTTAAATACTTTTCAAGAAAAAGTTTCAAGCACTGAAAACGCCCAATTGAAAAAGGTAAGTTTATACCATTAGAATATAAGAGACTGCCATTTTGCTTCGCGGAAACTGAAAAATTCTTCACATTTTAAAGCGCAACTTTTTTTCATTAAATTTCATTGCCTTCAAACTTTGAGAGTTTCTTTATTATGGTATAATCAATAACATATCCAAAAATTGAGAGCCATAAATTACCATAAATTGAGATTTAACAAAAATTGTGGGGTCAGAACTATAAAAATTAAATTTTCAGTTTCAATCCTAAACGGACCCCCCCCCTTCTATTTATACTTATTTATACTCTATGCCTCAAAGCCCTTAAAATAAACATTAAATGCTAATCACTTTTTAATGCTAAACACTTTTTAATTATGTTTTTTTAAAATTATCATTGTTTTTTTAAAATTATTACCTGTCTTAATGTTATTACAGCAAGAAATGTAGTTAGGGGGAAAAACATCATTAAAATCATTAAAGACCATTAAAAAGTAATTAGCATTAAATGTTTCTTTTAAGGTATTTTAGGGATAGAGTATAAATAGAAGGTGAGGGTCAGTTTAGGATTTAAATCAATAGACACTGAAGTTTCGAACACAGTGTTGAAATAGGCAAATTCTCGCGGATATTTTCCAAACCACAGTTAGCTATGGATTCTGCGCCTTTTATAACTAACCGAATTTTTTATGCAGCCTTGAGGGACAAAGCACCCAAATTCAGGACCAAGACTTTTGCTGAGAATCAACAGTTTTTGCTAAATTATTTGAAATCTCTGCTGGGCACATCTTGGAGAGAGGATGAAAAATTTCAAAGTGTCATTAAGAATCGAATTCGTGGTTTCTGTTCGAACTTAAATCAGAAAGTAAAACCTTGTAAGAACCGTTTAGAGTATTTCGAGCAAAAACATAAAATCTGGTTAGATCGTGATTTCAATATTGTTGTACCTGTTGCTGTCGGAACTCCTCAATCTATCGGCAGACCATCAACGAGGTTCGTACTTTTTCCCTGTTTTCTACTTGTTTTTTATATCAGTTTTTTTAGTTTCGTAGATTCTAGTGACCGCACCAAAAGGCGTAAGACAGAAGATCTGCGGTCTACAGTTTCTCCTGAAGAACTTTATTTCTCAGCAAAGGTAGCACTTCAGAAAGAAGGGAAACGTGCAGCTGCAAAGTTAGTGGCTGAAGCTACTGCTGGCTCACCTGAGCAATCTGTTAGGATTCAGCAAATTGTAAGGCGGTCATTAGAAGCAAAGGATAAGGTAGTGCCATTCACAGCAAATGAAGCTTTAGCTCACATGGTAAAGTGCCGCCTCTCCAAAGGATCTTACAAGGAAACCAGAATAGCGATGAAGAAAAAAAATGCAGATGTTTTCCCTTCATATGAAAAAGTTAGATCTGCCAAACAACGATGCTATCCAAGTCCTAGTAATATCAAAATAACGAATTTAGGTATGTTAATTTCAGTCTTTTTTATTCTTTTCTATGGATTCACAACTTTTTGTTTCAGGCGTTTCAATAAAGTTGCAAAGCTTATTGCACCTGACATGCCAGAGGTTACTTGAATCCCGAAAAATGATGTCCCTTGATATCCCGAAAAATTTGAATTTTTGTTCAAATGGGGCTGTGACGGTACTTCTGCTGTAAACGAGTACATGCAGCTATTTCATCCAGAATCTGATCTAAAAAATATAATCTGAGGAAACAGACGAAGACAATCCAGAATATTCAAGTGATAGCATTTTTATGTTTTCTACTGTTCCGCTTCAGCTGACGGGGATCTTAAAGGAATCGGGGGAGAAAATCATGCTGTGGGAAAACCCACATCCTTCATCGACTCGATATTGTCGACCAATAAAGTTGTTGTTCATTAAAGAAACGAAAATTGCCTCTAAAAGAGAAGTAGATGCTATCCAAGAAGAAATAGAAGCTCTGGAGCCTTTCGAGTTCATAATTAATGGTAATCAAATTGCTTAATTTAATATTTCTCTAAATATATATTTTGTTATTTATAGGTAAAAATGTCAACATTTATTTCAAAATGTTATTGACAATGCTCGATACTAAAATTATCAATGCTCTTACCGAAACCTCGAGTCAATCATGCTATTTGTGTGGTTGTAAGCCTTCTGAAATGAATTCGTTAGAAAATATTAAAAATCGACCGATTAAGACGGAAAATTTACAATATGGTCTTAGTACTCTACATGCATGGATAAAATTCTTAGAATGCATCCTGCATATAGCTTACAAATTGGAATTCAGGAAGCCAACCATGCGAGGGGCTACTGCTCATGAGAAGGATGAGACACCAGGAAAAAAAATATCCAGAAGGCTTTATGGGATTCGATAGGAATAAAAGTGGTTCAAGGAAGTGGGACGTCCAACACCGGGAACTTGTCTCGCCGATTTTTTGAGCATGCAGATGAAGCTGCTGCAGCTACAGGCGTTGATAAACGATTAATATGTAGATTTGGAACTATTCTTCAGGTATTTATAAAACAACTTCCTCAAATTGCTCTCAATGGCAGTCCTTTTTTCTTATTCGTTCTTTCTTATTGTTGCAGGTAATTTCAAGCGGAAATACGATCAGGGAAGAAAAATTCAATACGTTTGCTTTCGATACTGCCAAGCTGTTTGTGGAGCTATATGGCTGGTACAGGATGCCTCCCAGCGTACACAAAATCCTTTTACATGGCTCTTTAGCCATCAAACATGCTCTTGTTCCAATAGGGCAGCTTTCAGAGGAGGTACAGGAGGCAAGGAACAAAGACATGAGGCGATT
This sequence comes from Nemotelus pantherinus, assembly GCA_963978885.1. Taxonomy (NCBI): domain Eukaryota; kingdom Metazoa; phylum Arthropoda; class Insecta; order Diptera; family Stratiomyidae; genus Nemotelus; species Nemotelus pantherinus. The sequence continues at coordinate 75,062,562 of OZ022265.1, read as the reverse complement.
CAGAGCACAGCATACCAGAAAGTCTTCACACATAAAAACCTGCAAAGACTTAGTTCACATGCTGTTGATTTCATCGGATCCTGTTATTACAAGCCTTAGAAGTTTCCAGAAGGTCCCGTTTAAAGAGCTGAGTCCTGATGCAAGGGAGCTGATCGCGGATTCAGTGGAAGAGGAGACGAATGATAGCGAAGCAGAGAAGGATTCTCCGAGCGAATCGGAAAATGATTTTGAATTTTTGTAATATATATGTAATAAAAATAATTGATTTTACTAGAAAATAAAAAATTCTCTTTTAATAACTGAAACACCTTATATTTATCTCGTATATTTTTTTAATTATTTTTTTAAGTTATTCCAACCTTTGAGCCCTTGTTAAGCCCATAAAATAATTTTGTCCAGCTAGAATCGGGATTCAGCCCACTGTGTGGCGTGGGCGACTATAGTACATGGCGTGTAGGCCTATGTACTTTTCGCCATGTATTATGGCGTGTGGCGCTATATTTTATCACAATCCCTAAATCGACTATGTACATGGCGCCAGAGGTCTATAAATTATGGCGTCTGGCCCCATGTGTTTTCTCAGTGAAGAACGTGTTATTGTATATGCTTTTTGCTTTGTCGTGCTTTTCTGCTCAAATCAATAATTGTGTATATACACGCATTTATCATAAATAACTTCGAGTAGTTAAATGATCATTACCACAACACCTTAATTTTCAAAAAATGTTTTTACCCAGCACATATCTTTTTCCAGATTATTACGCTTGTCATAGCTACTATTGTATTATTAAATAAATAAATAAGCTAAAAAATGATACTTAATACGTAGATTAAAACAGTTATTTCTGCTGAACATAAATTTTGAGCAATCTAATAGCAATGCATTTTTGAAACTGCTGGAATAATAGGCTTAAACACACCACCAGGCTCTAATTTGAAGTTAACTAGTTCAATGTAAAATACAAAACAGATGGCTCACAATGCAAAATAGATCGATACCTTAAAATTCAGGTTGGCAACTTGTTTTTGTTTGATATTTGAACTGTTTCTCTTCCTTACGCAAGTATTCACGAAAACAGATACATATTTCATGGTCTCGGAAGCAAGATGCCAGTAAACTTATTACATAACAGCCGTTTTCAATAGTACGAGCATCCCAGATACCATGTTATGTTGGGGTAAATCAATACTGGCTTCCCGAGGGTGCTGAGAGGATTTTCGTTCGCTTTTATTTTATTCGTGTCGTTTACCTTTCATCATCAATATAGGAAAAGCAATTCTGCGACAGAATCAAAAAACTTTTGCTCTCAATTTCGTTGAATCTTATATCCAAAAAAAATTACTGGAAACAACTTGTAATAAATTCCCTTCTTACCTACGTAAAAGTGTTTCCCGTTAAAGACTTTTAGTCCTTTCTTGCGATAAGTTTTTCTTGTGAACAGTATTATTGATTTCTGAAACAGGTATCATATATTACTAAAATCTTCCACTACAGCCAATATCCTACCATGAGGATTGAAATGAGTCAGTCAGCACAATGCAATTTATTAGTTACTTGAAATATCTAAAAAAGATTTGTTTGTCAATATTTGCATTTTAATTTGCGTGATACACAAATCAATCGAAAGATAGATATTAGATATGTATTTGAAATGAGAGTACAAGTTTTGCATACCTTCTCTTTTAATTGCTTGTAAAACACGAAGGAAGATATTTGTTTCCGAAACTTAAGTCTTTGAGTCTGCTGGTCCCAAAAGGTTTCCCGTCTCCTGCTAACCAAATTCTCACCGTAGTTTAAGACTGCTAGATTTTTTTCAACGATAACTTTTCTTATTTGTTTATTCCTTTTTATGATTCTTCGTTTTTCTTTATTATGTGTCAAAAAAAACTCAGAAGATAACAATGAAAGTAAGATACATGACTAAAATTTCTAGTTGAATGGCAAAAACTCCACTTCACACAATTTCGTCATGTTTGATATTTATAGCAACTTCATTGGATGCTAAATTTTAAGCCTGCGTAACTAAACCAAATCACGTTCTCGTCGATACATCTGTACACATAGGCAGGTAAACCATTTCATTCACCAAAAGATTTTGCATGTTTGTATTGACTTGTACTTATATACAAGCTTCAACTTGCCGACGATGGTCGAGCAAAGAAATAACTAACTTGCAGATCTATTTATGAAATTCTCATTCGCAACGATACGGAGCTCACCATTCATCTATTCACAGAATATGTCACATTTGTCGCGAGATTCTAGCTCAGAAACATATTTTTCGTTGACGTCAATCCATCACGCCATGTGCCGTTTAATCCTGGCAAACCTTAGCGAACAGGAGTGGAAAACGCTATACCGGGCATATTCGTCCTGGAAACGAGACATGCTGACACAACAAAGCACCATTCAGTGAAGACACGTCTGTCGATTATCGAAAGATGGATTTCCTAACCATCAATAAATTTCAGGAAATTCATTGCCAATGAATATCCGTCTTGTAGGTTTTCAGCTTTGATTCGACGTCGATTTGGTCTTGACAAATTTTCATTCATTCTCGTGATTTCAGCCTGACAGTTGTGTCAATAGTTAGCTCTCCTGGTCTTTCCTTTAGTTGTTTCGTGAGCTCATAAATCAAAGCTCTGTTGTGGATTTTTCACTTTCAGTTTTACCAATCAATAAAATTTCGCAAGAGTGCTGATTGTTTGTCAAAAGTTAGTTTAAATAAGTCAGCGAATTAAATTATTTGCTAGGAAAAACACTGACACTAACGTTTTCTGATAATTGATCTGAGCTTGCTCCTACCACGAATACTCTATGCCACAAATACTTTGAGTCACTTTCGTAGAAAAGGAAACAAAAGCAATACAAACGAAGGATTCCTACTCTTGCTTGTGAGTCAACCATAGCTCCAATGCAGAACCATAAATCATTTGGAAGATTAACAATCACATTGATTTGGGTTGATATTCATATCCAAGTAAACGTAAGACAAGGAATGAATCCAAAAAGCTTCCAATTCAACATAAGATAAGGAATAAATTCAATAATTAGAAGCTAAGCACATACAAAATTAGAACTATAAATTATATTTGCTAAATGAAACAATAAGTAGTAATATATTATACTATACTATGTAAGAAAATTAAAACTGAGACAAAATTGTACGAAATTAAGAACGTAAATCATATCTTACATGCGATCTAAGCGAAATTATATTAATCACATGTTACCTTAAACTTAATTTGATTGTTCATATCACAAGACTGTTGTCATAAGACTATACGCTCGAGTGAGATGGTGGTTAGAAGTGGTACGTTGCTATCGGTGTCTCGGCTACGACCAGCGCTGCCATATTAGCATTTTGAATGCTAGATCTAGCATTATTCTTTCCAAAACGGCATTCGAAATTCGAAGTTAGCATCTAGCATTATTTTTAGCATTTAAATTTAGATTTCGGAATAATTTGGCACTCATCTATTTACAATCTCGCAGAAGCTTCTTGAAAGGAGACTTCCTGAATCATGTGGTGGCGGAAATTCATGAAAAATACAAAAACGTGCTCATGGCATTTTCGTAGAAGTGACAACCAGAAGTGACAGCGATCATAAAATCAAAATAATGAAAGTGATCATAAAATCAAAAATATAAAGATTATAAAGTCATCTATATTGCTTTAAATATGGTAACGTTCAATTAAATAGTGATTATGCTAAAGATCAGTGATGTGGTCCTATCCACTTCAGACTCACAGGAGCCTCGGGCATCTACAAGTTCAAGTTTACCAAAGAATGTGCATTCTAGTTAGAAATTTTTTCCTGAATAATGTGAATCGCATAGATAACACTGGAGAAAAATCTTCGTTATCTGACACTAACACTTTTTCTTCACTTAAGGGGTTACCCCCACTTGTAACTTTGAAATTTTTGTTTTTTTTTGCTGCATTTTTGTTAAGTATAACTATCTGTGGCAGCATAAAAACAAACTTAAAATAATTAATATTGAATTAATTTTGAAGGCTTTAACGCCATCTAGTTATTTAGTACTTTTTTAAATTTTTTAGTACCTTGTACAATTGGGTTAAGTTTTAGTTCTAGTGAAAACGCCATTCAATAAAGACGTACGAAGACCAAGACGAATCTTTTTATAATCACGCGATCGCTCTAGAGGAATCGAAGTAGAATACTCCAAAGTAGTGGTGACCCCGACGTGATCCACTAGAGCAAACACGTTTGCCGAAAAAATCGCGAAACGTATCAAAAACCGTAATTTTCAGCGGCTACGTGCACCCGACACGTGAAAATTAACCTCATTTTCAGTGATAAACGTTCCTCGCTGCCATGTCCGAGGACGAATTGGGTCCAAAACAGCAACTTGGCGATCAGATTGATGGAGATCGTGATTTCCCTCTAACTCACCCTGGTGAAGAACGACATCACATTATGGGCGTATCGACCATTCCACGGATCCCCATCCCCATTATGCAGGAAGGCGCTATTGACTCGTACTTCCTGAGTTTGGATTACTGGTTTCTTGCTTCTGGCGTTTACAATGATGCTCGAAAATTTCACACGGTGATGGCGCAAGTACCACCACAGAAGCTCCCGGAACTCCGCACCATAATTGATGCTGTCCCCGATAAGGGCCAGTACGAGTATATAAAAACGAAGTTGATTGCCCATTTTGCTGACAGCCAACAACGCCGGCTCAATAGGCTCCTCTCCGATATGCCCCTAGGTGATTTACGTCCCAGTCAACTTTATCACGAGATGAAGCGCACTGCTGGTGATACTATCGGAGAAGCTGTAGTTCGTGATCTCTGGATTTCGCGCTTGCCAAATTACGCACAAGCTGCTGTAATTGCATCCAGTGGGTCAGTAGAAGAAGTTACGCGCATTGCCGACGCTATTGTCGAATCGATAGGCTTGAAATCCATCCATGCCGTTTCCTCTTCACCGACTCGCACGCTCACTATAGATCAATGTACTTCCCGCGCTTCGCGTCCGTCTACCAGGACTCAAGTCTGCTATGACGACCTTCAATCAATTCGCGACGAGATTGCGCAGCTTTCAACACGTCTGGAAAAGGCGCTGAACACCGTAGCACACAGCAGACGCAGTCGTTCTTCCAGCAGACGAGCACCGACATTTCGACGGGCATCGTCAACTCACGCTCAGGAAGATGAGTGCTGGTATCACCAGAACTATGGCGAAAAGGCACGAAATTGCCACAGCCCGTGTCGACGGAAGGCCCACACTGGCATGCGCACAGAAAAACAATGACATCCAACCAATATGACAGGGAGTGAGTGTTGGAAACCATCAAATTCACCTGTCATCTCTCATTTACAGGTTTCCGACAAAATCTCGGCAGTTAGCTACCTCATCGACACAGGGGCTGACATTTCTGTCATTCCGCCTCCGAAAACACGACGCGTACTTCAACCAACAGCAATGAAGCTGTTCGCTGCAAATGGAACACCTATCAAGGTTTTCGGTAGCATACCTGTCAAACTTGATCTTGGCCTGAGACGAGAATTCTTGTGGACGTTTACCATCGCCGACGTAATCAAACCGATAATCGGGGCAGATTTTATACGCCATTTCGATTTGTTGATTGATCTCAAGCACAACCGGCTTATCGATAATAAAACAAAACTAAAAACATTATGTTCTATTGCATTATGGAACTCTCCACTCACGGTTAAAACATTGGACAAAACGAATGCATTTGCGGATTTACTGGAGCAATTCGTTGAAATAACTCGACTACCACCACCCGGTACGCCAACTGCGTCAGGTGTCACACATCGAATCGAAACAACTGGGCAACCGGTTTTCGCTCGCCCGAGGCGTCTCGCACCTGACAAGCTAGCAGCAGCTCGAACCGAATTTGAATACCTCATGAAGAAAGGCATTTGTCGACCGTCTTCAAGTAATTGGGCAAGTCCTCTTCATATGGTTAAGAAGCAAGACGGATCGTGGCGTCCATGTGGGGATTTTCGGGCACTAAACGCACAAACAGTTCCGGATCGTTATCCGCTACCTTACTTGCAAGATTTCGCATGTATCCTACGAGGTAAGAAAGTCTTTTCTAAAATTGACCTGCAGCGTGCCTTTCATCAGGTGCCTATACACCCCGCCGATATACCGAAAACGGCAATAACAACTCCCTTCGGGTTGTTTGAATTTAATTTCGTGACCTTCGGGCTTCGCAACGCGGCACAGACGTTGCAGCGTCTCATGCACGAAGTGCTTCGTGGCTTAGATTTTGTTTTTCCGTACATGGATGACCTATGTATAGCATCGAATTCGCACGAAGAGCATCGCAAGCATCTTAAACGAGTTTTTCAAAGGCTGAAGGCAAATAATCTTGCTATAAATGTCGCTAAGTGCAAATTCGGCGAAAGCAGACTTGAGTTTCTCGGCCACCTCATCACCCCAGAAGGCATCTCCCCACTTCCCGACAAAGTCGATGCTATTCGAAACGTAAAATTGCCAATAGTCGCGAGAGAATTAAAAAGCTTTTTGGCCATGCTAAACTTCTACCGAAAGTTTATCCCCCATGCAATTAAGTTTCAAGCTCCACTACTCGATATGATTCAAGGAAATATCAAAAACGACCGGACGCCACTTACGTGGAGCAATGACAAGATCGAGGCATTCGAATCATGCAAGAAAACATTAGCGGAGGCGACAATGCTAGCGCATCCGGCTCACAACGCAGAGTTAACGCTGTACGTTGACGCTTCTGACACTGCAGTTGGTGCGGCATTGCATCAAATCGTTGATGGGGAAATCGAGCCGCTGGCATTTTACTCAAAGAAGCTCACTTCTACTCAGCAGCGTTATAGTACGTACGACAGAGAACTGTTGGCTATGTTTCTTGGGGTAAAGCAATTCCGGTACATGCTAGAAGGTCGACAGTGTCACATATACACTGATCACAAACCGCTGACGTTTGCGTTCATGCAGAAAGGGGATAAGGCCGCACCTCGACAAGCTCGGCAGCTGGACTTTATAAGTCAGTTCACCACGGACATACGGCACGTACGCGGAGCAGCTAATGCCACAGCTGACTTGCTTTCACGAATTCAATCGATTGGCACACCTTTGGATTTTGAGAAGCTGGCGGATGATCAAAAATCCGACGAAGAGCTTCAACTCGCTTTGTCCGAGACGTCTAGTGGAACCAGCAGTTTAGTGCTTAAGAAAATACTCGTTCCTGGTACCAAAAAAACTTTAATTTGTGACTGCTCCACCGATCGTATTCGACCATTTGTGACGAAACCTTTTAGGAAATCACTAATTGCGAATATTCATTGCCTAGCACACACAAGCGCACGCGCGACCACCAAATTGATGACGGACAGATTCGTTTGGCCTGGAATTCGTAAAGACTGCGCAACGTACGTCAAAGCTTGCATCCAGTGTCAGCGAGCGAAAGTATCGCGTCACACGAAATCGGCATCGGTAAAGTTCATACCACCGACCGAAAGATTTAATCATGTGAACATGGATATTGTAGGACCATTTCCACTATGTCATGGCTTTCGGTATTGTCTCACCATTATCGATCGCTTTACTCGATGGCCAGAAGCGCTACCGATTCCGGATATGTTGGCGTCAACCGTAGCCAAGGCTTTCATTGGAGGCTGGGTCTCTCGGTTCGGCGTGCCGAAACGTATAACCACCGACCAGGGCAGGCAGTTTGAGTCGATGTTGTTTAACGAAATGCTCCGCATGCTTGGGACGACTCATCTCCGCACAACACCGTATCATCCTCAATCCAACGGAATGATTGAGCGATTCCACCGCACGATGAAGGCAGCCATTCTTTGTCATGAGCCGGAGCACTGGGTCGAATACCTGCCTACAATTTTGCTTGGGCTCCGAACTGCATTTAAAGAAGACTTGAACACATCAGCTGCTGAGCTCGTTTATGGTTCAACTCTTCGAATTCCTGGAGAATTTTTCAGTGATGATGACAACAATAACAAACACACACAAAACGAGCTGATCAATCAATTGCGACAAACAATGCGAAAACTGCGACCAACCGATAGTGCTTGGCACTCGCAACGAGCAGCTTTCGTCCATAAATCGCTGCTATCGTGCACACATGTTTTTGTTAGAAGTGACCAAATCAAAGCATCACTATCACGGCCTTATGAGGGCCCGTACCTTGTGGTTAAGCGCAACCCAAAGTACTACACCATTCAAGTCAACCACCGAAAGGTTAATATTTCGATCGATCGACTTAAACCTGCTTACACCGAACCAGACTCAGCAAAAGTCGACAACCAGATGACAGCCACGGGATCAGTAACACCTACGACATCAACGAAGGTAGCTCAACACAGAAAGAGCGTACGTATCTCAAACCGGCTTCGCTAGTGGTACCTTCGTCTGGCAGGGGAGTACTGTGGCAGCATAAAAACAAACTTAAAATAATTAATATTGAATTAATTTTGAAGGCTTTAACGCCATCTAGTTATTTAGTACTTTTTTAAATTTTTTAGTACCTTGTACAATTGGGTTAAGTTTTAGTTCTAGTGAAAACGCCATTCAATAAAGACGTACGAAGACCAAGACGAATCTTTTTATAATCACGCGATCGCTCTAGTGGAAGTAGAATACTCCAAATATCTGAGAATATGTCCTTCCATTTTCAAGTCGATCCGAACATAATTGACCGAGATATGAGCATTGAAAGAGAAGAAATTGTTACTTATACAACCGTTACTTATACTTATAAACGCGTTTTTCTCGAAATGACATTTATGAAGTCGGTGACCAAAATTACTCGAAAATTACTGAGCCGATCTTTTAGAAACTTAACAAGCTTTTCTTAATAAATAAAAATGTAGTGTTTGATCGTTCGGTTTTTCTTTTTGATAAAAAATGGCCGTTTTATAGCAAAAAGACGACCGTTTTATTAAGTGAAAATCAAACCATTAACTTTGACTGTCCGCCATTTTGTAAAAAATGGATATTGTTTTGAATCCTTCGATCAAATACTAGTTTATACTGTAATTTAACTAAATCCATCGCTAGTTTTTGCTTCAGATGATCCAGTTCGACACAATGTTGATCACCGCAAAAAGTGAAAATTAAAATACCATTGTTTTGACGGCCAATTGTAATTTAACGATGTAATATTTTTTGTTTGAAATTTTCAAAAAACCGATTTTGAGATTTTTACGTATTTCGATTTTATATACTTTCAAAAGTTGCCTCCTAAAATTTCATCAAGAAATTCGTAATAGAAAAAAAGTTACAGCTAAGGTAAAAAAAAGTTTTTTTTTTGAAATTTTTACGTATTTCTATTTTATATACGTTCAAAAGTTGCCTCCTAAAATTTCATCAAGAAATTCGTAATAGAAAAAAAGTTACAGCTATATATATATATATGTATTTACATATATATATATTTCAACATAGTCTTCTAATAAGTTAATACATAAAATCCATCTTTTTCCCAAACCCAGGATACCTTAGAAAAAAATCCTTTATCTTGACTCTCCCAAAATGCCTCAACAGCGGCCATCACATCGCTATCATCTTCAAATTTCTTACCCCGAAGGTATTGTTTGAGCCGAGGAAAGAGGTAGAAGTCACTGGAAGCTAGATCTGGCAAATAGGGTTCAAGCAGTTCGAAACCGTTTCTTTGATTGTATCTATCGCTCGCAACTGCCGCCTTCTGAGTCAATGCGTTATTTTGAAGAAACAGAACTCCGACTCGCAGTTTGCCGTGTCTTTTTTCCTTCATTGCCTCTCACAACCTTCTTATTTGGTCTACTTAGTAAGAGCCTGATATAGTGGCTCCCTTTTCCAAATATTTTACTATAATAATTTCTTCAGCGTCCCAAAAAACTTAAGCGATAACCTTTCCTGCTGATTTTGACACTTTGAATTTCTTCGGCGTCGATGAAGAGGGTCGCTTCCAGGTTATAGATTGCATTTTGGTTTCTGGATCAAAATGGTGGATCCAGGTCTTCACATAGTAACATAATGTGACGAAAAATTCTCCTCATCTGCCTGGAACTTTTCCAGATTCATCCTTGAAATGCCGACTCGTTTCTTCTTATGCTCGTCCGTTAACATTCTCGGTACCCAACGCGCAGAGACTTTCTTCATATGTAATTTGTTGGCAAAGATTTTTCAAACACTACCTTATGAGATCCCTGTGACCTCAGTTACATGCCCTAGTTTCATTCTTTGATCTGCCAAAACGATATCTTCGAATTTTTTTACGTTGTCTTCAGTTAGGGATGTGAATGAACGTCCTTCGCGGTGTTCATCTTCATTGGATGTTCTTCTCAGCTTAAACTCCTTGGTCTAGCGTGCAACGGTGGCATATAGAGGAGCAGAGCCCCCTAATGTTTCCACCGTGTATGCCTCTGGTAGACAATTTTTTCAAACAGAGGTACTTAACGATAACTTTAATTTCGTTTTTCTCCCATTTTGATGTTCTCTCTTCGACTGTTTGTATTCAAATAAATGTAGCCCCTGGAATCGTGGCCTATTTATATGTTTTTTTTATGCTGACTTAGTGAGTATATGTATGTAGTAAAAAACAAGTTTTTTTTTTGGAATTTTATGCGAGCTGGAAATAACCGATTATCATTATTTATTAATCAACCCTCATATAAATATACATATTGTTTTCATATTGAACCAGGTTGATTTCAATTAACTAAGAAAGCATTATTTAGCATTAAAATTTTACAAGATCTAGCATTATTAAGCATTAAATAAAATTGAATCTAGCATTATTCCCAAAAAATAAATGGCAGCACTGGCTACGACTACACAAGGAGTAGCTGTAAAAGTCCAGACCGTAGTGGCAGCCAGTGCTGCCAAGTTTTTTCCAGCTGTTGTAGGTAGAATTTAGGAAAAACATAGCTAAAATAGCTAAAATGTTCCCATAGTAGCTAAAAAGTGTAGCTAAATTCAACAATAAAAACTCACGGTTCTGGAAATCAGTTTTATTAAGCTGACCTTTATAGTTAAATATTGAAAAAAATATTGAATGTACATCGGATGAGTAGTTAATGAATTTAATACTATGAACTACGACTAATACTAAATTCATCCTTCGTTTTTAGCCGCAACTCATGCTTGCAAATGGAATATTTCACAATGGTGTCACAGAGATATTTTTAAAGCATAGGTATATATATCAAAAAAACTCAACTCCAGCTAACGATTAATTTTTTTTTTTATAAGTAAATTGAATAGGCGTTTCGCCAGCCGTAAACAACTTTATAATTTTTACAAAATCTTCATCATTAACTAAACTTATATTTTCCACAGAAAATTGAAAAATATTTCGCAAAATTTTGACATTATCAGGTAATCGATATTTCAACTCTTCTATTAATAAATGTTATACAAGTCTGTCTTATATTTTCCTCATCTGATCTTGAAATTGTATTATTACTTCGAAGTTCAACTATTTTTTGCTCAAAGTTATATCCCTAAAAGGCATTAGTATAAACGCAATCATTTGATTCAACATTCAAAACGTTAGTTGCACAATCCGGATATATAATTGAATTTGATCACGGTTCCCTTCTTGTCTATAAATCAGCATAGACAACGTATATCATTTCTACAGCATCGAAGCCGAGCATATTGAAACGGGAAACTTCGATCATAAAATTTGTCACAACTAGCATAAATAAAAATGTAATGATTTCCACCTGCAAGTGGTCACGCCAGTCAAGTATGCACTGTGTGCTGGTGTCTGATGAGAAGCAGTGCATACTGTCGAAACCACTTTGTCAAAATAGAATTTTCAATGTAGATTAAAAATTTTTAATGTTAATAAAAAGTTGTTCAATTTTAATCATCCCGCAAAAACATTTCCAATTTGATTCTGCTTTCGGAGGCTGATTCCGCAAAACGATCGAAGTTTCCCGTTTCAATATGCTCGGCTTCGATGCTGTAGAAATGATATACGTTGTCTATGCTGATTTATAGACAAGAAGGGAACCGTGATCAAATTCAATTACCTTTACTAAGTAAAATTATATCCATGGATATAAGTCGGAGATGTTAAAATTTGTCACAACTAGCATAAATAAAAATGTAATGATTTCCACCTGCAAGTGGTCACGCCAGTCAAGTATGCACTGTGTGCTGGTGTCTGATGAGAAGCAGTGCATACTGTCGAAACCACTTTGTCAAAATAGAATTTTCAATGTAGATTAAAAATTTTTAATGTTAATAAAAAGTTGTTCAATTTTAATCATCCCGCAAAAACATTTCCAACCGGATATATAGTTTTTTTTTAGCCAAACCTTTGTGGATACACAAACACCTACACGTATCTCACTTACATTCCACAACTCACCACACTACTTGACATGAAACTCAACACATTTTAATTTAAAAACAAAGTAGGTTAAGAAAAAATGTTTTATGAAAAATATTGTGGAGTTGTCAATTGTTATTTTTGATATGAGTTGTCACGTTGTTTCGATAGAGAATTGAATATAGAATTTGAAACTACACGTTGTTTGGTTATAGATTTAAAATTAGAATTGGAAACTATAATTGGTGACCCCTTCTTGGCACGCAAGCCTTATAAAAAAACAAGTAGTTTCCAACATCCAAAAGGAGTGGACTCTTTACCTGGACCTCGGTCAGCGCAGAGACAAGAATATCTTCGTCAAGACTTTGACCGACAAGCCCATCTTTCCTGAGGTTGAATCTTCTGACCACCTAAAAGCAAAATTGGAGAGGAAGACAAATAAAGAAGAGTGTTGACGACCAGCAACTTTCAATATTCAGATTTATTGACGGTTGTTTTAATATCCGGGCAGTGTGAATTAATTCTTCAAATTCAAATTTACTTAAAATATCCGTAAAGCATGAGAACGCGAGCGTATCGTAGGACCGACAGTCGAGTCAAATTGAACAGCGCATAGAAAAATGAATCTGAAGTAGAAGTTGTCCACCACGGACGACGTGTTGTTCGCTTACAGCACCAGCAGCTACAGTAGTGTAGAGTCACCGCTATTGCCACATTATTATCCCGCGGTGGCGCCATTGTATCTTCATCTTGATCTAACAAAAATTCACTCGACATCTGATAAAGATTTCATCACAGCCACTTACAATTCATTGGATGGTGGTGGACTCATCATAGTTGTGGTCATCATCTTAGTCAACAGCATCAACATCAGCCACAGCCAGCTACGACACAGAGGCAACAATTAGTAAGTACAATTCAATCCCAAAGTAAAGAGCTTATTTATCAGAATCGTGATAATATTATCCGGTTTTGCTGCAATACAACAGAAGTTGGGACGACTTGTACGTAACAGTGCTTTAATGAATTTCATGGTGGCCACAATCTTTGTTATGTTGAAGTAATTACGGTGGAAAACTGGATTTTCTAAAAACCAAATATACAGTTTCGATAATTGTGGATACTTCTTCGATACGACAACCTCAGAGTACCGTTTATTTTAATGAACTTTTATTAGAGAGTTTAAACCAACCTCAGGTTCGATAAGAGAAATGTCACTCTTGTACGCCGGTGTTTTAAATAAACTTCAAGCAGCTAAGCTTACGGCTAGCTTATTGCATTGACAAAAACGCAAAAGAAGATTACAATATTACGCCCATCAACCATTCAACTGGCAAAATACCTAAAAAATATTATCTGAACAATCCCCGGTCCCAGAAGAACTATGGTATCCGCAGTAAAATTAATATTGAAGTTTGAAGCTCACAGGAACATAACTAAAAAGTAAATAAAACAAAATTGACTTTTTCATGCGCCAAGCCTGTTTGGTGATTCGCAGAAGTATTTCGAAACACTTCAAGTAATTAAAAGCGTGCCAGTTTATACATTTCATGAAGATCTTAGGGTTTTAATACGATTGAATGAATTTGCGAACAATCTAAAAGTGCGATACTAATTTTCGAGAAACGAGTGTCGTTGACATTGAGAATTGTAAAAAGGAAAAACAAACAACAAACATTGAAGTTCAAGAAAAAGTTTCTGCAAATCTAGCTAATTTTGCATACGATCCAATCAACTACTCGTGCTTCAGAAAGAGTTCTTATCTAAAACTTTTCATACAAACTTCGTCTGTGACAAAGGATAAGCTAGTCTCGCATGGAATAACTGAAATTTGCAATTTGTGTTTAAATAATTATTACTATTACTATAATTACACATAATATATTATTATAATTACACCTATATATATTCAAACACTAATTTCAGCCACCCTATTTCCTTGCCGCGTTCCGTTTCTATTCGTCCCGTCGCGTAACTCCGTTAGAATGTCGTTGGACAATGAGGATGCGGTTCCCTCAGGCGCGTCCGCAGTACCGCAAATTAGTGCGACCTCCATAAAACCGCCCGTGTTTTGGCAAGCAGAGCCAACTTTGTGGTTCTCTCAATTAGAGAGCCAGTTTGCGAACGCACACATTAAGTGTTCGCAAACAAAGTATCATTATGTGATTTCCTCGCTGGGTCCTGAGCAGCTGAAGGTGGTCAGGGACGTGGTTGCGAGCCCGGACCCTGACACGCCTTACGAAATCCTCAAGAGGGCGCTTATATCGCGGCTATCAGCCAGCGATTCGGCAAAACTTAAGCACCTCTTGGGGAACCTCTCACTAGGCGATAGACAGCCTTCCCAGCTGCTTCGTGATATGAAGCAGTTGGGAGGTTCCGCAGTTGGGGACGACCTTTTGAGGACCCTCTGGCTGCAGCGGCTTCCGGAGCAGACTCAGGCTATTTTAGCCTGCTCTCCGGAGGCCAGCCTGAACAAGTTGGCGGAAACGGCAGACAAAATTGCTGAAGTTTTTGTCCAGCCACAAGTTCATTCTGTCGCCGTTTCCCACCAGCAGTCAGAGGTGGCCGCTTTGTCACAACAAGTTGCTGCCCTCACAAGGCTCGTCCACCGACAACTACAATCGCGTTCGAGGTCCCAAGGAAGATCCCGCTCGCAGCCGCGTCGCCGAAGCCAGTCACGAGGGACTGGTGTTTGTTGGTACCACAACAAATATGGCCCAAACGCTATTAAATGCGTCTCTCCATGCGCCTTCAAGGCTGGTTCATCAGAACCAAAAAACTAAGTCGCTGTTCTCTTCAGACGGTAAGAAAACGCGACTTGTCACCTAGCCGTCGTCTAATAATTCATGACAAATTGTCTAAACGACACTACTTGATTGACACAGGCGCAGATATTTCGGTGCTTCCAGCACCTGCTACCGGAAAACTTCCACCTTCTGGTATGCGACTTGCTGCGGCAAACCAGTCGACCATCAATACCTATGGACGAAAGGTAATCAAACTAGACCTGGGACTCCGTCGTGAGTTTTCATGGGATTTTATCATTGCCGATGTCTCTAGACCCATTTTAGGCGCAGACTTTCTCTGCCACTATGGGCTAGTCGTCGACTTGGCAAATGCTATCCTTGTGGATCCTCTTACTTCGCTTTCATCGAAAGGCACATTCACATCTTACAAGTGTCCAAAACTTAGTGTTTTGATTGAGAAAACCTCTGATCCACGGATACATGCCCTTCTCAACAAATACCATGCCATCACGGTCAACACAGGGTTCTCACAACCCTGTAAACATAAGGTGACACACCACATTTTGACCACAGGCCCTCCAATAGTATCGAGACCACGTCGACTTGCACCAGATAAGCTCGCGGCGGCTAAGAAAGAATTCGATTTCCTGCTACAGCAGGGAATTTGCCGCCCCTCAAACAGCAGCTGGTCTTCTCCGCTACACATGGTACGCAAGGCTAATGGGGAATGGCGTCCTTGCGGCGATTACAGACGCCTAAACGCCATAACCGTCCCGGATAGATATCCGATCCCCATTATTCAAGACTTCTGTCATGAATTACATGGCAAAAATATATTTTCCACCATAGACCTGACTAAGGCCTACCATCAAATTCCAGTCGAGCCGAACGATATTCCAAAGACCGCCATCTGCACTCCTTTCGGACTCTTTGAGTTCACCCGAATGACTTTCGGACTTTGCAATGCGGCACAATCGTTCCAACGTTTCATACATGAAGTCCTACACGGATTAAAATTCTGTTTTATCTACCTCAACGACATTTTGGTAGCTTCGACTTCCGAAGAAGAGCATCTTGTTCACTTAGAACAAATTTTCAAAAGATTAGCGGACCATGGTCTTATAATCAATATGGAGAAATGCCATTTCCTTCGACCTTCAATCAAATTCTTAGGTCATGAGGTTTCGCCGAAAGGCATTAAGCCCTCCCCAGATCGGGTTGAGGCAATTTCAACCACTAAACTCCCCAAGACGGTTAAAGACCTAAGAAGATTTTTGGGGATGGTCAACTTTTATCGTCGCTTTCTTCCTCACACAGCTGAGATGCAGCAACCACTCAACGCCTATCTTTGTGGCTCTAAAAAAGATGGTGCTAAGACAATCGACTGGTCAATAAAAGCTAGCAAAGCTTTCGACCAAGTCAAGACTGGTTTAACAGAAGCCACTCTATTGTCCTTTCCGGACTCAAACACCGAGCTTGGTCTATTCGTAGACGCTTCCGATTCCGCCATCGGGGCTGCTCTGCAGCAAAAATGTCAAGGCTCTTGGCAACCCCTTGGTTTTTACTCGGCCAAATTAAGCGACGCACAAAGAAAGTATAGTGCATACGACCGCGAACTCTTAGCGGCTTATCAGGGCATTCGTTATTTCCGATACTTTTTGGAAGCCCAAAGGTTCACTCTATACACCGACCACAAACCACTGACTTTTGCTTTTAAACAAAAGCCAGAAAAGGCCACACCACGTCAACTTAGACATCTAAGTTATATAAGTGAGTTCACTTCTGACATTCGGCATGTCTCTGGTTGCAACAACGTTGTTGCTGACGCACTCTCTCGTCTAGAAGAAATCATTCTTCCCAGTACTCTCGACTTTGCCGCAATTGCCTCGTCACAAGCATCGGACGCAGAGTTTCAGAAGATTCTCAAGGACTCTAAATTTGTTTTAAAGAAACAACCAATCTTTGGCACCAACGTCGACATTTTTTGTGAAGTGTCTGGCCCAACCATTCGACCTTATATTCCTCACACGTTCAGGAAACAGGTGTTCAACTCAGAACATAATATTGCTCACCCTGGTATTCGTGCTACAAGAAAGCACATTGCAACTAAATTCTTCTGGCCTTCGATGAACAAGGACATTGCCACTTGGGCCCGAGAATGTCTATCTTGTCAAAAATGCAAGATAACCAGACATGTGAGCAAACCTGTATCGACCTTTCCTACGGTCTCCGAACGTTTTAAGGTCATTCACATCGACATAGTTGGTCCCCTAACACACTCGCAGGGATACACTTACTGTCTCACCATAATCGACCGTTTTACACGTTGGCCTGAAGCAATTCCTTTAGCCAGCATTACTGCCAATGACTGTGCTACTGCTTTATTAAGCACCTGGATTGCTAGATTTGGAGTTCCCCAATACATTGTCACCGACCAGGGCAGACAATTCGAGTCAGCGCTCCATGCTGAGCTTGGTCGACTCTTGGGCTTCGAACGCAATCGTACCACAGCGTATCACCCTCAGGCCAACGGTTTCTTAGAAAGATGGCATCGTACTCTAAAATCGGCTATCATGGCTCACAACGATGTTTCTTGGACTAGAACACTACCTTTAATTCTTCTTGGATTACGATCTCTAATTCGAGAAGAATTCACAGCATCACCGGCACAACTCCTGTACGGAGAAAACCTGCGTCTTCCTAGTGATTTTCTTCAAGAAAATCCTAGGAAGATTAGCCAAACAGACTTTGCCTCCGAACTAACGGCTACAATGGCAAAACTTCGACCGGTTGATGCTCAACACCACACAACACCGAAGATATTCATCTTCAAGCAACTCGACTCTTGCTCACACGTCTTCGTCAGAGTCGATTCTGTTCATCCACCACTCATTCCACCGTACGACGGTCCTTTCAAAGTCCTAGCCAGACATACAAATTATTACACTCTGGAAATCAGAAACAAATCCGTCAACGTTTCCATTAACAGGCTTAAGCCTTGTTACACGTCATCCTCTACGGAACCTGTCGACAATTCTTCCAGAAACCAACAAGCATCGGCAACCTCGACTGCACCATTAATGCCTTCAGCTCCCGAAAAGAGACCAGCGAGGAAAGTTACATTCGCTCCGTACGTCTCTCTAGCTGGGCGAACCACAAAGGTGCCACTCTCCTACGCCTCGCGATAACGCGTAAAACGCTGGCAGGGGAGTATTGTGGATACACAAACACCTACACGTATCTCACTTACATTCCACAACTCACCACACTACTTGACATGAAACACAACACATTTTAATTTAAAAACAAAGTAGGTTAAGAAAAAATGTTTTATGAAAAATATTGTGGAGTTGTCAATTGTTATTTTTGATATGAGTTGTCACGTTGTTTCGATAGAGAATTGAATATAGAATTTGAAACTACACGTTGTTTGGTTATAGATTTAAAATTAGAATTGGAAACTATACCTTCAATAAATAAACAAAAATCGTTAAAGAGCCTAGTGGGTTCAACAGAATTGCTTTCAAATTTTTTATTCATGATAGAAGCATCCTTTAAAATGGATTGAAGAAATAGGAGTTATACAATGTTTATTTAATTGTTATACTCCTTATAAATCATTTTTGCTAAATAGCATTCTTCTGGCGTTTGAAGTGGGTTTTTAGCTCTAACCATTGGTTAATGATCCTTGGTACTAATTCTTCTATTGAAAACCAGCTTGTTTTAGAAATTCATATCATCTTCAAAAGAATTTGATCATAATTTATAAGCGCAAATATATTTTTATATTGTATTTATCTCAAGCTGGATTAAGAGAACCAATTATAGGTTTCTGCAATTAAAAATTCTAGCGTTTGGGGATGAAATGATCCTGCAGCTGCAAAAACTGTAACTCTGAAAGACAAGGCAAGCACATCTTAATAATACTAAAAAAGGATTTTGGCGAATTAAGTTTTGAAATACACCGTTATTGACTCCGACCATAACATTTGCGTTGTCAGTCCCTACCCCAACCAATGTTTGAAATATTTAGGCTGTAGTTTTCTCAGCCAGTCTCTGTGGCAGTAGTAATGCTTTTAGCAGTTCCACTTTCTAACTCAATCAAAGCCAAGTAAGTTGTAACAAATTTTCGCTGAATATCACTAAAATATTTTACAACTACACTCAAATACGTTATAAAACAAATGCCCGTAGACTCGTCAATTGAAATATTGTAACTAGAGCTACCAATACCTGCCTTTAAATCCGACTTTAAGTATGGAAACATAATGTTTTTCACTATGGCGCAGCATTTCGATCGATGAATCCTACACTTTCTCCAACTTTTGGACACATCTGTCAGTTTCTTGCACATCTCACTCAAATGGCCAATTCATAAAACAAACAAACATAGCTTGCACAATTCTAACATATGATATTTTTAAATACGCACCTTGTTTGATTCAATATGCTTTTTCCATTGCGAATGAGCCATTAAATCGCTTAGTTTTGCATTAAGAAGTACTTTAACACACACAATAGTCTTTGCCATAGGTTTCCTGCAGCCACTGTCACTTTTCCACTCACTACGAGATTTTTATTTGTAGCTCTTTTTTGAAGAACGTGTGCTTGGCACGCGCGAAATCACATCAGACATCTTTGTTATTGAGGTCGAAACCAAACAGAGATATAAGCAATGTTTTAGAAACGAAGTTATCGCACAGTTGCAAGATTAAACTTTCACAAAAACAGATTTTCATATTAATCAAAAAAACGTCGAAAATATCTTACTGCCAGAAAATGAGTGGTTTCACTACTGAGCACGATTCTTAATTTCTTTTAGGGTTTTGTGTGAGCACCTTGTCTACATTTTATTGCTACGTTATGTCTAAGCGTGCATTTTACGGTTCTTGTCTTCAAATTTAGGTAGATAATGTGTATTCTATATTAAACTTATTTCGTTTGGGTTACCTTTTTTAGTTTATTGCTAATGAATTAAAACTCTCGGTTTTTCTTCGCACCAAACGAAAGAAATAATGCTGTGCGTGGAAGATTATTATTGTTCTATGTCCAAAAAGATATAGAACATTGATGTCAAGAAAGATTACCATTTGGTCGAAATGCAACTACTATTGTATGTACCCAAAACCTTAGCGTTTACCTTAGAATTTGAGGAGATTATTTTCAAGCAATGAGCGCATTAAATATTAATAAAGTAGGGAAAATTGATGCCATCAAGGCAAAAATTTAAATTATTTATAATCTATAAATTAGTAGCTAAATTTGTAGCCAATAGCTAAATGAACAATTTCATAGCTAAACAGGTTCTTTTTGTAGCTAAATCTAGCTACAATATAGCTTAATTGGCATCACTGGTGGCAGCTGCTGGAAATGTGGTCAATCCAGCCACCGTGCATTAAGCTGCTCTACAGAGCCCAAGTGTTTGCTTTGCGCCGAGAGACATGATGTGGAGGGCACGAAGCATGTCATGAATTTGACGCAATTGAAGCTAAGAAGAGACAACAGGGCAGAAAAAGAGGGTTCTCCAACATTGCAGAACAGCTGATGACCTTTTCATGCAGCTCGTCTCAAAAAGGCTCAGATCGTCCTGATTAGTGAGCTTTACAAGAAGAGGAACTGGTCTACTTGGTTTTCGGACGCCAAAGGGTACGCGAAAATCTGGATCGCTGACATTTTCAGCGCAAGTATCCGTGGTGACTGCTGTGGTGAGGCTTACGTATGGGTGAAATGCGGAGAGATAGCTTTCCTACCATGTTAAATAAAAAAATATTTAATAGTAGGTACATGTGTATGTAGTATGTGTGCACATACTTGAAATGTTGTTGTATGTCTCTTTAAAATATTTTATTTAATTCCATTTTTTTCTTCATTTCCAGTAAAAACTACTTCATCCATTTCCGATTCCACAGAATTTTGCTGTTGTCTTGAACAGCACGGTTGAAAATACTTCCACATTTGCGACTGAACAAATTATGTTCTATGTTTGTCTTTGTAAAGTTCTTTGTAAACTCCAAAGCTCTTATTTACACCCTCGCAAAATACTTTAAATCTCTCTTTATCCGGATCACAAGACTCAAATATATTTACCGCTTGATCCAAGAAGTTAAAGGCTTCAGACATTTTTTCTAATGTTAATGTGCCGCTCTGGTCTTCAACTACTGAAGGTGAAGAACATGCGTTCTTCGGACTCTGCTGATCGCTTAAATATTCCAAAAGTTCTTCGGTAGATAGGGGTTGTTCATTACAAGTTAAAAATTCTTCCACATCATTTTCGGAAAAATAACTCTCGACATCCATTCCCATAATGTCTCTCCAAATTTGCTCAAGCTCACCATTTTCGAAATCTATTTCTACCTCTGGCAACCATTTTTTTTCAAACCAAAGGAAATTCGCAGATGTCTTGATGCACAAAAAAAGATATCGAAATATTTCCGAGGTAAATCGAAGCTTGGAATCAATAAGTAAGACAACGTAAATCTATAAATCGAGGGGACGTATATCGCGGCCCGCATGTATCTTGAATCTTGTATCTTAAATGTAGATAGAACGTTTATGCAAGTCAGGGCAGCATAGTTGAGGATAAATTTTGATATCTAGGCACATAAACTTCTTTTCCGGAAATATCCTCTATTCGGACTGACACAAACGATAGTTTTGTGGATAGTGTGGTTGCTCGAAAATGAATATTTTTACATCGTGAAACACGAACTCATCGCGATCGTGCTAGGCTAGTATGGTTTGAACTCTAATAGCTCTTGTTTCTTTGGATGTGGCTGATACTCCATGAATATTCTTTTTTTTTTGTAAAGGTTTGCTCTCAGATCCTTCGTGAATATTAATGGTGCTGCAGATTTTGAGAGCCCTCATTTTTTTTTTCTCACCGAACGACCTTTTTTTTCGATCTCTTGCCTAGTACGCGCAGTGCGTGGACGTAAACTTCTCTTACGATTCTTTCCTTATAACGTTTGATTGTTTTATATACAAAGTCCCGCTTTATCTCTTCCTTTCGTAGGTCCCGAAAAATTTTATTCTGTTAATAAAGTTTTTAACAATTTGTTCACGTATGGATTTCTTTGCACTCCTCTATCTAAATAAGGCTATTTAAATAAGACTAATGCAAATTGTATTATTTGCTGATTTGTTGCTTTTGGACTGATAACGGAACTTTTTTTATGAAACTATGAGAAAGAGAAGTTTGCGTTTCATATTTAAACAATATATAACTTTTGTATTCGAATTTATAGGACACCATGTATATCCAACCTCCAACATAGAGAAAGCTATTCCGGTAATCTTAAATTGTTTAAATCTTAAATTGTTTTTCCAAATGAATAGGTATTTTCAATGTGGCAGATTAGTTAATTTACATACATATCTTCACCCGGATACTGAGCTCTTTTAAAAGCCTAACGACGTCGAGAATATTTTGATTCAAGCTAGTATTTTTTGCTAGATTTTCCTTTCTCTCTAAATTTGTTCATCTACGATAAACCATACTTATATCTCAGGCTTATTCTTTATCATACAAAAAACCATCAGCTGCCAGTCATTGTCAGTCACAGGCGATTTTCATAACGCATTAAAATTTCAATTTAAGCGCACACAAGGTTTCAAAGGTTTTCATAAACTGCCAGAAAGAAAAAAGTTCTTTTATTTCTCTGCTTAATGAGACATGGAAGCCACAAACTGTAATAATCGCTGAACCGAAACCATGTTAGCAAATTGGAAAATTACAGGTATGTACGTAACTACATAGTCAAACATTATTATGTGAAGAAACGTACCAATCAACGGAATTTTCATGAAATGAAAGAACGTAGACATGTACATAGCCATATGCGTATCTAATCTACTGAAGCAGGTGCTCCGAGAAGTGATGCGAAGTAACTGCCAGAATTATTCCGGGGACTAATTCAAGAATATTGTTGAGGCACTTTGTGTACTTCATGTTCTGTGACCTGGTGAATGAAATGACGCTGAAGATTAAAATGATTATGGATCGTGACAAACGCAAAATACGTGACAACAAATAAAAAAATTCGATTTATATATCCACGTGCATACTCGCACAACTGGAGAGCAATAATAACTGAGCGAACAACAAGTGGATACAATAAGGAGTCATGTATCACGTATGGATATCGGTGAACAAGGATTAAATGTATCTTTCAACCTGGCATCAGATTCTGGTGTAAGGTGGGTTGAGTTTATCGAAGTTTCTTGTAAATTTTCATTTTGCTATTGCACAACGTTGATATTAAAGCGATTTGATAAAAAGAACTAAATTCCACCTTCAAGTTTCCGAAGCGCCGGAAAATTTCAATTAACACTTAAAGTTGTATCTACCATCTACCGTAGTCTGCCATCGCTTGAAAACAGCACAATTTTAATTTCTTGTCTGAGCTCGCACTTTTTTCTCAAGTTTCCTCTCGCTAGGAGTTTTGAAATTGGCCATACAATTAATCATGATCAAGCATTGTTTTCTGGCAAAATGCCATACTGCGCACACGGTGAAAATTAGACGTCGACCGAGGCCAAGTCGACTAGCAACTGACAAAGGACGAGATTGTGTCTGAAACGTTATCCAACCTTGCTGTCAGATCGGCCGGTAGCACCACCTTCCACGCCGATGAAAAATTCTATCAAAATTTTCTTTTCCAATAAGTCACGTCCTGATTATTAGTCAATAGCATCATGCGATTCATCCGTGAGTTGAGAGAAGGCAATTTGGCTTCAGCTTGTGTGGAGGCGAAGATATTTTTTTCGATTCGAAGCTGATATACGAACTTAGATGAGATATTAAGCAACGACCTGCCTGGGCAAGGGACTTCATTAGCTTTGACATGCGACTGTTGAGACGGTGATTTAAAATTCATGGCCCGGGGGATGTTTGCTGCAATTTGCCAACAAATTGAATTTATTTGCCTTTCTTTTATTTTTCGGAAGGTGACCGTAGAATCTCAACATGAACTTTCAATATGTACTTGAGAACAATTCAATGATGCTGCTGGTTTTGTAGGATTTGACATTAGTCAGCTCAATACGAATTTTTTCTGGATTCTTTCTTAAAGTTGATTTTAGCGTTTACATTGATCAATCAACAGTTGTATTCGTCATCTGTTTTGACACCAGTTTTAATTTTGCATGATTTTCTGAGTTTTGACAGTATACAGTAGTACAAATGAATAAAGTTTGTCACAAAATAATGAAACATTTTCACTCATCCATGCCCCTAAACGCCATAGCTGCAAAAATGAAGATGAGCGAAAGGAAAACGTCAAAAAATTGATGGTTCACGGTTCCTCTCGCTTCAGCCTCAGCTTTCTTCAACTGTTTGAACTGTGTATGCAAGTAACAAAGCAATCGACATGAAAATGTTAGAAAAACTTTGAAGTTTATTTGAATAGTGCGAGTTTTATAATACTGCCAATTAGCAATGGTTTTTGGGATATCAACTCGAATGAACTTTGCGTAAAACCCATAGCGCATAAAACCGCTAGGAAGATTGATTTTTAATAAAGCGTGGTTCGATGTTGAAAATGAAAAAGTACAGTATGGTTTTAGGAAAAGCTGTCTACTACTACAAACCTTACGGCGCTGATCTCCCATGCTCTATGCGAAATGGAGAAAGGTGATGAAATTGACGCAGTCTACACTAACTCCAGCAAATTGTTTGACCATTTTAACCACTTGATTGTGACTTTCAAGCTGCAGCAATTCGGAATTGCAAGATCTCTACTAAGATGGCTTAGCTCTTATCTCCACAAACGCTCACAACATGTGAAATTCTAAGGGCTTTTCTCAAGGTAGCCATCTTGACCATTCTCTTTTTAAAAGTTTTTATGTCATACTTGTCGGAGGATTTATCCTTTCATAAAGTCCATAAAGACGACGTGATAATTTTTTATACTACTAAGTTGCCATCAGATGCCAACTTTTTTCAAATAAAACTAATTTCCCAGGAACATTGGTGCTGCGTGAACAACCTTTCTCTCAATATCACACAATGTCATGTGATTAGGTTTTCTGGGAAAAATACACTTGTACATTATATGTACCTCTTAAGTAAAGCACACAGCAAAGGTAGTTTTATTCACTGCTGGCCACCAGATTAAGCATCCGTAAACAAGGATCGGCCTAGCTATCGTCAGGTAGATAAAGTGTATTAAAGCAGGGCTTAGACCAAATGTTTTACCCAGAACTCTCTTGCTGGTGTAAATCGCGTTGCTTGCCCGCTTGACAATCTCTTTTAAATTCACCTACCATGTGAGCTTGCTGTCTAGAATCAGACCCAAGCTCTTAGTTCGTGAGTTAAGACTTTACCTGGCACTACCCAGCCTGTTTGGGTGTGATTCAGGAGCTTTGTACTTTCTTGTGAAGAGTAAAATATTGTTCTGATTGGAGTTGATGCCAAGGCCCAAAGTATCCACCCACTCCTCAACCAGTCCCGGAAACCTTCCCGAGACTATGATCGGAATGTCATCACCATAGGCCACAACCGTGAGACCCTTGCTTTCCAATCTTTCCAATATTGAATTTGTAGTCAGGTTCCAGAAGAGAAGGGATAGAACCCCCTTAAGGTGTGCCCATGTTGACCTTCGTTGTAACTTGCGCCCCCGCCCACTCCGCTGATATGAGCCTTGGCTTAAGTTTCATATCTTTGCTTATTTATTTATTTATTTATTCCTTGCGCTACAGATACAATTCCAATTACAGCGTCAAGAAAGCAAAAAATAAAAGAATGAAACATAAAAAGAAAGATAAATAACAAAAATAATTAAATAATTTGAAAACTAAAATTAGGACTAAGGTAAAATAGCAATTCAAGGTAACATTTTCAATAAATTCTTGAAATGTGAAAAAGATTGCGGGAGAGGACCAAGCTTAAGGGCATTATGCGCTCTGGGTAGACGCAGCAAAGGTGAATGAAAATAGACTTCCGTACGAGTAAACGGAACAGAGAAAACCTCAGAAGAACGACTTGAACGACTAGATTCACGTCTGGTTATCTGGAAACCAAGATCTGACAAAAAATGCCTTGGCAAAGTTTAAAGAGAAAACACTCATCGAGGAACAATCTCCGAGATTGCAACGAGGACAAACGAAGGAGGGAAAGATGAGAGGAGTAGGGACAAGAGGGGATATTAAATTTAAAAAGAAGCGAGCGAGTGAACCTGCGCTGAACAGATTCAATGGCGTCAGATAAATACTGAAAGCGCGGAGACCAGATTTGGCACGCGTATTGTAGAATACTGTGTAATATAATCAGTCGTAGATGCTGATGTCTGGCTGCAATTAGCCCTTCCAAAACAAGAAGGAAAAGAAATCTGTCGTATTTACCCTGGCGAGCCTGTTGCCGCTACGCAAATTCAAACAGTATTTTTTGCCTCAAAGTACTATCAGCAGAAACTTTGCTTTGGCGAACTTGCCGCCGCTACGCAAATTTATAACAGCCTCTTTCAATCCAACTTGTTTTAGTATGCTTCGTCGCCGCTTGTACTTTGGCTTACCAGCAAAGACTGTCTTTATTATTTCATGATTCGCTCTTAAATAGTAAAATTTTAGTAAATGAAAAATATAAGTACCAAAATGTATGGATTTGGCTTTTAATGTTGTTTTTGATATTAAGTGCAATTGTTTGAGTCTCCGCTAAATCAAGTCTACTATAATTTAAATAAATCAAGTCTACTATAAACTGATGAGAATCAGTGCGTGCTTTCGAAACCACTTTGTCAAATAAAAATTTTCAAGATAAATAAAAAAAAAATTTTTTCAATTTTAATCATCCCGCAAAAACAATTCCAATTTGATTCTGCTTTCGGAGGCTTAATCCGCAAAACGATCGAGTTTCCCGTATCAATTATTCTCTGCTTTGATAAGCTTTAGAGACGATATACGTTGTCTATGCGATTATAGACAAGAAGAGAACCGTGATCAAAAATCAATAACCTTTATGAGTAAATTATTTCCATGGATATAAGTCGGAGATGTTAAAATTTGTCACAACCAGCGTAAATAACAATTAATGATTTCCCACTGCAAGTGGTCACACTAGTCAAGTATGCACTGTGTGCTGGTGTCTGATGAGAATCAGTGCATGCTTTCGAAACCACTTTGTCAAATAAACATTTTCAAGATAAATAAAAAAATTTTCAATTTCAATCATCCCGCAAAAACAATTCCAATATAATTCTAATGTTCACCACTTTCGTGGAATATCGCTAAAGTCGCTAAGTGGACATATTTAATATGTTTTGACATTTATGTGTGTTTACATTTTAGTATTCACAACAACTGCGTACCAAGGAAACAAATAAATGAATACAGGAAGAAATGTTGGTAAACATATACGAAGAACGCAAGACAAATCCAGCAATCCTAGAAACCCTGGACGTCATATTCATGACATGAACATCAAATCTTAACTTTGAGTCAAACACCACACCCAGGTCTCTAAAATGCTGGACAACTGACACAGAAATACCAGACAAAGAATAAAAGAAAACATTTGGAGTATTTTTATATGGAAAAGACATCTGATGGCACTTCAAAATGTTCAGTGGCAAGAAGTTGTCTTGACACCAGAGATTAAGAGCAATAATTCAGCTTGCAATTGATGAAAATCATTCGCAGACTTGATTGCTCTGTATAATTTTAAGTCATCTGCATATAAAAGACAAGGAGAATTGATAACAGAAGGAAGGTCATTGACAAACAAGGTAAAAAGTAAGGGACCTAGGATAGAGCCTTGAGGAACTCCGGATGTGGAAAATATAGGAAAGGAAATGGAACCATTAAAAGTAACTCTGCAAGAACGACAATGAAGATAAGAAGAAAACCAGGAGAGGAGGGGGCCAAAAACACCGAAACCATTAAGTTTAGGGAGCAGCAGGTTATGGTTCACAGAATCAAAAGCCTTCGAAAAGTCTGTGTAAATTACATCAACTTGACGTTGGCAATCGAAGGCAAAGGCTACAAAACTAGTGAACTCCATAAGGTTGGTCGATGTAGAGCGACCTTTGATGAAACCATGCTGCTCAGGAGCAAGTAAGGGCTGCAGGGACGGATAAATTCTATTGTAGACAAGACGTTCAAGGATTTTACTGAAACAGCAGAGAAGAGATATAGGACGATAATTGGAAACAACGGATGCATCACCACATTTGAAGATTGGGAAAATATTGGCGGATTTCCATAAAGAGGGGAATACACCAGATGTAAGGCTAATGTTGAAGAGGATAGCTAAAGGAACACAGAGCGAGGATTAGAGGGATTTAGCAAGGATATTAGGAATACCATGGGGAACGGAACTGGCATTTGAATTTAAGCATGCAAAAGGATTTCAACTTCCAAAGGGTTGGTAATAAACATAAATAATTCAGGAGAGGTACGAGAGACAGTGGGAGCTACCGAGGTGTTCAGTGGGTTTTTTTTTTAAGAAGGAGGAAAAAAAGGCAGCAAACAAATCACAAATAGCCTGAGGAGTGGAAGCAGTAACATCATCAAGAGACATAGAATCAGGAACTGAAGAGTAAGATTTGAGGGAACGTATGTAGGACCAAAAGTATTTGGATTGATTAGAACAGATTGAAGCCTCGATGTTCGAAAAGTAATCACGCATAGCCTGCTTGAGCACTTTTTTGGCGTCAGAACGCAAACTACGGAATTCCTGTAGGTCAGTCGGTGAACCCGGCTTCTTCAGCTTTTTACGAGCTTTTTCCTGAACTTTAACAGCATTAGAGACTTTATCCAGCTACAAATAGCGAAATGGGTGTAAGTTGCGTGGAGGCTTTCCATAGTAGCTGCTGTATGCATATTATTGGTTTATATTTTGTTTATTTTTTTGTTTATTTTATTTTAAGTGTGCGTTTTCTATTTCAAGGACTACCCTTTGGAGAGCCGTTTGAACGGATTTCTCTTTCACGTACGAGTTTTGGGCTGTCGATAGAGCCTGATTTCCACGTCTTTGTTTGATATGGAGATCTAGTAATCATTCGAAAGCTTTAAAAGGAAAGAAGTCAGGCTAATTGGCCTGTAGTCTTTTGAGTACGTGTGGCTAAATTTATCTGCCTTGGGTATAAATACAACCTTAGCGATCCTCCAGGCTACAGGTACGTAGCTTAGCACTAGGCTGAAGTCATCCATATAGTCCGCAAAGTGAGTAGCTACGAGGATCTTCGGAATTTTCTAGCTGTTGCTTGTCTACTTTCCTTCCGGCTTACAGAACAGCCTAATCATGAAAGGACATTTAGCCAGCAGATTTCTGAGCCTCGCCGTTTTCGAGGTTGTTTGAATTCTACCGCACAGCTCTTCCCAGGACCTCCATCCACCTTTCCTTATTTCCGATTTATAGAGCCTAAAAACATCCTTGTATTCGTCCCAGCATTGCCTAAACCTAAAAATAGCAAACAAAAATTTGCATTTAAGTTCATTGCCTCTAAAAGTACCATTATGCACAATATGAACGAAACCCAAAACCGACTTTTTCCCCTGTCCGCTTCATGTGAAATGCTTCATCATTCAACTAACCAGAGTATCATCCAAGCCATGAGTGGTCAACTGAATTAACACTACATAATTTAATTCACAATTCTTTTTCCACGTCAAATAATAAAGTGCAAAATAAGCATTGTCCTTTATTCATCAGCAACACAAAATTTGGAGCGCTCCTTAAGCAGCCGATTTTAATCATCTTTCATTACACCAACGCCTAACTCATTTTAATATGCAATAAACATTTCACGCATTTTCCATAATCCTCCCAAACGTCAGCAGTGGAACTATCAGTTAATCGCTTTCGAAGAACTAAAGACGTTATATCAAGAGCCTGCTAATCCACCTGAGAGCCATCTACTCTGCTATTGTCCTGCTTGAGACATGAACTCTGCATCTCAAACCGATCCGATGAGATAGTCATTTAAATTTTCATTAAGCCCTTGTTAAATTCGTAATTAATTACATTCCGCATTTGAGTTTCCAGCTTTCAATGCGACGAATGAACTTTAACCCGAACAACAGTTTCTAGACTAGGCTGGGCAATGCTCATTTTCCCAAAAGACACTTATAATTCACGTGTCCGGGAAACTTTGACATCGCCGTCGAGCGTAGTCGGGCTGCACCCCTGGGAAACTTGTCAAATGTTGTCGAGCATATTTTTGTGTCACGGAGAAATTCGTTGTGCGTTGTGTCCGTTTCCAATCTCTATGTACATAGAACGAATGAAGTGAGTGCTGACAAGTGAAAAATTGAAAGACAGTCCATGTTGCACAGGTATGATGATTTTGCCTCTGGTATGGTTAAACAACGAACTCTTTTATAATTTCATTAGCATTGTTGCTCGTAGTACATTCTTCCGCTTTGAACTTTCTCCGTGGAATAGAAGCGCCGGGAAAAGTATAAAGTTGGAGGAAAACATTTTGTTGGTGCAAATGCCATGACAGGTCTTTTTCATTTAGTAGATTCGCCGAATGAGTTAATATCTCAGAGGGGACTTTGGCTATGCTTAACTGACTTTCGTTGGTTAAGCAAATAAACGAGGCCATCATTTCTGCAGCAATTAGAAGTTACCGTCAAATGAAAATGAATAACCAAGCAAGCAATGCTTTTACTGAAATTTATTGTAAATTCGAATTTGAAAAAAAATAGTTTCTTTTATTGCTTCAATCCGAAGAGACTTATTTTTGTAACAATGATCTAATTTTGCTTACTGGCATAATGCCATAGAACCTTACTTTGCGTAATCCATTGCATTGTATTCACAGGTAGCTTTTAAATTCAACTTATGTCAGAGTTAACATGTACGAGCTTTTAGTTGATGCTGAAACATTTTAAAATGCATAGAAAAATCTTTGCAATGTGTATCTATCCATGTACGTCAGAGCCTATTATAGCGAGGGAAAAAAACTTGAGCAATGCACCAATTCCGACATTGCTTTCTTCTGATGCGCTTTGTCACTAGACTGGAAAAAATTCTCTACCGAACAACAATAGTCACGAGAGAAGACAATGTACCAAATATTGCAATCTCATTTCATAAACATTGTTGTCTAATATTTGGTGTTGCCTCTTGTCTGCGTCGCAATGCAGGTCGCAAGAGTATTGGAGAATGATTTCAATGTCTATCAAACAATGCAAGCTCTCTGGGCAACGAGGACAATAAGCCAAGATTTCGCTTCTGGCTACAAGTGGTCTATGCTGGTAATAATTCCTGCAAAGACGAAATAAAGTATCATCTCTCTTCGACCACATTGCCGCGGGCTCGACGTTTGTACACTTTCGTAGACATTAACCTCGTACATGATGCAATCAAGCGTGCAGGCACGGCTAGCATTTAACCTTTTCTGTGCTACGCTCCTTGCTGAGGCTGACATGGTGGCACAACAAACACAGTTTTTCGTTCCCACAGGACTTCGTTCGAGCGGCTAAGTCTATAAGCACCAAGGATCTGCTAGATTAAGTTGTTGCCAGGCGAACGCGGCGTATGACCCACAATTCGGCAAGCTCAATTGTTGTGCCGGATGAGCGTTGGATCGCATATGCATTTGTTTGTGCACGTATTCCATATTTAGCACCAACGAGTGGCAAACAAAAATCAACAGGCCGCCGAGCTCAAATAGCACAGCAGTGCGAAAATTTCTTTTAAACACGGTATGCCATACAACTTGAACACGGCATTTTTCTTCAAACTGAATGTGGTGTTTCTAGGGCGACTATAGTTTTTTGTGTTGTGTTTAATTGAAAGAAATATGGCATTTTGTTGCAGTGGTTGAGCGAAAAAATTCTTGATAAGGTTTACTCCATTTCAAGTTACCAGGTCTATCGTTTTTTGTCGTAGCCATACCCCGTAAGCACCTTGCACATGGTTTTTGAACAAAACATATTAAAATGCATATTGTATTAAAATGAAACAAATAGTAAGAGAGCTCTGAAAATATACTCATGTATAGAAAAAGTAATCAATGATAGCAGGTGAAGCTATTTTTTTATGACTATGTGGTGATTTAATTTAATTTTATGAGCCGATTTAATAAATGATTTTCAAAGAAAAGCAGAGAAAATGTGTAAATTTTGGTCTTAGTTTTATATGGCTGTTCTAAGGGCGTTTAACAACGCAAGACGACCCGGAAACGTTGAAGACTGGGATCGATACAAGCACAAGTTACCGCTCTTCAAAAAGAAGATAAGACGAGCCAAGCGTGACTCATGGAGGGAATTCTGTGAGAATATTAAAAAAAGTACTGAAACTGCTAGAATAAGGACGGTCCTAGGCGTAACTCCCGACGTACCTACGTTTCTGCGAAAGGAAAAAGGGGATTGAGTGGGGGACCCAAAAGAATGTCTGGACATGCTACTGGAAGCTCCCTTTCCGGAATCGGCACACACGGTACCACGTGGTTACCAATTTCGAGCAACCCATTGGCCGTCCGAGTGGCTGATCAAAGAAGTAGTAGGTGACGTCAAGATTGAATGGGCTATAGGCACATTCCGACCTTACAATGCTACAGCGAATGATGAGATATCGTCTATTATGCTTCAAAAAGCAGGCAGGACCATCATTCCCAACATGCAGCGTACCCGATTAATGAACAAAATCTACGATGGTCTTCGTTCAAAAACCTGGTATGTTGAATCATCATTACGTGAAGGATTTAAGACCAATTAGCTAAACATCGTTTCTGCTCAAAATACTTGAGAGGCTTCTTGATATGCATATTAAGAGCTCGATTGATGTCGCGAGACTCTGTGTTGATCAACACGCGTATCTAGCGAGCAGATCAGTAGAGACGGCATTACATCAAGTAGTCGGAACAATAGAAAAGTCCTTAGAGCAAAAATTAATTCACGTTGGCAGCCTTCTTAGGCATTCAATAATGTCATTACTGCGAGCGTCATCGATGTTTTGGTTCGATATGGAATGGATAAAATTCTGGCAAATTGAAGCCACTTTTATGGAGGTCAAAGCGAAAAGAATAGTTGGAACCGCAACATCACTCTTTTCTGGATCTTGACAGTCAACGAAATACTGGAGAATGGTGGCGTATGCCGATGACAGTGTGGTATTTGTGAAGAGTGCATTCCTACAAACTTTGACGGGCCTTATGCAATCGGCGCTCGACCGTATCCAAATCTGGGCAACAAAAGCCGGGCTAAGGGCAAACCCGACAAAAAACGAACTTGTACTTTTCACAAGGAAATGCAGGGTGCCGGCTATTTTCCCACCTAGCCTCAACGAAATAGCATTGAAACTTGTTGGTAGTCTTAAATATTTGGACCTTATACTAGACAGGAAACTGAACTGCAGGGCTAATAAGAAACACAAAATAGGTAAGGCCCGTGCAGCACTTTTTGCGTGCCAATCTGCCTACGCCAATACATGAGGTCTTAAACCTAGAGCGGCCTACTACATATTCACATGTGTGGTGAGGCCGATTTTCGTGTCTGGACCGATCGTGTGTTGGAAGACAGCGGAGAGTAAAACCACCATCAAGGAGCTAGCAAGACTGCAAAGATAAGTTTGCATGTGTATTATGGGCGCTATAAGAACCGCTCCAATGGCTGAGTTAGAAATGGTCCTGGGATTTATGCCTCTGGATCGATTCATGTTTAGAAGCGCAAGCTTAGTGACAATACGGGCTAGAAGCTCTGGCATGTGGAACGATTCAAAACAGTAGAGACAAAGCGGTATTCTTACAGAATGCCGCAGAAGATTTGGACTCATTGCAGAAGACACGGACCACCTGAGCAAAATAATACACCTTGGCAAGAACTTCCAGATCAAGAGACCCACAAGAACAGACTGGAAAAAAGAGAGCTACCGCCACTGGTAGCGGCTGAATTTACACGGAAGGGACAAAGACGGACACAGGAGTTGGCTTGGGTGTTTTTTCTACAGATTTGGGCTTCAACCTGTGGTGTAAACAGTCGGACCATGCTTCTATCTTTCAGTCTGAAGTATATGCTATACGCATGGTTGAGTCCATTAGGAGAAGGTCAACCGAAACCAACAACGATTTGCGTCAACAGCAGGGCAGCCATTCCCGCTCTTGCGTTTAACAGATGTTCTTCAAAAACTACTAACGCTTGCAAAATGGCTCTCAATGAAAAGACAAGGCATATTCCTATCTGGTTTATGTGGATGCCAAGGCAACGTGAGGTCAAAGGTAATGAAAAAGCCGATGAATTGTACCACGATCAATTGGTGACATCACAAACAAACTAAAGCAGGAAACTGCTTAAGCTCAGCAGAAACTGCTTGAGAGCGACGATCAGCTTGCTCACAGGGCACTGTCTCATTGCATCTCATGCAAACAAAATAGGGCTGACATTCAGCAATTTATGAAAGAGGTGCGAGACGGAACAGGACACTATCGAGCACACTGGCTGTGATTGTCCGAGCCTAAATAATGAACGCCTCAAGATTTTTAGTTCTTACCATTTTCAAGAGTTAGCAGAGGTGGCTAGTACCATCACTTTAAGTCAGCTGATTCAGTTTGACGAGACGGTCACTTGGCAGCTCTAACAAGCCAGCAGACGGTGGCAAATGGGCTTAAACTGGCAATTTAATGCTGGCTGAGTACCTGGCAACCCTCTTTACTAACCAAGCCAAATTCCTGCTCGAATTAACGCGAACTGGCTGCAAATGGCTAGTCGGCATCATTACTGGTCACTGTCTTATAGCAGCATATGTTATGAAAATGGGACTCCCAACCAACGCCACCTGTAGGTAGTGTCAGAAGCCGGAGGTTTCAGAAACAATCCAGCATATCCTGTGTCACTGCCCGGCACTGTGGAAAGCCAGGCATCGCTGCTTCGGTGAAGCCTACCTGGTGGATCTCTTGCACATAGCGGAGCAAAAGCTGAAGGATATCGTTCAGTTCGCGAAAAAGTCTGGGGCCTTCAATGACCGCTTGGTTTGAACTTTCTTTCTCCTGGTCCTATCTGGTATCACTATGGACCAAATAGGTATGTATGTGGCTTTGTGCAAGCCAGTATAACCTAACCTAACTTAACAACAGCTCAACAAAGTTCAGTGAATTTGCAACAACGTGGACAACGTAACAAAAGTCTTAAAGAATCTAACGGTAAAGAAGGAAATTAGGAAGGGCCTGGCTGTAATAAGCAGTACATGGAAGAAATTTTATCTCAGAATGAAAGATAACGCCTAGATCCTTGAAACTATCTAGAGCAATGAAAAAAAAAATCTGAAGGAGGAGGCAAATGTCATTTGATAACACTTGGCAGTATTCAGAATAAGAAAACTAGCGGAAAAACACAAGTATTCTTGCTTCTTCTTGTTAAATCTTCAATAAAATAAAAACAAATTATTCGGAAACATTCTGCTTTACTGAAAGATACTATTATTTACATGTACAAAAGACACGTTGCTTTCGAAAATGACCAGCCAACACAGGAGCAGAAATCCTAAAGAATTTACTCCTCGAACAGTATAAAATTTAGTATAGGCAATATATCAGATCTGTGTTACAAGCATAGAAACTGAAAAGACGGTAGAGGCGTGTCAATTGTCAAAGGCTCAAGGTCCACATTTTTGGTATATATAGCTTTATAATAATAGTCTTTACTTCACGAGCATAAACTTACAGCTACAATAAATTCAAACGAAATCCTTCGAACTTAAATTATGTTTATACCTAACATCAAGAAATAGAAAATTTAAAGAAAGAAATAAAATAAAACAGAAATACAACTAACTCGATATTTTATATTTTAAATGGTGCTGAAGAAGATGCAGATGAAATACGAAGTATTCAGTTGCTTTACGCAAGAGTTGAATGCCCGTTAATAAGACAGAAAAAACATGAATCGTCAATTTATGGTGGGGGACTTATAAATTTAACTAAGATATAAAAGAGCAAAATAGCAAAAAAAAAATTGAAAACAAATGCAAAGGTTATATTAAGGGATTCAACAGTTTTTCAACGCCCAAGTGATCAATAGAAAAGAGCCAAGTGTGATTTTTTTCGAAAACGTTGTCTTTCTGGACTCGCCTCTAATATTTGGTGGCAAAAGGTTGAATAGACGAGGAGCAACAACGCTGTAAAAGCGACTAAAGTGCGATTTATTGCAAATTGGAACTACCACTAAATTTCTAGTGTTAACCCGTAGATTAGCTGAATCATAAACTCTTGGTGTTCGAAAAGCTGAGTTCTCGAAGAAAATTCTTAGAACCTTAAAAAAATACAAATGCCTTAATGGAAGTGTGCCTAGTGCTTGAAATAGATTAAACCTTGGCGTTCTGCGGTGAACTTTGAAAATAATTCGAAAGGCATGTTTTTGTTTTACAATCAATGGTTCCAGTTTACTAAAATGTGTACCTCCCCAGCAGCTTAATCCATATTGTAGTTTAGATAAAAACAGACCGCTGTAAACTAGTTTTAAAACTGAAAAGGGACAATATTGGCTTAAGTGATACAATTGTCTGACCAAATTGTTAAAATATGCTTTCAGGTACACTGTGTGGTCTCTCAAATTTAATTTGGTGTCAATTAACACTCCCAGATACTTAAAACTATCAACTCTTTCAATATCATTTTGGTCAAAAGAATAAAAAACCTCATCTTCAGCTCTCATTGGTGCATAAAAGATATTTTAAGCAGGTTGGGGCGTGGAAAGTCAAATTTAAATCAACACACAGGTTAAATATCATATATTTTGTCTTGTCACTCAGCCTAAGGCTGCGGTCACGTCTCGAGCTTGTACGAGTGTAGGCTCGTTGCGATTGTTGAAGCTAGTAACCGTTTACGCTTTCTGTGGTCAGATCTCGCGCTTGTGAATGTGTAGCTAGTTCCATTTGTAACAGGTACTATGCATTTACCCTTAGCCATTACGCTTCATAGTTTTTTTATGCAGTAATTTCAATTATGGTTCTTTCGAGTGGAGCAAACTTTTGTGCGAAAAGTAGTTATTTAAGAGCGAAAGTGTTGTTAGAAAAAAGAAAAGATATTCTGTCTCTCCTATTTTTCGTGATCGTTATAAGTTGGGAGAGTTTCACCAGCTATTTGAATATTTAACCCTCCGAGAACACAGCGGGTCAAATTGACCCCAGTGACCTTTTTGGCCGACCGCAGCGGGAAAAGGGGGGTACTATAGGCTCCTAAGTGTATTTCTGTGTCTTGACTATAAGTTTACACCGTTTGCATACAGTTCCAAGTCGTCAGTCGTTATTGAGAAGCCTTTGAAGCAAATTAAGGGATCAAATAGACCCCATATTTACTCGACGTCAATTTTGAGGCAAAAACTCATTTTTTTTTACTTTATAAATCGACAGATTAATTTTAAAAAAACCAAAAAATAAGTTTGCAAGTGTTTTTATTTATTTTTGTTTTTAACAATATGGCGTATAATCTGCGTTCTAGTGTACGCAATAATTTGTTAGCTGAAGACAATGATAACAATTTTGGCGACAGTGATTCCTCCGAAGACGACCATGTCTCGGAGCAATCAGAATCTGATTATTCAGAAGATTACACCTTTTTTGCAACCCTCTATGTAAGGCTAATTTTTTTCATTACTCTACTGTGTCTTGAGAGTATCTATATACATTTTTAGCTCACAATATTAAAAACTGACAAAGTTATGATTTCTTTTTAAATGTGCAAATTTTAAAATCCTCACAATTGCCACCGTAAATATGCAAAATAAATACTTTTTTTCAAGGGTCACTATAGGACTATTTTTTTTTCTTATGATTTTGTCATACCTTTAGTGTATCCCCCCAAATTTTTTAGCCAAAAATATTGAAAATGGACAAAGTTACGATTTTTTTTGTAAAAAAGCTGATTTTTGATAGAACTGTTTTTTTCGCAATTTTTTTTAGGTATGTTGCGGACATTTAGGCCACTTTTAATACATGAGAGCTACTAAAAGAGGCTTCAATCTAAACCTACAAATTTTTTCGAATGAAAATGTTCAGTGGCGGCGATTCTCTAGACGTTCAAAAGTGGTTGGGGTCAATTTGACCCCAATTGTTCTCGATGATCGAAAAAATAGGTGTGTTCTCGTAGGGTTAAAGGAAGACGTCGAAAATTTTTATGAATATTATAGAATGACTCCTGCTACGTTTTTCTATATTTTAAATGAAATAAAGCAAATTATAGAAAAATAACAAACCAATCTTCAAAATCCAATCACAGCAGCTGTAAGGTTGTCGGTCACTTTAAGGTTAGTCTTTGTGTTTCACATCCCTCAAAAATCTTCTATTCCTCACTTCACTAATCATAATTTCCAAGTCCATTGCTTATTACTATGAACACTATTCTTTAATTAGTCAGTGCGCGTGACACTTGTTCTCGAGAGTGAGCTTGTAAATCAAATAAATTTGATCTACCTGCTCACACGCTTGAACAAGCGTACACGCGTAAACGCTTCAATCGTTGAACGTGAACGTTATATTGACTTCCCGTGTTTTTGATTTACAATCGTACACGCGCGAACAAGCTTACGCTCTTATAGGCGCGAGACATGACCGCAGCCTTAGTTTATGGACACTGAACCAATATCTTAAAATTTCAAGGTCGTGGCTCATTTTGACATATGTTTCAAAGTAATTGGAACTGGATTAGGACAGGAGAGCGTCATCTGCAAAAGCTGTAATTTTCCCATAAAAGTTTTCAGAAAATAGTGAATTTATAAAAGTCAGAAATAATATTGGAGACTGGACCGAGCCTTGAGGAACTCCAATATTTAGAGTCGTTACAGAACTCAAGATGTCATTTATTTTAACTTTCTGCTGACGATCGCAAAGAAAGGAATGAAACCAATCCAAAATATTATTCATCATTCCTGCACTATAAAGTTTTTGCAGTAGGATGGAATGATCGACCAAATCGAAAGCTTTTGTGATATCAATAAATAATGCTGCAGAATTTTGGACTCGTTTATTGCATTATAAATTTCGTGACAGAATTTTATTAAGGCACTTTTTGTGGATTTTCCTAACGTAAAACCAAACTGACAGTCGTTAAAAAACTTAATTTTATTTAAAAACGTCACTATACTGCGTTTGACATCTTTTTCAATAATTTTTGAAAAACAGATAGCAGAGATATGGGTCTTAAGTTGCCTAAACTAGTTTCATCGCCTTTTTATGCACGGGGACTACAACTACCAGTTTTAGTGCGTCCGGGAAAATCCCCCACTTGATGCTAAAATTGAATAAGAAGCACAGAATATCGGAAATTTGAAACACAATTTGTTTTAAAATTTTGCTGGATATTCTATCATAAGAAGATGAAGCTGACGACTTTAGTGACATAATAATTTTGGAAATTTCTGAAGATGAAAAATCTTCAAAAAATAGGCTACTCAACGAGGAGAATTCCCGGCTGGAGAAAACATTAACAGAAGATGGACTTAAAACTTCAGAGTTGTCGAAGTTGAAATTATTTGCAACAGACGAAAAGTAATCGTTAAATAAATTAGCAACATCTAAAGGATCAGAAACAATGGAATCATTAACAGTTATGTTAGAGATATTATCTTTTTTGTTTTTACTTAGATATTCATTTACGATTTCCCATTCATTTTACAAATTTTCGAAGAAAATTAGTATTAAACTCGTTTCGCCGAAAATTCATATTTCTTTCATATCTATATATATATATATATATATATATATATATATATATATATATATATATATATATATATATATATATATATATATATATATATATATATATATATATATATGTATATATGTATATATATATATATATATATATATATATATATATATATATATATATATGTATATGTATATGTATATATATATATGTATATATATATATATATATATATATATATATATATATATATATATATATATATATATATATACATATATATATATATATATATATATATATATATATATATATATATATATATCAGCAAAATGATTAGGAGAGATAACCTCTGGAGTGGCCAATTCGATTGAACTGCAATTTTTGGAGGACGTAGATGTATATAGTAGGTAGGTCCATGACTTGCTAAAATTCAGATACCTTAAACCTTTTGGAGGCGGCGAGCGTTTAAGTGAATTTTGAGGTACTCCTTTATTTCCAAGCAGTGTAAATTTTTGAAATAAATGTTTGAAAATGAAAACTTATTATGTTTTAAGCTTGTCTATGTTAAAAAATTGGCAATTTTGACCCGCCTGTGGGTGCAGCGTGCGTAAAAGTAGGCAAAGATTTTTTTCAAATTTTGATTTGTCAAAAACATTGGATCATCGTGAAATTTGCAGAGCATATTGATGCTAGAAAAGATTTCATACACATGGAATTTTAAGATAGTGCTGGTAACCCTGTAGCTACGGCAGGCTCCTGAAAAAAAATCCTTCAAATCATTGACCCTCCTGAAAAATTTTTGATTTTTGACAAAAAAGTTAAATCATTTGTAAATTTTGACCTTTGTCCATTATGTCAAATTGAAATTTTGGAAATTCCGGTTTGCACAAGAACGGCAACCCATCACCAAATTTCCTCTATTTTCAGCAGTCGAAAGTTCTGTTCACGAGAACTGACGAACGAATTAATCGATCATAATGAACTTTACTTTGTTGGTATTAGGTAAGACCAGGTCTGATAGAAGTGATTTTGAAATGCATGCACAGGGTACAGTACCATCTTGAAAAATCACTAAGAAAAAAAAACCGGTTTTTGGCCTATAACTTCCGATTTAGCCATTAGATTTTAATTCACACAATATTTGGACCTTACTTTTAGTAATATTTGCTGAAAATTTGGCTGAAAAATTAGAATAGAGTTGCCAGCTATGGTTATTTTTGTCTCTTAAAACTGACCGATGCAGACGAACTTCTGCTTAGACTTGACACCGCAGCAAATGAAGTTGGACTACGAAACAATGAGGGCAAAACGAAAGTTATGATGCAATCTAGGACAAGGACGCCAGCGCACACGACCATTAACGTAGTTGACCTTTGCATCAAATTCGTGGACAACTTCGTTTACCTGGGTAGCAACCTATCGAGTGACGCCAACGAAACTGACGAAAGGAAGTGACGGATACAACTAGCAAATAAGACCTTCTTCTCGGTCCTCCCCATTATGAAATCGAAATATGTGCACAGAAAGACTAAGCTCCGCGTTTATAAAACTATCATAAGACCTGTGCTGTGCTATGGCTGCGAAACATGGACCCTGACCCAAGCCTCCGAAAATATGATCGACACCTTCGAACGGAAAGTTCTACGGCGGATTTTCGGGGCTATCCGCGACCGAGATGGATGGCGCATCCAAGACAACAATGAGTTGTACGAACTCTACGATGAGCTGGAAGTCTCCAAAATTGTGAAATTACAACGGTTACAATGGGCGGGGTACGTGCAACGCATGAATGACGACCGCATGCCAAAACGTGTCATGAACGCACGCCGAGTCGACGGAGCGAGGCCAAGAGGAAGACCCAGAGCTCGTTAGGAGAGCTCAGTGTATGCGGACGCCGAACAACTTTTGGGGTTCGAAGATTGGAGGACGCGGTCACGTGACCGAGACAATTGGAGGAGCTCGATCCAGGCGGCCAAGGCCCGTCGTCAGGCTGTTGTGCCACGTTGATGATGATGAAATCTTGCAAATTTGCTCAGCAAAATAAAGCTTTTTCCCTATAACTTCCGGTCCAGTATTGAAATCAAAACGAAGTTCATGCAGTGAATGGACCTTTATGTGATCCAAATGTTTTAGGAATTTCGTACATAAATCATGAAAGGGCTGCCAGCTGTGACCATTTTAGTAATTTTGTGGAATTTTTTTACTGAGCGATTATGCTATTAGATTTGCAAATGGGAATGATCCTGCAATGAAAATTAACAACAAATATCAACGCTTTAAAAATTTGAAAAGTTTTGAAGGTGGTAGCCCTAACATTTTTTCACCCGTATAACTTCCAGCGCAGTGATTCAATCGAAAAGAAAATTTACTGGTTGCGCTTTACTTCACGTGAAGCAGATTTGGTATATATTTTGCTCTGCTGCTAACACAGGCTAACCAGCTTTAGCCATTTCCGTAAATATTACACCAACAGATGCTTCAAGTTACGTACTCATATGCAAAGCATTTGCAATAAAAATAAGAAACCAATTTCTAAATTTTCCGGGTTTTGAAAATTTTTCGGATGGCAGCCTCAAACAACGTTTAACCGCTCAAGCTTTCGATGAAATTCTCCGATGAGAACGAAATTCAAAGGATAAGTTGATTTAAGTATGAGCTTGTTACGGTTAACTTATTGTGAAAGTGTTGCCAGCACTGAACATTTTCATCATTTGTGTTATAAGTTGAGTTTTGTTGCTTTGGATAAGGAATGGTTGATATGATTCTACAAAAAAGTGTATTACGTCTTTCTACATTTTTTTGTCACTCAAAGAATATTTCTTCAAAAATTAATTTTCTAGTGGTTCTGATGCACTAGACTTTTTTACATTCCCTAAATTTGAGGCAAGTTTGCTGTTGAAATAATTTGCTTTACAAGCAGCGACATCAAGATTGATTTCGCGACAAAGTTTTTTATAATATATTTGAAGCTTTGTATTATGTGGGTATTTTTTAACTTTAGAGCTTAGTAGGTTTTTTTTCTTGATTTTCTTAAGAAGAAACTCATCCACGGTTTTAGTGGTTTAAATTTATTAGAGCGACTGCTACGGCTGCAATTTTAAATGTGATGCTCTAGCATGCAAAGAAAGCGGCCAAAGGCTGTAGAGGGACTATCAGCCAAATATACTTCCTCCCATATCTCATGATCTAAAGCTGTTTTCAGAGATTGGAAGTCAATGTTTTGACATGGAATGTAATTATGTCCAACTCGTCCATTTCTGTTACAAGTTAGCTGAATTAAAATTAAACTATGATCCGTAATATGCAGATTGTGTACCGCGGACTTGTAAAGGATAGTGTTGTTTTTGTGCAGCCTCAGATAAATATGGTCTGGACAAGATTTTGAAACATTCAATGCACGAGTGGGTTTAGTAATTCAAGATTCGAAACCGTAGGACGCCAGATTTGAGTTTAAGTAGTCAAATTCCGAACTATTCGATAAAATATTGATATTGAAATCTCCTATGAGTATTACATTTTTACTAGTTATTAATTCTAAAAAATTTGAAAACTCATCGGTAAAAACACCAGAGCTAAATTTATGAAGTCTGTAGACACAGATAAAAACATGTGGAACCAGCAATTACACAGTTTAGTGATATTAGATCGCATGAGATTAATCTGAAATTGTGAATATCACACTTTAGGTCATTCTTAAAAAGTACAGCTACGCCTCCAGCCGAGTACGAATCATTACACGTTGCGAAAAAATTATA
Organism: Nemotelus pantherinus; assembly: GCA_963978885.1. NCBI lineage: Eukaryota > Metazoa > Arthropoda > Insecta > Diptera > Stratiomyidae > Nemotelus > Nemotelus pantherinus. The sequence continues at coordinate 75,019,151 of OZ022265.1, read as the reverse complement.
GCCAGGGATATGAAAGTCAGATACTTCGGAGTTGTATATCCAAAGTTCAGATAAAAAGATTAAATCAGGAATATAATCCTGTTCCACAAATGTGCACAATGCACAAAATTATCCTGAATGGACCACCAAAAAATGTTCCGAAAATTTTACGTACCAATGCACAGAAATAGTATCCTTGAATACGAAATAATTGAGGTGTGTAGCGGTATGAAAATATCACTTAGTTCCTTATTCACACAAAACTTTATTACGAATAAATTCAACTTCATATAACCAAAATAATTACAACAATTACTTAAATTTACAATTTCAATGAAATTCCCTCAATCACAAATATTTCTTTACCAAATTGGTACGGGATTAAAATTACCGTTTGGATATTGTTTGTTCTATGAGCTTTGTAGCATATCAACATACCATACGAAACGGTAATTTCTTGGTGTACCGTACATTAGTATTACACAACCTTTACTACACGTGTATTTGTTATTGGCTTATTTACTACACTTCTTATGTTTTATTAAATTTATAAGTGAGTAAGCTGAAACTTGAATGTTGTGTAAAAATAGCCTTATCGGCATGTGTTTACACCTATTCGAAATTCCTGAAGAAACGGTTAGGAAGAAACAATTAGCATATTTCAAGCACAATACCTTCAATACCTTCAGCACAATATCAGAATGTGTTGCATGAGATTAACCTAATCGCAAATAGAACAATTGTAGAGTTGGCTCTGCCTTTTATTGTGTTTTTTTGTTCCCCAACTTGAGTGGAGAAATTCTCCACATTCATGATAATCATTAAATCCGAATTAATTATTATTTAAACCTCTTATATTCTTATCTCAGAAATTGGTGAATTGAATTTTCATTGATTATCAAATCAGTAACATATTAATTGAATGTTTTTAACTGAAATTCAATAAAATTTCATGGTTCCATAATTTTATTCACACAATAAATGGCGGCCTGGTCTCCGCTTTCGCTTTACTATAAAGTTGGCGGATTCTCGTGTATTTCCTTTCCCATATGTTTCTATGTATGATTTTAAGGCGCCATTTTCAGTTTGAAAAAACACACGATATTTAGTTTATTTTTCATACATGATTTTAATTTGTATATTCTTAATTCCAGTGTTTTAGTATACATTTGATCATAGCAGTAGAGACAAAATAATTCATAATTCCATTTGATTTTTAAATGTGTGTATATATTACTAGTTGCAACTAGATGTTACTAGTGGCGCTATATGCTGAATCTAAGTTTCAAAAAGTAAGTAGCATCGTTTTTTTTTCGTTTTACTTATTACAATTGTTTCGTCCTACTCTAGGGAGCTGCTGCAACAGATCCAAACTAGCGATATGTGACACAAAAAGATCAAAATTTTTTCGCGAGCTTCTAATGTTTTGATCAACGGCTGAGAAGTTTGCGCTGATATCACCGTATGGGTGCTCAACACAACGGCAGTTGAAAGAGTTAGAGTCAGAAAAGGAAGAAGAACTGGCAGTATCAAATAATGACATAGTAAATGAACATTTAAATGTTTAATTTATCTTGACGACTCCTTACTATAATTGGAGAATCTCCCTCTTTTTTTCTGACTAGAATGGTTGAATCCTTATTTCTGCTTATCCTTATTTCTCCTCCTCGCAAAAACCCAAATTCAACAAAAAGAGTCTGTTGAATCCAGAGTTTACTATTATGAAATGCTACGACGCAGAGAATAACATCGAAAAACTCAAATAAATATGCTTTTTATTTAAAAAAAACTGGAAAGTTCTTAACTAGTGAGCATTTTTAAACTTTCATTATTTGCCAATATTGCATCAATATTGTGGCTCCGACCAGCTCATTTCAAAATCAATTTGACATTACCTCCTTCACTCCCAGTAAACGATCCAAAAACTGTCTATCCATATGTTAAACCAACATACTCTCATAGATTTTTCATCGAGATACTTGATTTTGCGGTTTAAATTCCGCAATCGATATAACGTAATGGACTTCCAAATCGATGTAGACTCATTAACATCCATGCATTACGGAGCTGTCAACAACAACTAACAGGGTGTCAGGAAATCCTGAAAACTAATTGCCTCTAATATAACGCTTAGGCACTTTACTTTCGAGCGTAGATTGCAATCCGTTCGGTAAATTTATGCACGGAGCAAACTTAGAACCAAGCTGTGACGGCCGTAGCAGAACTTAACGATCTTCGTTTAAGTCTGCTTACACAAATGCAATGCAAATGACAGGGTAAGCCACACGCTCATTTCGTATCATTCTCGTCATCATTGTCCGCGGGATCTTGGTAAGATCTACGATGACTGGCAATATTGGCATATTGCATTCCAAGCCCACTTCTAAAGTTTGAAGTAAAATAGCCGGAAATTCATTAGTACAAGCCCAATGAACATACATCTCTCGATTCAAAATAAGATGTCTTCGGTTGTTTGAACGCTCGAGCTCTTGAAAGTCCCAAACTGTTTTCGTTCCAGCGTCCATTCTCAGCTAACACGAAAGGAAAATGCATTTGTTTGCAATGCATTTGCAGAGAGAGGTCAAAAGTACTATCTAAACGCCCTTATTCAAATAAACGTAGGAAAACTACCCGTAGCTAACGTACGTGTCTTTGAACTCTTGCAGCTTGCCTTTCGAACATGATTCCTTCAAAGCTGTTGAAACTTCAACTGACTGGGCAATGGAAAAAGTTAAATGGCTTTCTGTGTAATTCTCTCTACAAGCATTTACACTAACTGCACTTTTAATCGCATGAAAGGAGCTAGTACGTCTCTATAGACACAACAATAACTTCTACGATACAAAGTTATACATGTCTGTATGTAAAATGATACATTTGCTGGGTACGTGCATGAATCAAGCCGTATAAACTTTCAGTGTTTTGTAAATGGTGCATATTCTCCTTCGAAAATAGGTCGTTTCAGACTGATTAGCAGAAACGTTTTCCTCTGGACGTCCCGAAGTAATTACAAATGCAGATATCGCATGCATGCATGTGCAATGGATCCTTTCCTCAAAGACTTTGCGACAATCTAGATATTGCATTGTTTTAACCTAGCATAGAGCTAAAAAGCGTTATTCCTGACGAAATCATTTATATCGGAAACGGAACTAGCAAACCGTTGAATTTCAGTGGAAAGTATGACAAATCTACTTGGTATAATTGGTGCCTCATCTAGTTTTGATAAATTAAAATTATTGATGGGGTATTTCACGTGAAGCGGACAACGAAAAAAAGTCGAGGCTTGAGATTTCGTTCAAATTGGGCATAAGAGTACTTCTAGAGAATATGAACGTGGGTACGCCTATTTTTCTTTTCTATGAGGTTTAGTAATCCGAGCTATGGGTTTTTGAATAATTGACAAAATTGATGAAAGGTTTTTTTGGAACCCGAATTTGAGACTCGAAAAATAATCTGGAAAACATTAATTATAATTATTGGTATAGGAAATTAACTGTTCTTTTTGTTTTGAAATTAGATCTGATATACAATTTTTTTTTTCTGTGTAAAACCGGAAGAAAACACTTCCATTCGTTATTTGAATGATTTGGACCGGGTTAATTTTGTTTATTTTAATAACAAATCAAAGCTTAAAGTGTACTTATTTTATGATAAATGTTTTAGAATGGGATGATTAGTAGTTTTCAAGGTAGGTGAATTTCAATACATAAAAGTCGTATAAAGCGTGGTACCGAGAGCTTGCTTGGGACAGCTAGTTAGCTCAACCACAAAAGTTGATAGCACCATCTCTTATTTGAAAAACTTTTTATTTTCTCATAAAAACCTAATTAAAATATATGACGCCTATAAAATATATATGGCGCCACGCCATTTCGAATTTTCCATTATTTTTCGAGTGTTTGTTCAGCGCTTGCAATGACTATTACTTTCGATGATAAGTTAAAGAGTCTTAATTATGTGTATTATGTCTCCGTGTGGCCATCGATGTTTCAGAACATTCGACTTGAAGTTTCATCGGAAGGTTGAAGACCTAAGAAAAAATCCAAGAATATTAGCAAAAAACTATTTTTGCCGAAGCTGCAGGAAAAAACTGGTCGTAGAAACACCTCCAGTAATGAAAAAAAACTCTTGCGCACCTGAACCGCTAGAAACACTAATGTTCGAAGAACAGTAGACGAATCGTGCAGGGTTTGAGTGCATATTCCACCACATGAGCTGCTTATTACGGCCAAACTGTTTCAAACGCCACGTTTTACTTTGGTCTCAAGAATGAATTATAACTCATATGGTGGAAGGTTTCAGATATTACCACTGGCATGAATTACAACGTTTATGAGAGCAAAACACGGGTTAATTATATTCGTTATCAGTTGCTTATTTCACAAAATTTTGAAAGCAGCATCTCATATAACATCAATGAAGAAAATGCTCAGTGCCTGCAGCACTGTAACTGAAGTTGGTGTTTGGGGCTACGATCCGAAAAATTTGCAGAACTTTGGGAATTGAAACATTGGTTATTTATTTTCATTGTAAATGTTTCCGGTATGAATACTAACTGTAAGCATTTATTGATACAAAAGTAGCACAACCGACTCGTGCTGCCAACCTGTCGCCAGTATCAAAGCCAAGAATACATCACATCTGCTTCACGTTGTTATATTACATTCGAAGTTATAGGAGTATAAAAAAATTTAGTGTTACCTGCAGCAAGTTTTTTCAAATAATCGAAAACTTAATATTTGCTGTTTATTGTCACTACAATATCATTACCATTTGAAAATTCTACGATAAAACCGCTTAATAAAGATATTGCAATTAAACACAACACCAACAACAGCTGGCAACCCTATCGTGACTTTTCAACCAAATTTGACCAGAATAATGTTTTTAATAAGTTCCATTAATTGTATGAAATTCGTATTGATTTCATGACTGCACTGGAAGTTGTATGGCAAAAAGTTTTATTTTCCTGAGCGAATTTTCAAAACCAAAAACACAAAAATTACCATAGCTGGCAGCACCAATCGAACTTTTCGACCAAATTTCTATCAAACAGAGTTTAAAGTAAGGTTCATCTACTGTGTCAATTTCATAAAAATTCGGTAACTTATTCACATTTCATAGGGCAAAAAGCAGTTTTTTTCTTTGTAATTTTTCAAGATGGCACCACTTGCACAGAGTTGCCCACAATTCAAAATCGCTCCTATAAGACCTGGTCCTACTTAAGTCCAATGCATTCTGTAAATTTCAGTTGTATCTGATCATTGGCTCGTGAGTACCCGTGAACAGAAGTTTTTGATGCTAAAAATATAGGTAAATTGGGCAAGGGTTACCAGGCGTGCCTGTTATATCATTTCAAATTTTTTTGTCTATGTAAACAAAGCACAAGATTTACATATGAGTGGCTTTTTTTTGAAGAAGCGGCATTTTTTCAAGAGGGACGATTAGTTGGAGGTTTTCACTTTCAGTGCCTGCCCTAGCTACAGGGTTGCCAGCACGCTCATTGAAAGCTACATAAATCTTTAATTGAATAATACCAATATGTCCTGAAAATTTCGTAAGGATCGAATCGCTTTGTCAAAAGTTATCGCGATTGAAAAATTTTCAAGTTTTTATTTTCTCATTTTAGGCACCCAGCGCACACATGGGGTTAAAAAATTCCAAAACATTATCCGATTCACATGTAAACATGTTCGAAGTTTATTTCGTTAACTTTATTTTTGCAAAAATTATTTGTGTATGGAATAATAGGTATATTAAAAATATCACTAAAATGGCCGCCGGCGTCAAAGGGTTAAAGATTATTAACTTTTTGTGAGACGTGGCACTATTCTGCATATACACCAATGTGTCCTGAAAATTTCAGTTTAATCGGATGGCGCGTTCCTGAGATTTTTCACTGAAATTTTTTGATGATATATATATATATATATATATATATATATATATATATATATATATATATATATATATATATATATTTATATATAGAAATATGAATTTTGGCCAAAGTGATTTTAATAATAATGTTCTTCTTCGAACATTAGTCAAAAATTACTTAATGGATCCAAAAAATGGAGCCAAAAAATCAAATTTTTTAAGGAGTTTGTTTACTATATCAAAGATGTGAAAGGGTTTCTGCTTTCGATGGAGCACACTTTGAGTGCAACAATTATGTTTTTAATTTGTCTCAACAATGCTATAATTTGTATTATAAAACGGTGGAAACTTCTTATCAGCTCCGATAAAAATCACAATTTCCAGACTATTTTTCCGCCAAAATTTTTCAGCACACTTGCAAACCAGGAGGCCAATCTGCAATTACAGACATAAAGTGCCTGATTAGTTAGCAATATAACCAAACTTTTACAAGCGATTCAGAACTCTGAATGTAACCTTTCGAAAATTTATCCCCTCTTAAATTTTATTCATAATTTTCCAAGCATCAAAATATTGTTTGTATTCCGATACAAACAGATACAAACAGTCCCTATGGATATTTCACAATTGGTCGAAGCGAATAACTAGCAAATTTATCATTGAATAATCTGTTCTAGCATACAAAAGTTCATTCGTTTGGACATGTTTGCAAATCTCATCTAATTTGGTAAATCCGAAAGTAAATATCACTCTTATGACACGTTTCGCATGCCACATAGACGCCAGTATATGGCATCAGACCCACATACGTCTGGTTAAGGATGTTTTCACGCGGCAGACAAAACAATGATTGTTTACCATTAATCACTACGGTCGAACAGGTCTGCGATTAATCATGGCCAAAGCGTAATCCAATGATTTGTGGCTCATAAATACAAGAATTCGATATGAAAACAGGAATAGTAGGACTAGCATGGTGAAGGCAGAAAATTAGCAGTTTTTGGTTTCGTGCAGTTTCGTTAGTTAGTTGGCGTTAGATAAATAGAACGCTAACCACTAGGTGGCTTGTTTGTCATGCATCGACTCGTCAATTTTCGACTTATATATGTCCTGAATGCGAAAGCAGGAAGTATTGTTGTTTGTTGAATTTGAAATAAGTTCCGCTTATTCAAAATATAAACCTAATAATTTTAAATCATTAGCAACATAGTAATTTAGCAAAAAGATACATAGTAACGGGAATGTATAATCGAAAGCATTTGCGTTCGTTTGAAAAATGGCCGCGCATTACAATTAATATCAACTTTAAATGAATATTTATTCCAAAAATTTTAGCATTCGTTGTGTATGCATGCTTTTAAGATAATCAATTGACATAGAAGTCGCATGCCGAGGCTGACACCATTTATTTCAACAAAAGCTATGTGTTGCCTGACACAGATCTGGAGCCTCCTCTACATCGCACTGTAGTAAAGATCAACAATGAGTAGTTGGTCCTGTTGCAGACTGTAGGTTGTTTGCACATGCTATAAACTTGCATTCTATTTGCTTTGAGCTCGAGACTTAGTGCATTCCCGACTTTGTCAACTATCTGCGTTCGTCGCTTCATGATAGTAAAGTACAAATGGTGAACCAGAACTGCAGCCTCGGGCGATGCTGTAGGACATACTGCACGGTTACAATTTCGTATGCAGTTTCGCATTCATATTGATCTGCACACGTATCTTACAAGCGTAATACTCTACTGTCTCCCCGGAGCTACCATGCCTTTTATTTACTCGTACATGAGCGTTGAAAGTATTTTCATATGCATGCAGGCGCATCCTTCAAACAAAAAATATGCAAAGCGATTCAGCACATGCACTGATTTAATAAAAGCTCTGAAATTCAGCGGAAATAATAATTCATGCAACATCTAAGCAAATGGCGCAAATGCTATTAGCATGAATATTGGATCCCGGATACGTGGAAAGCATGTCCGTAAGAAATTCGCAGCGCATTTGCATTTGTCGTCAGGTCTCACACCCGCCACCTGAACTAAAGCTTAAAAATCCAAAGGTATAAAACACTCATGACACCAAGACTCACAAAGCACTGTTTGTAGTCCTCTTTCGAAATAACGGGAAACGTAGAAGCAAATACGTTCGCAGGAAACGAAGGAAATCTGAAGCAGAAATTCAATTCGAAACAATATTCCCTAATCTCGTATGGAAATATCCATTTGTGGTATTTTTCGAAAAAAAAAACTCTAGCGCACCTGAACCGCTAGAAAACTAATTTTCGAAGAAATTGTCTTTGAGTGACAATGTGGAAAGACGTAATACACTTTCTTGTAGAATCATATCAACCATTCCTCGTTCAAAGCAACAGAAATAAACTATAACACAAATGATGAAAATGTTCAGTGCTGGCAACATTTTCCCAACGAAGCAGCAATAAGTTAACCTTCACAAGCTCATATTTAAATCAACTTATCCTTTGAATTTCGTTCTCATCGGAGGATTTCGTCGAAAGCTTTAGCGGTTAACGTTGTTTGAAGCTGCCATCCAAAAAATGTTCAAAACTCGGAAAATTTAAAAATTTGTTTCTTAGTTTTATTGCAAATGTTTTGCATATGTGTATGTAATTTGAAGCATCTGTTGATGCAATAGTTACGAAAATGGCTAAAGCTCGTTACCCTGTGACAGCAGCAAAGCAAAATATACACCAAATCTGCTTCAAGTTAAACTAAACCCAACCAATAAATTTCGTTTCGATTGAATCACTGCGCTAGAAGTAATACGGGTGAAAAAATTTTAGGGTAACAACCCTCAAAACTTTTCAAATTTTTAAAGCGTTAATATTTGCTGTTAATTTTCATTGCAGGATCGTTCCCATTTGCAAATCTAATGACATAATCGCGCAATAAAGAAATTCCAAAAATATACAAAAATGGTCATAGCTGGCAGCCCTTTCACGATTTTTGTACGAAATTCCTATCAAATTTGGCTCACATTAAAATGTATTTACTGCATAAACTTCATTTTGATATCATGACTGCACCGGAAGTTATAGGGAAAAAAGCTTTATTTTGCTGAGCAAATTGCAAGATTTCGGAGACAAAAATCACCATAGCTGGCAGCCCTATTCTAAATTTTCAGCCAAATTTTCACCAAATGTTATCTTAAGTAAGATCTAAATATTGTGTGAATTTTTTTTTTTCTCAGTAATTTTTCAAGATGGCACCACTGCCACAGGATTGCCCGTATTTCAAAATTATTTCTATCAGACTTGGTGCTAGTTGATATCAACATGTTCTGTGAATTTAATTATGATCGGATAATCCGGTCGTCAGTTCTCGTGAACAGAACTTTCGAGTGCTGAAAATAGAGGTAATTTAGTGATGGGTTGCCGTTCTTGTGCACATCGGAATTTTAAAAATTTCAAATTGACATGATTGACAAACGTTAAAATTTATCAATGATTTGAATTTTTTGTCAAAAATCAAAAATTTTTCAGCAGGTTCAATGATTTGAAGGATTTTTTTTCAAGAGCCTGCCGCAGCTACAGGGTTACCCGCACTACCATAAAAATCCATGTGTATTAATTTTTGGTCAACGTCAATACGCTCTGCAAATTTCACGATGATGCAATGTTTTGGTCAGAAGTAATGACAAATCAAAATTTGAAAAAAAAAACCTTGCCTACTTTTAGGCACGCTGCACCCACACACGGCTCAAAATTTCCAATTCTTTACCATAAGCAAGCTAACAACATAATAAGTTTTCATTCCCAATACTTTTTTTGAACAAAAATTCACACTGCTTTTAAATATAGGAGTACCTCAAAATTCACTAAAACGCTCGCCACCGCCAAAAGGTTTAGGATATCTGAGTTTTAGCAAATCGTGGACCTACCTACTAAATACATCTACGTTCTCCGAAAGTTTCAGCTCAATCAGATCGGCCACTCCAGAGATTATGTCCCTTAATCATTTTGATGATATATATATATATATATATATATATATATATATATATATATATATATATATATATATATATATATTTATATATATATATATATATATATATATATATATATATATATATATATATATATATATATATATATATATATATATAAAGAAATATGAATTTTCGGCGAAACGAGTTTAATACTACTTTTCTTCGAAAATTAGTAAAAAAAAATTGGCAACTAGTCAGCAGACGTACGACTCATTTGATGCGTTCACTTCTGCAACCTGTCAGTTGGGTGATTTTCGAAACTATGTATTTTCGAATTTCATTTCTGAATAATATATAAATAATTTTGAACAAAATAGTCACGGTGACTTTTGTAGATTTAATTCATGCTACATAGATTTACTTCATACGTATTTTTAATTCATACGTATTTATTTATTTATTTATTTTTTTTTTCCGACTTTATGATATATTCACATAACAATGTATAAAGTGGTTTAAAAACTTCATGCAGTAAAAAAATTCAACGTTTGTCTTGCACATTCTATTAAATTTAAAATATCCCGAGGGGTAACGTTAATTTTTAAGGCACTGGAGTCGAGCCGCCTTCTTTAAAGCATTTTAACTGCCATTTCAGGTATTTGGTTCTTAAAGGCCATTTTTCCTAGAGAGTTGAATCCAATTGCAGAAAAAAGCACGTTACGTAAGCACAGGTTACAGTCTGAATAGCAGAGCACGGGACAGAAAAGTAGCCAGAAAAGCAAATACTTGTCAAGCTACATTCATAGGAAATCTAATGAAGTGATATAGAATCAGGACAGTCAATCACTATGCAACCGTAAGGAAAGTTGAATTTAAGCAACAATGCGCAAACGAGCCTACGCTAAACGTATTCTACCGTCTCATCAAGATATTAAGAGCATGGAGACCATACTTGAGAACAATATTCTAGGATGCAACGAACAAGTGAAAGAATAGATGGAGAGAGGTGCACACGCTAGTGAAAGGAACGAAATAGACACAACTACTCTGAAATCATCAGCAAACAAGAAGCAAGGTGGACGAATAAAAGAAAGGAGATTATTGATGGAAAGTAGGAAGAATAATGAACCAAAAATCGAGCTCTGAGGAACTTCGGAAAGTGGGTAGCAAGAGGAAAAGTTGGTAAAATGCACAGTCACAGCATAGATATGACCGGATTCATAAGACAAACCGGGGTAGAAGAAGACCAGAGTTTTGCTCCAAGTTTTCTAAAAAGAAATCTGTGATCAATATAATCAGAAGCTTTTGAAAAGTCGGTGTATACTATATCTACTTGTATTTTTTGGTATAAACCTGAAGCAATCAAGTTTGTAAAAGGATGTAAGATTAAAGGTGGGAGATCTAGTTTTGACGAAATCATGTTGCCAGATCATGAGCAACTCTTTCAAGCACTTTATCAAAGCAAGGAAGGAGAAGCATGGGACGGCTGTTCCGACTTGTGGATGGTTGAAGTATAAGCAGCCCAGCGAACTGATAGGGAAAAAGTCGGAGAAGAAGCTGAGGCTAACTATAACAGACAAAAGAGCACACAAGGACAATGAGAGTGACTTGTTCAACAGGTTGGGGATACCATCAGAACCACAACCAACGTTGAAATAAAAACACTTGAATAAAAATTCAAGTTTTAGAGGACTGATGCAAATGAAAGAAAGAGAAGATGAAGTAACATTGGGAACTTCAAAAGGTGAAACAGGATTGCGCTGGGAAAAGAAGGAATAAAAGTATTTTACAAAAGGGTTGTAAGTGTTTCGTGTATGAAATGCAGTGTAATAGTAAAGAACATGGAATCAAGGAAATGTTGGAATTTTTTAGGGGTCCAAAGGAAAAAAACGGGGTTTCTTGATAAAACCAGACAGAGGACTCAATACTTACAAAACAGTCAACGGTAACCTGATTGACAGCGTTTTTTTGGCAGCAGATTCTGACTTGGCTGCCTGTAGTTCCAATTCCTGAAGGCATATACCACATCACGTTTAATGAAACCAAAGAGCGTCATTGTATTTGTAAGGACGGCTGCAAGGAGTGAAACGGAAGGTTAAGCTGGAGAGGAAGTTGTGAAATTTGATGACAAGCTCATTTCAATTGTCATACCAGTGAAGTCTGCTTTATGGTAGTTAAAATATATGGGCTCAAGACGGAGTTTTACTGGTCTGAAGAGAGGAAGGTGATAAAAGTCAGCTTGGACATAGAGAACGGGAGCAGTGTGAGCATTGATATTATGAGAAGCAATATAAGATAAGACGAAAACGAGTATTTTTGTCTTATTTTGTTAAAAGAGTTGAATTGAGAACCAAACCCCAATGAAAGAAAGGATGATATTAACAAGGAAATGTTGCTGTATGAGATTAGGGTAGAAAAGGTTTTTTTTTCAAACTAAACTCAGTAAGTTGAAACCTACAGATATTTGACACTAGGCAAAGGGAAGGTACCTAAAAAACTCATTGAATAATTTCCCGTAAATCGCTACTTATGAACTACTAGGAACTTATACTTAGGAAACAATGCAAATTTTGAAGGGAGCAACGGTGACGCAAACAATAATACTTTCATTAGGTATAGAAAGGGAGAAGCCTTTACAGAGTGTTCTTTGAAAAGACCTTGTAAGAGTAACTAGCACATCAACGCCTGTTACCCCAGCCCGGACTGTGGTACCTAAAACCTGGCTAGCTCTTTTGGGTTGCCAGTTAGTTGGAGACAGACCATACGGTGCCCATCGCTCACCCAAATCCTCATCCAAATAAAGAAAAAAGGTATCGAAAAATGGAAAAGCAGTAATTAAAACATACGGACTTGAGCATATGCCCTGCGTAAGCCTCAAAATTTGAATGTCATAGTTTCAAATGTCAAAACTATTCAAAGACGATATATTTGGATTCAAAAAATGAGAAAATAAGCAAATAAATATTAAAAAGCTACAAACTATATATCGACGTGTCTGGCTATGATCAAAATGGTGTTAATGATTTGAAAATGAGATTAAAGGCTTCAAAAGGCAACGACGCCCTTAATTGGGCAAAACTGCACAAAGCGGCTGGGGAGAAGTTCTTACTCTTGCAATCCTGACTGCTTAACAAGAACGATTGACTGAGTCAGTCTTTTTAGCAGAAGCTGCTCCAACTGGAATAGCTTGGTTGTTTACTGAAAAGTAATGGTGCTATCTAACTAGATAAATGGAAGGTCAAGCACAAGACGCTTCCAGTTAGCTTCTTGGCCAGCTAGTATCGAGATCATCGAATCACGAATATAACTTGTTAACATTATTGAAGTTTAAACAAGTGCAAAATTGGATATGCAGCAGATTTTGAGCAAGTCTAGACTAGACCATAGATCCCCATCAAGCCTTCTTTTTTTGAAAAATTATGACGGTTATTAGATTGAAAAACGGTGTCTTGTCTCTATCTTATTTAATACTGTCTAAAGTCAATGAGTTACACAGTGATCAACTTAAAGCCCATATCATCATCAATGAGCGTTTTTACAGCGATTCCCAATTTGGGATTGGGAATATACCGTAATTCGTGAGCTTTCTCTGCGTGTTATTGTATTTGTGTGTACACGATAATTCTGTGTACGTACACGTAGATTTTCATTATGGCGGCATCTGACTACTGCTGTTCACTTCGTTCGAGCATGTACATGGACGCAGCTTTCCGATATGGCGGCTTCTGACCAAGGCTGCTTGCTTCGTGTCAGCACGTCCGTGTAGTCAGATTTCCAATATGGCAGATTCTGACTTATCCTATTCACATCGTGCGTACATCACTTCTGCTGATTGGTGCTCATTTCGTAAGGGCGTTTCCATACAGGGAAATTCTTTACATGGCGACTTCTGAAAAACGCTGTTCATTTCGCAGGAGCGTGTACAAACGGGCACACTTCTAATATGTCGGCTTCTGGCGAGTGCAGTTCACTTCGTAGAAGCGTCTTCATGTAAGAGAATTTCAATGTGGCGGCTTCTGAAATTCACCGTTTACTTCGTTGAAGCGCGTGGAAACAGGGAAATTTGTTTTATTGATGCTTTTGGCGAGTGCTGTTCAGTTAGTTGGTGCGTGTCTGGTGAATAGCGACGTCGCCACTTCATGCATCAACGTTACATGAACCATTTGCGATGATGGTTATGTGGTGTAGGCATTTGGCGGCACCGCGGCCGTGAATCGCATTCATGTTCTAAGCACATTTTAGCACTTTCGAGATATTGGATGATTTGTGTTTTGATTTGTATTGGAAATAAATAAATATTTTCGGTTTTTTTAAGTTAGCTGTATAACCATACAGCACACAATTTTAGCAGGAGATTAAGAACAGAAGTCATTTTTGAATATTGGTTTTAGCATACTTCCACAAAAGATTGAAATTTAGCAGAATGATGCAGTAGAGCAGGGGTGGGAAAACGGTCGATCGCAAACAGTTCAATAGTCGATCACAGACATTTTTAATAATTTACTAGGTTAATTTAAAATGTGAAACATTTTGGAATGGGCCTTGGGCTAATAGATTCAATCGGACAGTCCACGCAGTTTCAGTTTACAAACAAGCTCGCAGAGCCTTGGTGGCGGAGAAGCCAACGGGAAAATCTGAGATAGCTATGCTCTCGATTTGTGCAATTTATAGATTTATATCATTTGAGTAAAACTGCTTCACTAAATCTCGTATACGGTTGTTTCATTTCCTTAAATCTCTCTGTTCTATACACCTTGCCTGCATTTGCATTCGTCTCCCTGCTACCGAGATAGTAAATTGTCATACACAGCGTAACAAAGGTTAATCTCAATTTGAGATAAAATAAAATAAATATTAAAACCTTTTCACGCCAATGTAGTTTGTGTAGTTCATTCTTTCGAGCTAAATAGTGACATTTGGTGTTTGAATTTTTAAGATTGAATTGTGTAAATGTCTTTTCAATAATAAAATCGTTCAAAAATTAAAATTCTTGACATCTTATCCGTCAGAAATGATAAGTGTCCCCGCTTTTCTGCATTTTCAAAATTTTTGCTCGAAAGAATGACCAGATAATGGAGACATGTCAAAATTTAGCTTCACGATTAACTCAGTACTAGCCTAAAAAATGAACTGCACCTACTAAATTGGCGTGAAATGATTGGAGACATGTGCCAAAGCTATTTGCATTTTCAAAGCGAATGCATGTTCCAAGCAAGTTCCACGCTTAAAAGTGAGTACAACTTTTGCTTATTTTCAAATTTTCGCCGAAATAAATTTCACGTCAAAATTTGCATGAAAATTTAACGTGAAATCGAAAACAGTACAAAGCTTTAGATGGCTTAGCTCAGGAAGATTTTTGCAAAGATTTCTAAATCTTTTGCCTGAAATTATTGCATTTTTGGACACATTGGGAGAAAACATGAACAATTGGAAGATCCAGTACGGGTAAAGATATTAGCATTTCTTACGGATTTTATGGGCCGTTACAACTTGCTAAATTTACAATTACAAGGAAAAATCAAACATTGTTGACTTGTTGAGTTCGGTAAATGTTTTTTTAAGTAAAGTTAAAACCTTTTGCTTCACAATTAAATAGGCAAAATTTTTAAATATTTTCCATATTTTGAAAAACATATTAACACTAGAACTACCAAGACCGTCATTTTGACGGTTTTCAAATTACATGCTTATAAATTTGATATAATTTATATAATTGTTCTAGAGTTTTATTACGACTTTTAATAAAATATAAGAACAGTTAATTATCACTATTCAATTTCCCCTCACCGACTTTAATTTCCATAATCAGTATGACCTATACCTATTTATACCAGCACCCGTCAAAATGACGTTTATAATAATTTATATGTATATCATCTACACAATGATGGACATATACACAATGATGGACATATACATATTTACATTCATTACGTCGCTTCCAGACATTTGTACTGAATGATCCAAAGTGTGAGAAAGCCGTTATAACGCGGTTAGTTTAGAACTAATAGCTCTAACTGGTAAATGTATTCAGGACACAATCATTATCAGTTTTACTTCTAATGTGATAAAGTTCTTGGTGAAAAGTGCAATCTGTGATAACCTGTGAGAAGTCCATTCTCGGAAAAATTGAAATTTAGTTTTTGTAAACCCTATGCAACAATGAAACGATTTCCAGGAAGCAAAAATGTTTTTGAAGAATTCAAAAAACTCACTAATATAAATGAAGACTGTTCGGATACTAATTCAGGTAATAATGATTTGGACATATCTTGCGTGGAAAATAAAACTGAATTTTTAGATTCTGAAGAATCTTCAGATGAAATTGAAGTGCAAGATATTGAACAAAGTGAAGAAGATGAATATCAAAGTGAAGATTCAGTAAGCGAAGAAGAAATTCTTCAAAAGAGCCAGAAACGCAGAAAACGGTTGAGAATTTTTTCAGATACTGAATCGGATAGCGAAGCAGAAACCGAAGAAAAACCGCAAAAAAGCATTGCTGTCGACGGTACTGAATGGGAAGAATTAGGGAATGGTTGTGTTGGTAGACTGTCATCACATACTATATTCAAGGATACTTCGGGCCCAACTGGTTATGCGAAGAGAAAAATTATGCTTGGTAATGTTAGTAGTGCATTTCGACTTATAATTGATAATCGAATGATGAATCACATAAAAGCTTGCACTGAGCTACAAGCCAAAACCATTTTACAGAAGGACTGGGAAATTACTATAGACGAATTATATGCTTTTATAGCCATTTTATATGCTCGAGGAGCCTATGAAGCAAAAAACATGAAGTTATCATATTTGTGGTCCAAAAAATGGGGTCCTTCTTTCTTTCACGAAACTATGAGTAGAAACAGATTTTCAGAAATTATGAAATTCATTCGTTTTGACAAAAAAAGCGAGAGGAGTGTTCGTTTACAAACTGACAAATTTGGATTAGTTTCCGAAGTGTGGAAGTCCTTCATTGATAATAGCCAAGCTTGTTATAATCCAGATCAGAATATAAGCGTAGATGAACAACTGTTTCCCACAAAGGCAAGATGCAGATTTCTGCAGTATATGCCCAATAAACCGGACAAATTCGGAATTAAGTTTTGGTTATCTGCAGACGTGCGAAGTAAATATCTTATAAGTGGCTTTCCCTACTTAGGCAAAGATGAAACTAGACCATCAGGAGTACCTTTGAATGAATTTGTAGTTTTGAATCTTGTAGACAACTATGTAAATTGTGGGAGAAACATAACAACAGACAATTTTTTTACAAGTGTTCAACTTGCAAAGAAGCTATTGGCCAAAAAAACAAGCCTTGTTGGAACTATGCGGGCAAATAAAAGAGAATTACCGAAAATAGCTAAAGTTAGAAAAGATAACATGGCTCTTTTCTCCACAAAGCTCTACAAATCAAATGATATTGTTCTAACAATTTACAAAAGTAAGTCTCGCAAAAAAGTACTACTTCTTAGTACTAAGCATAAATTTGTAAAAATTGCTTCTAATCGAAAACAAATTCCTGAAACTGTATCTTTTTACAATAAAACAAAGTTTGGAGTAGATGTAGTTGACCAAATGGCCCGCAAATATAGCGTAAAAGCAGGCTCACGTAGATGGCCTCTGCAGGTATTTTATAATATCTTGGACTTGGCAGCAATCAATGCGTGGATTTTATATAAAGAGACTTGTGATGAAAAAATAACTAGAAAACAATTTTTATTTCAATTATCCGAAGAACTCTCCAGTGAATATAGTCGTTGCAGAAAAGAAGCCTCCTCCAAAAAACAAGAACAGGCAATGGATTGTACTCCAGAAAACTCAAAAAAAACTCCTTATGAACGCAAATCTTGCCAAATTCGATTGTGCAATAAAAACAGAGCGATTTATACTTGCAATGCATGCAACAAATATGTTTGTGGCAAGTGTTCATCTAAGATAACATGTACATGTAAAATATGTGCCTCATAGTTATTTCATACATGACAAATTTGCTATAATATAAATTGAAGTAGAAACTGTTTTTGTTTGTTTTTTTATATATAATTAATGAATTATTATATTAAGTGTTGTTATTGCTAAATTGCATTCTTTTATTTACTTAAACTAAATCACAAGTTACTATGAAAGCCATAATCAAAAATCCGTCAATTTGACGGGTTCGGTAAAACTAGGTATATATTTAACATCGGTAGTTCTAGTGTTAAACTTACTGGTGAATCTAGCTGAAAGTTGAAAAACATTCTTCAGTTCGCGAAAGAGTCCGGGGCCTTCGATGGCCGCTTGGACTGATTTTTTTTCTCCTGCCCCATTTATCTGGTAGCACTATGTAACAATAGGTCTATGTGTGGCCTTGTGCCAACTGGTACAACCTAACCTAGCCTACTGGTGCATGTAATATCATTATGTTTTGTGTATAAAAGTTATATTATGCCTTAATTTATTGTTTAAATAACTATTGGAATTTTTGACGTTGTTTTACTCAATATTTTTTCCATTATCGTAAAAATTATGTTTACGTAGTTTATATGAAAAATAAATTAATGCTTTACATTAAGTGACCCCAATCGCTCATCTATTTCATTTATTTCTACTTCAAATCTACTTCAATTTATTTTCAACTTCTACTTCAAATTTTGTCCACGAAGTGCGAGCCCCGCTAACGGCAGCATAAAGTACCCAGCAAGCAATTTAAAAATCGTTTCCTAAAAACGATAGTTTCTCGACAGACATATCCCTTATACGAAACCGAGCCTGTTCGCAAATCTATCAGCAACAATAATTTTCCTTACGATTAGCGACAAATAATAATAATGCATGCCATGTGTATGTACCTTATGGCCCATGCAACTCATTAACAGGTAACATTACCAAGATTTTTTCCCTAGTTTGCTTGTCGCGGTATGCAGAACAATTTGTCTATGCTGAAAAATGTTCTAATGTTACGATGTTTTATGTTCAACTTTAGCAGCCTATATTGCTTCATTCTTCCTGTCCTTCAAATTTACTCTACCGTGCGTAAGTAATTTTAGCTCATTTTCAAATCGCAAAAGCTTATATATTTGAAATGGTTAAAACTATCGCGAATAATTCATAAAAGTGTGTAGGTGATATATACTCGCTAAAACTGCATATTTTCTAACCCATTAATTAATTGTTACAGGCCGCCTCCATCAGCAATTTCCCATGGCATAACATTTCAAATTGCTAATGGAGGCGGCCTATGGTATGCAATATTTGATGGCATGCCATACATGGTAGGCAATATGGTATGCCATTTGCTTGGCCATCTGCCTGGCAATATTTTGACAGTTCTTGATTTTCAGAATGCCGTTGAAAATTGGTCATGCTCCGTTTCTTAAAATTCATAGCGATTTCAAGATCTCGTTCACCAATCAAAATAGTCTACAGAATTTTAAATTGTGGCAAATTGCAAAACAATTTGACCCGCTCATACAAAAAGCTATATATCCTACACGTGAAGTATTCATTAGCAGCAGAATTTCTTCACCCTGCACTTAAAATAAATCCTTAAGAGTATTGAACGCTCAGATACAGCGCACGTGGCATTCCGCTCAGATGCATTTTCGGAATGATATTGCATTCCGATGCATGCTGTTTGGTGGATGGCCACCAAACTGTTCGACGAAGTGAACAGCGGCCGCTAGAAGCCACGATATTAGAAATTTCCCTTTTGGACACGCCCTATTGAAAACAAATCACAATCTATGTGTTTGTAAACCAGATCGCCGCTCAAATTTCTATGGTTACACGAGATCGGGATTTCAAACCGGTTTTAATCCGATCTTCGTGTAGCCATACAATTTGATCCGGCACACATACATATGAACGCTTCATACAAAACCGGTATTCGCAAATCAAGCTCATGAAGAGCTTCCGTGCACGTACACAGTCTGCGCACACATACATGGAAATCGGGCTAAAGCTCACGAATTACGGTATATTCCCAATCCCGAATTGGGAATTGCTGTAAAAACGCTCAATGAGAAATCTCTTCTGTATTTAAAAGACCAGAGCTGCACGATATAGGTTCTATACTTTTAAATGCATGCTGAGGGAACCTACAAATTTCTACGCCGGAGAAATCAGCCCGTGCAAAAGTTGGGCATAAGCTTGATAGCTGGAGACATAACATAATTTGGACATAAGCTGCTTTGAGTAAAAGCAAGATTTCTGTTATAGAACTACTATAGCAGGTGTCTTGAACTAATCCGTTTTGGCTGCTTTGGTTGTCTAAAGGCGCAATAAAGCTGATATCTGATGCTTGGTATTTGACAATCTGACAGTCCTAGATTCCACAGTAGCTGCTAAAATACCAGCTATTTGCTGCTCGCATTCTGCAGGGTAACAAGAGAGTAGTTTAAGTGAAATGAACGTGGGTATGTCACTGAAATATTGTTCAAACGTCATTTTTGATTCCAAATAGGAAATGAAGATGAAATAAAAGTAGAGCTGTCATAAACAATTTTTTTTTTGAACGCGTCACCTCAACTCAAATTTTAAGGTGAAAAGTCTACTTAATATAACTTCAGTCAACTTAGCTCGAGTTTTTAAACGCTTTTTAAACGGTTTGAAGCACAAGGAGTAAGATACGCTTATTTTCTTATTTGTGCCGTTTTCTTTTCATTCAACCTTATTTTCGCAGATATTGCATCACAGAAGTCGTGGATAAGTGAAAACTTCTTAATATTTTGTAAAAATTTTACTCGTTTGTACTTTAGTAAGCTGTAAAAGATATAAATTTCATACAATTTAAAAAGCGCTCACGGAACAAGTGACGAATGCAGATACTAAAATGTCAAAACGAAATTTAACTTTATATATATTTTAAGAGTTTTAGCCTATAAAGAACATGATTAGTTTATAATTCATGTAGAAAAAATAGACCATGATAAATAATAATAATTCAACTCAATACATGTAAAACATCTCGGATTCAGGACTTAATTATAATATTAGATATGAAAACAGACAGGCGACAGCTGATATACTGTATATGTGATGTGTGACACAACGATTTGCTGTCCACTAAAATTCAGGTTTGCACTGCTGTTTATTTGTTTATGCTGCTGTCGTAAACGAATAAATACAACAGGCAAAATATGAGCAAATGATTTTCATTGAAACTCTAAAAAATGCATACAGACAAACTAAGGTAAACTTCATTACGGTCACTGAATGGTACGTAAGCCTCTGTTGAACTGTTTTGTAGTCATCAACCAAAAAGACAATACCCATGAATCCCAAATACCCACTCACTAAAGCTGACTTTAATGGACACCTTAATATATACTGCTGCACGTGCTCTGTAGGCGAATAAGTTGCTTGGCCAATAACGTACTCATTTAGTGTCGGAACTACATTACTCATCATGAACAACCATGTCGACTCCTTTAAAAACATTTCCGAGAGAAGAATGAATACGTTATATTACCCGTCACTTAATGTTATATTAGCACCCAAACCCGTTTCGGTTACTTGTTACCTTCGCTGCGAAGCTACCAAATTGGATGGTCGGAACTGCTGAAATTCCTCTCAGTATAGGATGTGGAAGATTCCTACTATTTTCGAAGGTGGCGAGGCGACCGGGACATTTTGAACTCAATTAATAAAGTGGGAACATATAAAATCCGACAAAATTTGTAGCTGCTCGTCGAGTGATCACTTCATGGAGCTTTTATAGTGTTTACAGAACTAAATTACACTGCTGCATGCATAGACCTGTCGTATCAGGAGAAAATCTGGGCGGCAAAAATTATTAATGGAACATAGTTGTCGGTTTTTGGAATGCATAATGGACTTGAGGTAAGAATATATGTTTTATGGGTGAGATGTAAATAGTAAATTGATGTCATCTGTCCGCATGATTTGTTTTGCTTTGCTCGCAAGTTTCATTTCTTCAAATATTACTGATTGAACATGAATGTTAACAATTTTTTTCGAAAATCAGTAAAAACCACTCTAGTCTCCTTTTTTATACAATCAGTGCGTCCTATAAAATTTGTGATAATCTAAATACCCACTCAGAAGCTATCGCAATTGGAAATTTACAAATTTTTTCATATGATTAAAAATTTCCAAACCGTTAACATATCTATTTTCGAAACATGTTCAGAACACAACCGTTCAAAAAATTAGATCACTAAAATACAAGCCTGATCCCCAGAGTTAAAGATAACAAGATATCTTATATTTGGTAAGACGGACTAATAAGTTTTGCTTGCAGTTGGCACTCTACTGACTTTACGTCATGGATCCCATTGCATCAGTTTTGATGTTTCTACATCATCATCTACGTGGCACATCAGCCCAATGTCGGGCCTTGGCCGCCAGGATCGATCTCCTCCAATTGTCTTAGTCACGTGACCGCGTCCTCCAATCTTGGAACCCCAATAGTTGTTCGGCGTCCGCATACACTGAGCTCTTCCAACGAGCTCTTGGTCTTCGCTCCATCGACTCGTCTTGCGTTCATGACACGTTTTGGCATGCGATTGTTATTCATGCGTTGCACGTACCCAACCCACTGTAACCGTTGTAATTTGACGATTTTGGAAACTTCTAGCTCATCGTAAAGTTCGTACAACCCATTGTTGTACCGGATGCGCCATCCATCTCGGTCGCGGATAGCCCCGAAAACCCGCCGTAGAACTTTCCGTTCAAAGGTGTCGATCATATTTTCGGAGGCTTGGGTCAGGGTCCATGTTACGCAACCATAGCACAGCACAGGTCTTATGATAGTTTTAGAAACGCGGAGCTTAGTCTTTCTGTGCACATATTTCGATTTCATAATGGAGAGGACCGAGAAAAAAGTCTTGTTTGCTAGTTGTATCCGTCTCTTGATTTCGTCAGTTTCGTTGGCGTCACGCGATAGATTGCTACCCAAGTAAACGAAGTTGTCCACAAATTTTATGCAAAGGTCCCCTACGTTGATGGTCGTGTGCGCTGGTGTCCTTATCCTAGATTGCATCATATCTTTCGTTATGTCCTCGTTGATTCGTAGTTCAACTTCCTTTGCTGCGGTGTCAAGTCTAAGCAGAAGTTCTTCTGCATCGGTCAGTTTTCGAGCTATGATGTTAATGTCATCCGCGTACGCTGCCAATTGTGTCGACTTAAAAAGTAGCATGCCGCTGGTGTTCAGGTTCACTGCCCGAATAGCGAACTCAAGTTCCAGGTTGAAGAGCGTGGGCGCTATTCCATCGCCCTGCTTCAGGCCACCCAGAGTTTCAAAAGGATCCGTCAATCTGTTGTGGATCCCGACTTGCGAGACGGAGTTGGTCATCGTCATCTTTAAAAGTCTTACTAATTTGGCCAGTATACCAAATTGCAGCATGATGCTATATAGAGCGCTTCGGTTGATGCTGTCATATGCTTGTTTAAAGTCGACAAAGATTTGGTATACGTCGACGTCGTATTCCCAGCACTTTTGCAAAATAAGCTTGACCGTGAAGAGCTGGTCGATTGTGGAGCGACCAGATCTGAAACCGCCTTGATATTCGCCAATGATTTTTTCCGCGAACGGTTTAATCCTATATTCTAGGATTTTGGACAGGATTTTGTAGGCCGTACAGACTAAGGAGATGCCTCTGTAATTCTTACACCGAAGTTTATCTCCCTTTTTATTTATGGGACAGATGATGCTTCTGCGCCAATCATCTGGGATCACCTCAGTCTCCCATTTTCGCAGCCGTAGTTGGTGTATCGCACTTAATTAACCCGCCCCATCAGACTTGAGTAGCTTAGCTGGTATCTCGTCAGTACCCGGCGCTTTGTTCTTTTTTAGTGAACGCAAGGCGAGATCAACTTCTTCTACTGTCGGGGGTTGTGTGGATGGGGGTTGACCAAGGGCATCATCATGGCGCTCAGCTTCTGCTGCCAGGATGTTTGTTTGTGGATTCAGGAGCTCTACGAAGTAGCACCCCCATCGTTTGCTAATACTTTCAATGTCACTGATAATACTTCCATCTTTGTCCTTACAGAGGCTAGTCCTGGGTTGGTAGCCATTTTTGATAGTGTTTACTAGTCTGAATGAAAATTCATCTTATTAATAATTTTATTCTCACAATAAATGGCGGCGTGGTCTCCACTTTCGATTTACTATAAAGTTGGCGGATTCTTATGTATTTCTCTTTCCATATGTTTTTATGCACGAATTAAGGCGCCATGTTCAATTCAAAAACGAAAGATATTTAATTTAGTCATGATTTGTGATTTTAATTTGTATATATTCTTAATTCCAATGCATTTTAGTATAAGTTTGATAATCACAATAGAGACAATTATAAATATTCATTATTCAATTCGATTTTAGATGTATATGTACAACTAATTTTGCGAAGAGATGTCACTAGTGCCGTTAATGAGACAAATGCATCAATCTAATTTTCAAAGTGTAAGTAATATAGTTTTTTTTGTTTTGTTTACTGTAATTGTGTTTTCATTTTAGGAAGTTGCTGCAACAGTCGTGTTGACAGATCGAAGAGGGACCATTCGGCATGTAGATGAAGTCACAGGGAAAGTGTTCAAAGAATCGCTGCCAACAAGATTGTATCATATTACATATCATACATTGAGTGCGCGAGAACGTTAAACGACAAGCAAAAGAAGAAACGAGTCGACATCCCGAAATTGAATCTCGAAAAGTTCCCAGCAGATCAGGAGAATTTTTGTCACGTTTCATCACCACGGACAAGACCTGGATATACCATTTTGATCCAAAAACCAAACAGTAATCGATGATCTGTAAGCGATCTTCTTCACCTACGTAGAAGAATTTCAAGGCGTCGAGTTCAGTAACATCAGTCTTTTGAGACGCTGAGAGAATTATTATGGTGGAATATTTGGAAAAGGAAGCCACTTTATTAAGTTTGTACTACTCAGAAGAAACAAGAAGTTTGCGGGAGGCTATTAAAGAAAATAGACGCGGCAAACTATGAGCCGGAGTGGTGTTTTATCAAGTCAACGCACGAGTTCAAAAAGCTGCAGTTGCGATGGCTGCAATTCAAAAAAGTCTAGCGCATCAGAACCGCTAGAAAACTAATTTTCGAAGAAAGTGTCTTTGACTGACAAAAAAATGTGGAAAGACGTAATACACTTTTTTGTAGAATCATATCAACCATTCCTTATCCCAAGCAACAAAACTAAACTATAACACAAATGATGAAAATGTTCAGTGCTGGCAACGCTTTCCCAACGAAACAGCAATAAGTTTACCTTAACAAGTTCATACATATATCAACTTATCCTTTGAATTTCGTTCTCATCGGAGAATTTCATTGAAAATTTCAGCGGTTAAACGTTGTTTGAGGCTGCCATCCGAAAAATGTTCAAAACTCGGAAAATTTTAAAATTGGTTTCTTATTTTTATCGCAAATGCTTTGCATATGAGTACGTAATTTGAAGCATCTGTTGGTGCAATATTTACAATAATGGCTAATGCTGGTTACCCTGTGTCAGCAGCGGACAAAAAATATACACCAAATCTGCTTCACGTTAAGTTAAACCCAACCAGTAAATTTCGTTTTGATTGAATCACTGCGCTGGAAGTTATACGGATGAAAAGAATTTTAGAGTTACCACCCTCA
Organism: Nemotelus pantherinus; assembly: GCA_963978885.1. Taxonomy (NCBI): domain Eukaryota; kingdom Metazoa; phylum Arthropoda; class Insecta; order Diptera; family Stratiomyidae; genus Nemotelus; species Nemotelus pantherinus. The sequence continues at coordinate 74,993,743 of OZ022265.1, read as the reverse complement.
AAACTTTTCAATTTTTTATAGCGTTAACATTTGTTGTTAATTTTCATTGCTGGATCATTCCCATTTGCAAATCTAATGACATAATCGCTCAGCAAAGAAGTTCCACAAAATTACAAAAATGGTCATAGCTGGCAGCCCTTTCATGACTTTTGTACGAAATTTCAATGACATTTGGTTCACATTAAGGTCCATTTACTGCATGAACTTCGTTTTGATTTCTACCCTGGACCGGAAGTTATAGTGAAAAAAGCTTTATTTTGCTGAGCAAATTTGCAAATTTAGTGAGACAAAAATCACCATAGCTGGCAGCTCTATTCTAGATTTCAACCAAATTTTCACCAAATGTTACATAAAAGTTATAGGCCAAAAACCGTTTTTTTTTCAGTGATTTTCCAAGATGGTACCACTGCCACAGGGTTGCCTGCATTTTAAAATCACTTCTATCAAACCTGGTCCTAGCTAATACCAACATGTTCTGTAAATTTCATTATGATCGAATAATCCGATCGTCAGTTCTCGTGAAGAAAACTTTCGAGTGTTGAAAATAGAGGTAATTTGGTGATGGGTTCTTGTTCGTTCTTGTGCAAATCGAAATTTTCAAAATTTCAACTTGACATGATGGACAAAGGTTGAAATTTGTCAATGATTTGAATTGTTTGTCAAAAATCAAAACTTTTTGAGGAGGGTCAATGATTTGAAGGTTTTTTTTCAGGAGCCTGCCGTAGCTACAGGATTATCTGCACTATCTTGAAAATCCATGTGTGTTAAATCTTAGTCAACGTTAATACGCTCTACGAATTTCACGATGACCCAATGTTTTCGTCAGAAGTAATGACAAATCAAAATTTGAAAAAAAATCCTTGCCTACTTTTAGGCACTTAGCACCCATACACGGCTCAAAATTTTCAATTCTTTATGATAAACAAGCTTAAAACATAATTCGTTTTCATTTCCAAAACTTTTTTTTAACAAAAATTTACACTGCTTGGAAATATAGGAGTACCTCAAAATTCACTAAAACGCTCGCCGCGTTTGATATCTGAATTTGAAAATGTCATGGACCTTCCAACTATATACAGTGGCTCACAGCTTATTTCATACAGTGACTATTTAAAAATGCAAATCACTGTAACTTTGAAATTAAGAACCCTATCCAAAAAATTTAAACGTATTTGACTAGATGCACGTTCAACGAATACAATGCAAACAAAATATGATCCAGCAATATTCCTCGGCGTCCGGTAAAAGAGAAATACCACTGGCGCAGAAAAATTGCAGCTCACAGCTTATTTGATACAGTCACTTCAGTGCGAATAAACTTCTATTTGTCGCGCCGTTAATCTGTCTTGTTTTTGTTTCTTGGATTTTCGATTGTGTTTAGACATTGCCTTAAGTAATTTTTAGCAAGATCTTGTAAGCTGAAGTGCCAAAATTAGCCAAAATTGTAAAATGGGTCATCACACCACAATTGAACAGCGCGAATTGGTATTAAACCACTTTAAAAAAGGACAAAATGTTCGAAAAATTACTGAAAGTGTGAATTTGAGTGTCTCTACAGTGCAGCACATAATTGAGCGCTTCGTACACGAATATCGGGTAAAAAATAAAAGGAGAAATGCGCCAAACAATATTTTCACCGTATCCGACGAACGATACATTGTAAGGAAAGTGAAAGCAAACACAAAGATTTCCGCTCCAAAATTGGTTACTGAGGTTCATCGTGAATTAAGGAAGTCATGTAGTGCTGAATCCGTCCGACGAGTGCTTTGCGACCATGATTTCAGGGTCCGAATAGCTCGTAGGAAGCCATTCATTTCCAAAAAAAAATACAATAAGCCGATTTGCCTTTGTCAAAGAGCATTTTTGCGAACGAGTCCAAGTTTAACATTTTTGGCTCCGACGGAATGTCATATGCTTGGCGCAAGGGAACCACTGAGCTAATTACTTAACATTACTTAACAAGGAGAACCTCAAAGCTACTGTGAAGCATGGTGGTGGTAATGTGATAGTTTGGGCCTGCATGTCCGCAGCCGGAGTCAAAAATTTAAAGTTTATTGACGAAACAATGAACCAAACAAAGTACCTTGATGTACTCAAAAACAATTTGCTGCAAAGTGCTAAAAAACTGGGTGTTCGCGACCAATTTCGGTTGTACCAAGACAATGATCCAAAGCACAAGTCGGGAATTGTGCAGTCCTGGCCAATTTGGGATTGCCCTCATTTGATGTCTCCGCCGGCACAGTCACCAGATATGAACGTCATTGAAAATCTGTGGACTTTGTTGGATAACAACATTAGAAAACACAAGATTTCTAATAAACAAGATCTGAAGAAAGCAATGCTAGGGGAATGGCAAAAAATTACTCTGACATCACAAAAAACTCGTTGATTCAACGCCGAATAGGCTCCAGGCTCTGCTTAAGGCTCAGGGCTATCATACGATGTATTGAAATCAACTGCAAACCTAATAATTCACAACAATTTTAATGTTTAATCAAACTGTATCAAATAAACTGTGACATGAAATTTGTTATTACTTTTATTTTTTTTTTGTTTTTAAGATGTAAAACAGCAACTGTGTAACAAATATAAACTTGTTTAATAAACAACAAACATTATTCTTCAAAATGGTGTTCAAATTTTTTTGATATTGTTATTATGTTTTGAATTATTGCAACTTAATTTTTTAAAGAAGCACTGTATCGAATAAGCTGTGAGCCACTGTATATGTGTGAATGCACATTTTCCAGTCTTGTACGCCGTTAGTCAAAATATCGTACAATGATGTCTCAGAACAGCTTGGAATCAGAAATTCGTTGTGAATTGTGCAAGACTGAGCCAGATTTTTCAAAAATGCCTAAATCCAAAGAATGTCAACCATCTCATTAAAATATTGAATAAAACAAAATAAAGAAATATTACCATAAAAATTATGATTTTTTTGGATTTCGAGAGTGAATCTCGAAAAATTCTCGGCAGAACCGGAGAATTTTTTCACGTTTCGTGCCCATGGACAAGACCTAGATGCACCATTTTGATCCAGAAATCAAACAGCAATCGATGACCTGTAAGCGATCTATTGGGCAAAGGACGAAATGAAAAACACAAAATTACTTCTAAACCAAAACTTCTTTATTGATATATCTAGACATCCGGAAAATACGTCTTAGTCGGTTTAAACAGCAGAGACGACTAACTTTCATAAGGATAGCAATCAACAACAGACACGAATCTTGTGTCTTGAACCGTCATAAAATGCCATGTGGTATGCATTCATCCGAAGGGTTTTTGTTGCGGAAAGGAATGTGGTGTGCACATGTGTGAATTTTCTCACCCATGCAATCTGTTTGTAATTTGATCATGTGGCCAGCACATGATGCATATTGCATCTACTATCCAACACGCCCCCTCAAAAACCAATCGGTTACATACCACGTAGCCCATTAATTTCAAATTTTTATTTTCAAAGTAAACATTGCATTAACAAATAATTGAGACGTACTTTCCTTATGCTTTCTGGGGAAATACACAATATGACCCAACATTTGCTGCTAAGGATTAGGAAAACCCAGAAAAACCTAATCAGGCCAGTATACAAAAATATGTTCGAAACTATTGATTTTGATTTTAAATTATATCAAATTTACATTGGTCTTCAACTGTTGCAACTTTGCTGCTGGTAAAGGCTTGGTTAGTCCATCTGCTATTTGGTTACCTGTGGAAATATATTTAAGTTTAATCAAACCTTTTTCAATTTGTTCTCTAGAAAAATGATATTTTATATCGATATGTTTTGACCTTTTATGGTTAGTTGGGTTTTTCGCAATGCTTATACAACCATTATTATCCTCATAAATAGTAATTGGCCCACAAATATCTAACATTATATCTTTCGCTAATGATTTTAACCACAATGCTTCTCTAACAGCCTCAAATAGAGCCATATATTCGGCTTCTGTAGATGAGGCCGCTACAGATGATTGTCTTTTGGTGTTCCAACAAATTGTACATTTGTCAAATAACTTAAATAGATACCCTGTTGTACTTCTTCTATCATTTCTGTCACTACCACCCCAATCAGAGTCGACATAACCTACTATGACAGTGTTAAATTCACCTCGGATGTATGTTAACTTTAAGTCTATTGAACCTTTCAAATATCTTAGAACTCTCTTCAAGGATTGCCAGAGTGCTTTATTATTTTTATTTGTATACCTACTCAAAATATTTACAGCAATGCTTAGATCAGGACGTGTACATAGCATTATATACATCAAACAACCAATTAGGTTTCGGCACGGAGCGTCGCATTGCTCTTCGGAATTTAAAGCTTCATAATCCAACTTATTTTCAATTGGAGTACTTACAGGTTTACAATCAAGCATGTTATATTTACTCAAAACTGTCTTTATGTAAGCACTTTGGTCCATGATTATTTTATTTTCACTTCTGCCAATTTTAATTCCAAGAAAAAGTTTTATATCTTTCAAATCTACCATACGAAATATATTTGATAGGTATTTCTTGAAACTATTCATCAGGTAAATATCGGCTGTAGCGATCACAAGATCATCTACATAGAGTACTACATAAATATTTTTGGATATATTGCCTTTATTCAGAATATAAATACAGCGGTCAACATCCGAGTTCCGAAAACCTATCCTTTTAAGAGTTTGCTCAAACGCTTCGAACCAGCATCTCGCCGATTGCCTAAGTCCATATAATGCTTTGTTTAATTTACAGACTTGGTTTAATTGACTTTCAACACCATCAGGAATTCTCATATAAATTTCTTCTTTTAACTCACCATTTAAAAAGGCAGTTTTTACGTCCATATGATGAACCAATAAATTATACTGATTTGCAAAACTGATTATAAATCTAAAACTGGATATTCTAGCCACTGGTGCGAAAGTTTCATTGTAATCAACTAAATATTTCTGACTAAAACCTTGTGCGACAAGACGAGCTTTATATCTTGCTGGGTTGCCAAATTCATCATTTTTAATTGAAAATACCCATTTACAACCAACAATATTTTTATTTATAGGCTTTGATACTAACGTCCAGGTGTTATTAAGTAAAAGAGAATTAATTTCATCTGCAATCGCTTCTTCCCACTTTATTTTGTCATCCAAATTTTTAATTTCTTGATATGATGTAGGTATTTTACACATAAGAGATTGAGCAGATATTAGACAATAGTTAACCATCTCACTGTCATAATAGTTTATATGAGGATGTGTTTTGATCCTATCACTCCTTCTGAGTTGACAGGGAGCTTCTTCTTCCGACTGGTAAGAATCTACAATTTCTTTATTTACACATTCACTATTCGTACTGTCTGTTTTAGCCCTTTTATGCGAACTATTTTGAACGTTTGAGTTCACTGTATCTGATTTATTTTCAGATTTTCCAAGCCCTTCTACTGACTTAAGCTGTTCATTGAACATATCAGTTTCACATCTAGAGTTTTCACAATTAACTCTTTCACTGTGTACTTTAGGCCTAGATGCAACAAAATTAATTTCATCTACAATCACATCTCGCACAATTACATGCTTTTCATTTTCTACATCCCACACTTTATATCCATTCGGTTCATATCCCACCAGTATTCCTTTCCAAGATTTATTATCAAATTTAGTTTTACTGGTTTTGCTATGGACAAATGCAGTAGAACCGAAAACCTTCAAATATTTTAACTGTGGCTTTTTACCATGCCACATTTCATATGGTGTTTTATTTTGTTTTAACGCTTTCGTTGGGGTCAAGTTTATTAAATATGTAGCAGTGAGGACTGCCGAACCCCAGAACACCTTTTCTAAGCTAGCACCAGTTATCATTGCTCGTGCTTTTTCTACTATTGTTCTAACCATACGCTCTGATACACCATTTAACTGTGGTGTTCGGGCAACTGTCAGATGGTAACTAATGCCCCTTTTTACACAATAGTTTTTCATTTCAGTGGACAAATATTCTCCTCCGTTATCACAATATAAGTTTGCTACTTTCAAGCCAAAATGAGCTTCACTTTTCGCTACAAAGTCTTGAAAAACGTAGAAAACGTCTGATTTGTATGTTATTAAGTATGTAACACAGTAATGAGTATATTGATCAACAAAGAATACAAAATAGTTTTTATTGTCAATTGTCGGAGGAGTTATTGGACCACATACATCAGAATGGACAATAAACAATGGCCGCTTCACATAGCTTTTATCTTTAGCCTTTTGAAATGGTCGTCGAGCCTGTTTCCCATTAATACAAGCTTCACAAAGCACATTATTTGGTACTACTCGATTTATCTGCGCTACGTCATGAAACAATTGTTTATTCTTTATTTCCAAAAATTTAGATTTCCCTATATGACCTAAACGTTGATGCCATAATTCATAATTATTGTTCATAGAAATATATGCTTCAATGTTAGGTTTTATATTTATATATGCTATGAAATCAATACCAATTAAGTCATTAAATGGCTTACCTTTCATTACAACCTTACCACCTCTGCTTATTTCCACGCCACTTTCATTAAACAGAATAGACATGCCCGCCTGCTGCATCTTCCGAACGGAGAGTAGATTATATGGAACTTCTGGACAGTAATAAACGTTCTCTAATTCTCCACTGACTCCCATGTTGCTGATGACTTGAATCGTACCCTTTTTCGTTGCCGATATAAATGTTCCACTTTTCGCTACAGAAATTTTTAATGGTATTTCCAATTCCACAAAATTTGTTGTCAAATCTTTCCTATTGATCAAATGATCTGATGCTCCGGAATCGAGTATGAAAATGATTTTATTTTTATCTTTACTCTCTAGATTATTATTTCCTGCCATAAATGCGAAACCATCGGTCTCCATAGCAGCTTCTGATGGATGGGATAGCTGTATATTTTGAACAGTTCTGCTCCTCTCTGCATTTTTGTGCTGCCGCGCCTTTTTATAGTAAAAGCAGTCTTTCTTCCGGTGATTGTATCTTCCACATTGATGGCACTTTAAATTGGACTTTGGTTTCATTTTACCAAATTTTCCTTTTTGGTGATACCTCCGAAAATCTTTCGAAAGACCTGGTCTATCAAAGTCATTTGTCCTAAAACTCTCATCCCTATAGTTAGCTTGCAACACTTTGCCACTGGTATCACGACATTCATTTTTCAACTTTACCTCGTGATCTAATAATCTTATTTTCACGAAAGCTAAAGTTAAATGGTCCTCTGATAAAGTTTCGATGGCCGTTATGACGCCATCATAAGATGAAGGCAGTGTTAATAGTAAATGGGACACTTTATCAGTCTCCTCTAGTTTCGCGCCTGCCGCTAATAGTTCTGCTATTAGTTCATCAAAAACTAAGAAATGTCTCGTTAATGATACATCGCCCTGCAGCTTCAGTCCCAACAGCCTTTTACGCAACGCCAATTGAGTTGCAAGACTTTTTCTCTCATAAATTGAGTCCAAATTCTTAAAAATGTTCTTTGCAGTTTTCTCGGCACTTGCAAAACCTAGAAACGAGTCTGCCAAATACTCAACAATTAAACTTTTTGCAGTTCTTTCTGCTTTGTTCCACTCGTCATCTATTTCCTGGGGAGCTTCACTATCAATCACATTTATCACATTAACTTCAGTTAATAAGGCACGCATTCTAAATTTCCAAACACTGTATTTTTCACCGTCAAATGGTTTTATGTTCCTTTTTGCTTTTAAACTATCCATTGTTTTACTATTTATTTGCACTTTTTAATTTAAGTTTACTTGCAATAACGCAACACAGAACACACGGAAAATATTTTTAATTAGAACAATTTTGTTTCACTTGCACACGCGCTGACTGGGCCATAACCTATTGGGCAAAGGACGAAATGAAAAACACAAAATTACTTCTAAACCAAAACTTCTTTATTGATATATCTAGACATCCGGAAAATACGTCTTAGTCGGTTTAAACAGCAGAGACGACTAACTTTCATAAGGATAGCAATCAACAACAGACACGAATCTTGTGTCTTGAACCGTCATAAAATGCCATGTGGTATGCATTCATCCGAAGGGTTTTTGTTGCGGAAAGGAATGTGGTGTGCACATGTGTGAATTTTCTCACCCATGCAATCTGTTTGTAATTTGATCATGTGGCCAGCACATGATGCATATTGCATCTACTATCCAACACGATCTTCTTCATCCATATAGAAGAAATTCAAGGTGTCGAGTTTGTCTTTTGAAACGCTATTATGGTGGAATATTTGGAAAAGGAAGCCACTATATCAGGCTCTTACTACATTGAAGGGTTAAGAAGATTGCGGGAGGCTATTAAGGAAAAAAGACGTGGCGAACTACGGTCCAGAGTGCTGTTTCATTAAGATAACGCACCGGTTCAAAAAGCTACAGTTGCGATGGGTGTAATTCAAAAAATAGGATTCGACTTGCTTGAACATCCATTCTTTTCACGAGATCTAGCTCTCAGTGATTTTTACCTCTTTCCTCGACCAATTATCATAATATACTCGTATAATCGAAGCTACTATTTCTGTGTGATAATTTTCATGCAGCGTTTGGTAGTATTAAAGTCTACAAGGGGAATCACGTTCAGTAGTGTAACTTTGTACGTCTTGAATAACAGTAGGGTAATTTTTAGTTATATATCATTTACCAGAATATATCATTTTAAATTTCAAATTAGTTACCTTGCAACCCGATTTCCATATTATTGTGATAACTTTTCATGCTTTTTCTGTTGCTAGTTGATTTTTTCGTGTACAAACTTCAATAACTCAAAACCATTGCAGAGCAGGTTGTATGAAACTTGGCAAAAAGAAATGGCTGGTTTGACGACGAATGCCAGGATGCGCTAAGAAAGAGAAATCAGGCGTCAAAACCGATTGTTGAAACAAACAGCAAGGCGGAGAGAGAACATATGGAGGAAGCAGATAGCTCTGCTCGCTAAGGCGCCAGTCCGAAGCAGTGATCTACCGCCCGCGGTTGTATTTGTTAGTCTTGTGTTGTCTTAAAAGCTGGCAACTGCACCACCAGCGCTTCAGAAAATAAGTAAAAAGTTTGGTTAAAAAATAATAGAATATCGGCTTCTACTAAATGTGCCTCTCTACCGCCATAGCTAAGCATTCGCTTCAAAGGGCAATTTCCTGAGCTTTGAGATTGTTGTCAAAAACCTCCGACGAGTATCGAACAAGATCATTAGATGTAAAGAACGGAAATATTAGGAAGAGGAATTAAAAAGCATTGACGAAAAATTCACGAGCAATAAAACTATACAAGCTTCCTTAGTAGTGTAACTTTTAAGACGCAGTAATCAGCCCAAGATTACACTCTGTAAAGACAAAATCAGCAATGCCATTGCCGATGATATGCCTGTATCACAATACAACGAAATGAGAAAAGTTGCTGTCAAAAAATTAGAATGCACTGTTTTGTATGGTAATACCCCCAATGCCGACGGCCGAAAATTTCGAAGCGTCAGAATTTTCCAAATTTCTAATTTTTCGTTTCACTAGCAGTGATACCAACCTAATCGTCGTACAACAGGATTTAACAAACCAAAAACAAAAAAAAAATTAATCAGGTTGGTGCCTTGGTTGGTGCCATGAATGTTAAGTGTCATTCGTCAGTGCATTGACAGTGACATTTTCGCTACATTGTGTTTGACCATATTAAAATGCGAAATTCTACGTAGAAGTTTCCCGCCCCCTTCGAAAATTTCGCAGTTATGTATTTAAGCTTATAGCCAGGGTTAGGAGAGACGGACTCGCTAATGTAAAGAACTTATTAATTCTGCTGCAAACATGTTAACTGCTTTGCATTGTTTTTTTCGCTACATGGTTCGTTTAAGAACCGGGGGTTGGCCTTGTCCTCTCGGCACCGGCCATCGAGTTTAACTTTTTTAAACTCATGATTGTGTTTTAATCAATTAGTTAATAAACGAAGTATGATTTTTTAAACACGTGGTTTTGATTAAATTTATTAATTTGCAACTTTTTAAAACACTCGGTTTTTAATTCGATTTATTATTTAGAGTTAGTTTTTATTTTTATTGTAGAAAATGGGACAAAACACAAAACAAAGCATATCAAAAACAACGCGACGACGCGAACACGCAGTTCAAGACACGCTGATTCACGTCTTGTCAATTCCAGAGAAAGACCGTCTTTCGGAGAAAAGCAATCACTGCAGTTCTCCGGCTACAACCATCCACCGCAAGAGACAACACGCGAATGAAATGCCTTGAAAATGCAAATAACGTAACAAATATTTGACAATCTAGAGGTCACGCCAGTCATCAAACTGCGGAAACTGCAATAAGGCTGAAACACATAACTGCAAAATGTTCGAAGGGGAGGCGCACTTCTATGTAGAATTTCGCAGTTGAATTTGGTGAACCACAATGCAGCGAAAATGTCGCTTGAAAATTTGAAATTTTGGAAAATTCTAACGCTTGGAAAATTTCGGCCGCGGGCATTGTGGGCATTACCATACAAAACAGTGCATTCTAATTTTTGGACAGCGGCTTTTCGGTTTTTGCGGTTTTTGGATTGAGAAAATGGGAGTCGCCATCTGTTCAAGACCGAGAACCGAGAGAGTTCTGTGGTGCTACGACAAGAGAATTCAGTATGAAATGCAGATGATAATTTGAAAGCAACATAGATGTGTGAAACTCATTCAAAATTAGATTAAAAAAACAATTTGTCGTTTTATTAATTATATTTGTTCAGATTTTCAACGGTGTCAAACATTGAAAGACAAAAGCTAGACTAATGATCACAAACTTTTTCTTATAACTCTTTCTTTATACACATTCTCTAAAGTAAAGATGATTACAGCGATTAATTAATACGAGAAGTAATTAGTTTGATTATTGCATTATTATAATTTTCAAAGAATTACTCAAGATAATACGAATAAATGAATTTCGCATGCAAAGCAACTTCAACGGACTATAAATATTTGCAAACAAGATAACTTTGCCATATTATAATAACGGCAACCACAGACTAGGTATGTTTCAACCTGAACGCTTTTCAAACTTTTCCCTGGCTCTCATCAATTATTCAAAAGCCTTGTTCCTTCGCACTCGACGCGCGACGAATGATTTTCGAAAATTACTTTATATTATGTAGTGTTCCTCGTCCTAATACAATGCGGATCGATCTCCACTCCCCACTCGACAAGGAACAATGATAAAACAACAAACAGCGTGAGGCGACAATGAGACAACATTGATGAAAGAAGGCGGCTCAAGTTCAAGCGGGAAACAATAAACGCTTCGAGGAGAGCAACAGCCTTGCTATAAATTTTGCATTTATCATCAAATGAAGAGGTCTTTTGATGTACATTTAATTTATGCTGATGATAACCAAATTAATTCAAGATTTTGGCGACTATCAAAAACATATTTATAGATTTTCAAATGTTCCTCAATAAAGGACGAATTCTATGCTAGACTTTATTCGTATAACGGTGGCAGCAGATTGTTTCGAATTCAGTAGAACTTTGTTATAAATTTAATTTGGTTTGAAGTTATTTTAACTGATCTGTTTATTCGGTGCTCTAATAACTTGAAGGTGATATTTCGCGGTTCAATTACACAATTTTGCGAAAACTCTCTGAAGTCGATAAAAGAGAAAAAAATATCCGCGGAAAGAAATGTATACTAAAAGAAAATTAATATTAAATCCTGGTCCGATATTTCTAAATTCTATTCAAAAATTGACCGCTTTCGTCAACAGACACGCATTCAATTCAAAACAAGACATAATTCCAACAATAAAAATAAATTGTCAAAATTCAAATAATTAATTCAGCTAATCAAATCAAATATGAAGCAATCAAAATAAAAAAATAAAAAATATTAAGAGAAAACCAGACATATTATGGAATGATTTATTTGATGTGATTGAAAAAAAATTTCAAAAAGTCCCAAACATTTTTTTTTTTGAAGTTCCAAGCTTTATGGACAGCTGACAGTGCAGTCACTGAATATCAAGTAGCACGCTTCTTTTTAATGACGCCCGAAAATCACACCGTCTCTTTCTTATTGTAAACAAATCAATCAAAACATTTAATAAAATAAAACAAGCGCTATTGCGTCGCTTTGGTTTCTTCGCACTCGATTTAGACAAGCCCTCTCTTCCAATGACCCCTGGGACTCAAATGTCTAAGATCATTATGTTGTTTTGCCATAAATTTTTTTATTTTTTTACAAGTCAGCAAATTTGCAAAGTATGTGTGAAAATTCGTTTAGTTCCCAATAAAAAAAAAATATTAATTTGATTGTTGACTCCTTTTCTTCTTAAATAAAAACAGAATTATGGGCGTACTTATTACTATTGTTCGAAGAAGAACATTAGTATTAAAATCACTTTGGCCAAAAATTCATATTTCTATATATATACATATATATATATATATATATATATATATATATATATATATATATATATATATATATATATATATATATATGTCATCAATTTTCAGGATGCATTGGTGTATATGCAGAATAGTGCCAGGTCTCACAAAAAGTTAATAAAATTTAACCCTTTGGCGCCGGCGGCCATTTTGATTTGATATTTTAGATATACCTATTATTCTGTCAAAAAATAGCTTTTGCAAAAATAAAGTTTATGTAATGAATTCTGAACGTGTTTTAAATTTGAATCGGATAATGTTTTTGAAATTTATTAAATATTTAATGTGTCAATTCACAAAGTTCTGCAAATTTTTCGAATCGCAGCCCCAAACATCAATTTCGGGTACAGTGGCGCAGGCACTGAGCATTTTCTTCATTGATGTTATATGAGATGCTGCTTTCAAAATTTTGCGAAATAAGTAGCCGATAACGAATATAATTAACAACTGTTTTGGTCTCATAAACTTTGAAATTCATGCCAGTGGTAATATCTGAAACCTTTCCACCATATGAGTAATAATGTATTCTTGAGACCAAAGTAAAACGTGGCGTTGGAAACAGTTTGGCCGTAATAAGCAGCTCATGTGGTGGAATATGCACTCAAAACCTGCACGATTCTTCTACTTCTCTTCGAACATTAGTGTTTCTAGCGGTTCAGGTGCGCTAGAGTTTTTTTATACCTGTTTTTACTGCTACTCAAGACGAGCGACAATTACTTGCTTCCATGGTAGTCTAACGTAAGGAGAGCCACCTATCATTACATCTAATTTATGTCATCCACAACAGAATACACTATAAAATTACTACATGATTGAATAAGCTTTTGTTTGTTGTTTTGAATTTGCGTCCTTGCTAAGAGAACCAGTTTAATATTTCAGTGTAATCTCTGACCCCGACCGCAATGTAATGACTGAATTCGGTAAGAGCACAAGTCTACCGCAAGCACAACGTGGATGTCCGAGAAGAATCCAATAACGAACCGCTGGGATAATGCAAATTTCAAAATTTCACAAATGTTACAGTTGATGACGATGATTGAATCGTCTCTGTAGAAGATGGGGATGCATCCGTTTCCGTAGATAGCGAAAAAAACTGAGTGGACAAAAGTGATGTCCATAATGTTGATTCACTCAATGTATTTGCAGTGGAAGGCATTGAAACTGAAAGTGTGGCACAATATGTTAATCATAAAGACATCGAAATTGATTACGATTCTTAAGTGATTTTCATCGATTGAAGAATCACATTTGTTTCCGGAGGTGGCCCGAGACTGTATGGCAGTTTCGGTGGACTGTAATATAAGAAGAGTTTTAAGTGAATCTTAAGTGTGATAAAAATATAAGAATTGAAGTAATTTGCCATTTCGTGGTATCGCTTCCAGTTGCTCGCATTTTCAGGCCGACATCAAATTGCGAAGGGAAAATGTACGCAGGATCACATAGTGTTTCTCTGTTTTTGCGCACCATACGACGATGGTATTGCAAGTTATCCTAATCAAACTAAACTGGCCACGATCCGACAATTTGTTGAGGTGAACAGGATCTCTGAGGTAAACGTAGTCATCAAATCAACGTCTATAAAAATAAACATTAAAATGTACAATTCGTACGGCAGGAGTTTATTTCACATTTCAATTGAAATTCTAAATTTCCGGTATAGATATGAGTTTGTATAGCGAATTAAATACTTTAATGAGTTTTTTTTTTCATCCCAGAGTTTTTTTACCTCCTAAATATTTGTATTGTAACTGTTTTGATGTGATTTTAATGTATGCCGTAGCATGGTGGTCCGTTTCGTCCCCCGCCGGACTGAGCTTACTTGTGGGTTTGGCACGCAAAATAGAACAGGATTCAACCTCAATCAAAATGTTGTGTACCAGTCAGCACTCCTTCCACTTATGCATCGCCAGCTGAAAAAACGACCTCCAATGGCTTTTTCACTCCGCTTTTATGTTCTAAACTCCAATGTCTTGGAAATCAAATAAGATCTATGATGGATATTACAAACTGGAGACAGTTGTACAAAAGACTAGAGCTTCCACCAATCTACAACCCACGTCAGCACCATGCCTAATGACTCCGACTTCTGTAGGAGAAACGGTTTTGTCTTTACAAAGGCAAAATATTATAAATGAAAATGGTATCTGTACCAAGTACGCGCCTATGAAACCGATATGACATCTAGCGGTCAATAGCCGAATATGTATGTACTTCCGAACAATTATAAATGTCTAAATTATTTTTCGAACATCTGTCAACAGTATTCAGTTCACATGTGTCAAGTTTCATACAACAACGTATTTTTTTTCGCTCGTAAAAATGCCGAATTTCGTGCCAGAAAACTCTCATATGCGGAAAGCGTTAATTTTTTGCAATTATTTGAAGAAAAACGCATCTGAATCGCATTCAATGCTTGTGAAAGCTTATGGCGAGAATGTCTTTGTTCGTCCACAGTACAATGAGTGGTTCAATAAATTTAAAAGTGGTGATTTTGATGTTAGGAACGAAAAGTGTGGCTGGCCGCCGAAAAAATTTGAAGTCATGAAATCAATACAATTTTCATACAATTTTTGGAACCTATAATAGACATTATTCAGGCCAAATTTGGTTAAAATGTCACGATAGGGTTGCCAGCTATTGTTGGTTTTGTGTTTAATTGCAATATCTTTATTAAGCGGTTTTATCGTAGAATTTTCAAATGGTAATGCTATTGTAGTGACAATAAACAGCAAATATTAAGTTTTCGATTATTTGAAAAAAACTTGCTCTTTATACTCCTATAGCTTCGAATGTAATATAACAACGTGAAGCAGATGTGATATATTCTTGGCTTTGATACTGGCAGAAGGTTGCCAGCACGAGTTGGTTGTGCTACTTTTGTATCAATAAATGCTTCCAGTTAGCATTCATACCGGAAACATTTACAATGAAAATAAATAACCAATTTTTCAATTCCCAAAGTTCTGCCAATTTTTCGGATCGCAGCTCCAAACACCAACTTCAGTTACAGTGCTGCAGGCACTGAGCATGTTTTTAATTGATGTTATATGAGATGCTGCTTTCAAAATTTTGTGAAATAAGCAACTGATAACGAATATTATTAACCCGTGTTTTGCTCTCATAAACGTTGAAATTCATGCAGGGGTAATATCTGAAACCTTCAACCATATGAGTTATAATGCATTCTTGAGACCACAGTAAAACGTGGCGTTTGAAACAGTTTGGCCGTAATAAGCAGCTCATGTGGTGGAATATGCACTCAAAACCTGCATGATTCTTCTACTTCTCTTAGAACATTAGTGTTTCTAGCGGTTCAGGTGCGCTAGAGTTTGTTACTAACATGCTGATTTTAACACTACAAGAGCAGTTACAGATAACATCCAGAATAAGAAACTTTTGGTTGCCTGTCTGGTTAGTCTACAGAAGGCCTTCGATTTCATATGGGTTGAAGGCCTCCTGTATGTAATATAATATGATCAATTTTGGTTTTCCAGCATGCAGGATTAAAATGGTTGATAATTTCCTTAGTGGTAGAAACCATTCATCACCTTCAATGGGACTAGCTTTGACGAATTTTCAATTGAATCAGGTGTGCTTCAAGGCTTCATTGTTGGACCAATTCTCTTCAATATTATCACTGCCAACTTCGCAAGAATTTCAAACGATTCTCCCACAGGTATAACTGTAAACCTTTACGCGAATGGCATCCTCCTAGGAAACTTTCAGCTAACCTACGTTTTGTAACAGCGGTGCTACAAAGTAACTTAAACCAGCTAATTGCATATTCTGCAAAATAGGACTTACAGATAAATTCTAGCAACAATGAGCTAATATTTTTCAGACGAGAGTTAAAGTTCTCAAGAAAGCCAAAATTATTTTTAATAGCCAGGAAATTACTTTTTCGAATACCATAAAATAGCTCGGTATTAAGTTCAACACTCCCAGGTTTCTCAGCCCATATATAATGTGAAGTATCATTGAGGCAGACATCGCTTACCAATTCGTAGGCTGCATCTGGAAGCCTAATTCTATTATCTCTTTGTGAGCGAAGATTATCGCCTACAAACAATTGGTTCGATTGATCCTCACATACGGTGCCCTTATTTAGTTTTTCATTCGTGTTGAGAAGCTGGTGAGATTTGAAGGTGGTATCCTCCAGAACGTCATCTCTCTGTACCATAAGATCAATGACCACTTCAACAGGAATACTAGCCTCTACCAGAAATCAAAAATAACGCCTCTTCCTTCATATTTGGTTGATTTCACCATCAAACTCTTCACCGCGCCATGGAGGACAACAGCCCCATGGTTCAATCTCTATATCTGAGGCCTGAATATAAGCGACTAGAACTGATCTCAAGAATACCTGATAACCCATAGTTCACTTATCATTACTGAAATTCCTTGAGAGCGTATTTACGCTCCTCTCTGACATCGAATACAAGAGATAACATAGATAACATATATAACATAGCTAAACCTACAATTTTCTCTCTACACTGAAAAAAAATCCGCATGGCACCCAGAGCTATAGTGCCATAGTGCCATGGCTCATGGCACTCCAATTATAACTCGCAGCCATACTGTGTGACGAGATGTATAAAGGTTAGCAAGTGACTCTTGAGTATTGTCGATAGAAGTGCGCTGAAAAAACACGTAGTGCTAGACACCATATTTTAAAGACTTCTGGCGTGTAATTTTTAAATTGTTTAGTGGGTAAGCAAGGCTTGTGAAGCTTGGGGTCCGTACTTCGAATTCAGGTTTAGATGAAGGTCTACGGACTGAGCTATGAGTTAATCTAGTTCTGAATTGGGATCTGAATGTTAATAGAAGTGAATTGAATAAAGCTTTCTACCAACTTCAAATTATCTACCCGATAAGGATTGTCGTGGGTTTACTATCATTTTACTTCAATATTTAAGAACTAATGAAAAGACACATAGCGGCAGATGCCATAATTTATAGATTTCTGGCCTCATGTGCATAGTCGATTTCGGGATTGTGAAGAAACATAGCACCACACGCCATAATACATGGTGAAAAATACATAGGAGCAGACGCTATGCTTAGAGCCCTCCAAGCCATGTACTACAGTCCTCCACGCCATGTACTATAATCCTCCACGCTATGTGCTATAGTCCTCCACGCCATGTACATGACGTGGAGGACTACATTACATGGCGTGGAGGACTATAGTACATAGCGTGGAGGGCTCTAAGCATAGCGTCTGCTCCTATGTATTTTTCACCATGTATTATGGCGTGTGGCGCTATATTTTATCACAATCCCTAAATCGACAATATACATGGCGCCAGAAGTCTTTAAACTATGGCGTCTGGCGCTATGTGTTTTTTCAGTGTAGTTGAATGAACATTCACTAGAACCCAAACCGACATGTTTTCATCCCCTTAACAGTGTCATCTCTAATCAGTGGTCAAGATAACTAATTAAATATATCCCTAAATCAGTCAGAGCCTTAAAAGGTCACAATTTTGAACCATTAGCCAAACGGAAAAAGCTCATAAGCCCATTTTTGCCTTAAATGAAAAATTTTAGGTTGTATATTTCAGAGAAATAGCTTGAGTAGCCTATGGATAGAGCACTGACTTCTTGTGTGTTTGGATCCTGGTTTGGACGAGGGTCTGCGCACCAAGCTTTGAGCTCACCTAGCTCTAAATCAATCAGGGGTAGAGTGAGTTGTGAAACTGATCACTCCACTCTCGTATTTACATTAGGCCAGTTCGCGTACTGCCAGTCACTGAATTTTACTGAATTTTCCTGAACCATGTGGTGGCGAAAATTCACGAAAAGTACGAAAACGCTCTTATTGGATTTCCTGAAAATTGACAAACAAAAGTGTAAGTTGTCGGTTTTTGGGAAAACAATAGTGATTACAAAGTCAACCTAAGCGGTGATAAATTATCGCCACAAAAATATTCATCCTTCATAATAACATTACGCCAAAAACTGTTTGACAGTTTTCAGTATTTTTCAGTAGCTCAGACCCTACTGAATTTTACTGAAAGAGAGGAAACTTTCAGTTTTCAGTAAAACGGAGTACAAAAACGGCTTCATTGCAATGAATCGCGATTAGTCGCAATTAATCGTAGTACGTGAACAAACCTATTGATTGTGAGTTTGTGATGGAGTTACATACCAGTTTCAACCCCTAAACCAGCAGGAGGATTGGTTCGGATTACTTACTTCACTATTTCAAAGAGCCAATACCATCGACCAGTCCGATCGATTCAAGTATGCTTGGAACGAAAATTGGACCAAATACAAATCCGCAAGTGTACTTGGTGCAAGTCGATTGCTACGATGAATTAATTGGAGAGGCAAGTAGATCTCAAAAAATACATTTGATCTTGCAAGCAGTGGAAGTCGTGACAGATATGCTTATACAGAAACTAAGAGCAGAAACATAGATTGAAGAGTAAAAGAAAAACGTTGACTCGGAAACTTTTTTGCTTGCTTCCTTATTTTTTTAGGATCTAGTTAGATACCCCCCACGTTGTGCATCCTGACTGGTTTTGCTGCTGTTTGGTGCACAAAGTGGAGTTATAGATAAGTAAATAAATGCTCCAGTGAAAATTTAAACTCTAAAATTTAAACTCTAAAACTCTGCGTAAAATCTCAGTACAATGCGACATTTGGGAGAGAAATATATAAACATTTTCCTGTTCATTCCCAAAATGGCCCAAAAATTTTTGTACATAGATGAACGAGTAATGCTGTGAAATCTCAAGCATATTCATTTCTTTATTTTTTTTCTCTTCATTATTTACGCAACAGAACCTATAAACATGAGCTATAAACCTACAACCAAAGGTCGTAGTTTCTTAGTTCTGTTGCTTTTAACTCGCCCTCTGATGACTTCGATTGCCTTTAATGGCGATGTTCTTTTGAATTCTTTTGATTTCAAAATAGTTTGAACTGCGGCACTTCTCACATACGAGTAGAATTCAGGAATTTTAAAAAGTTGTTAAAAACTATTTAAACCTGGAACTATTATATATTGGGATGCTCGGAACATATGTTAGATAGAAGAGTATTCAAAATCACAAGTTAAATTTTCAGTTTAGCTTTCTAACATTGGGCTATAATTTTAACTTTCATTTGATTAGTAGTGATTATAGCAAGAAGGAAAATCATTGAAGCAAGCTATCCACAATCAATTAGTACCGTTGCCTGCGAATTATATTTGTGACCTCTCTGTGCTTTCCTCAGTTTCCAAGGCACTAGCCGCCACAGGAGTATACCATTATATTTATAATGAACATTTGAGATGCATGAAATAACCAATATATGTGCATAGACTCTTTGTTTGTTAAGAAACATTTAACTTCTAGAATCAGGCAAGATGGTGAGGGTATTCCTTCTGAAAAGGTGAAACGTAAAACAAATACAAAACATAGGTAAAAAAAGTTATCCTCATAGAGTATGCTTAACCACAGTTTTAATCAAACAAATCATGAAGAGCAAACTCTCTGGATGATTCTTATTTCATTACATATGCATGTACAGCGTCAACCGAGGGGAGATGCTCCTTAAATCATCTAATTTAAAGTAAAATAGAGACATATGTGCATTACAAGCTAGAAGCTATTTTGATATTCGGCTACATTTTATCATGAAGTACTACAAATCATTTCGCACAACAGGAACATGGTGTAGGTGAATAATGAGCACACAAAAATTCAAAAGCCTAGGTCTATCTGTATTTCTACTCAATTTACACAAGGAGATTGTAGACCATTTAATGTGCACATGTGACATTAAATTGTATGCATTCATATGTAGACAAACAATAAAATTCTTCCTGGACCAAAATTATAATTTGAAACAAATGCATACTGAAACACAGTTTTGTTATTTTTTGCAATTTTGCATATTTATAAAAAAACGCTTACAGTTGCCGTTTTACAGAGAGAAACACTTTTCCAGTTTACAAATTGGAAAAAAACGAGTTTATATTAGGTCTGTCGATTGTGGTAGTTTATACCCGTTAGTTTCTCCCGTTATTTTCAGCTGTTTTCTGCTACCACCGAAAATACAGCAACCAGGGGCGGCTCGTCGATGTACGCAAAGAAAGCAGTGCTTCCCTTGTTAAACCACTTGGCATAAACAAAAAACTGATTTAAGAATTTATATGAAATAATCAAAATATTTACAATTAATATTTGACAATCAAAATAATAACATTTATAATCTTACAAAAGATAAAACTCCGTTGCTACTTTGGATCAAATGGTTTTATTTTGTAACAATCCAACTACAGAGCTTCCAAGGCATATTTCTAGCGACGCAACGAAAACTCAAACGTTTTACTACAAACTACAGGCATTGCATACCATTCAATTCAAAACTTACAGTTCATTGAGATATACTACACAGAACACTGAAGTGATCTTGCTTCAATGCTAAAACTCGTGATTTTCACATAGATCTACTTAGACGCTTTGCCAAAACGGTGCCCAAATAAATATTTCCAATCAATGTACTCACGTAGCATCGCGGACGCTGCTCAGATCACAGCGTCTTGGTGGATAGAGAAATTCAAAAAAAACCCTTGTCCCATCCACCCACTGAACGACCCAGAAATATTTGTTAATGAATGAGCTTAAAACGCTGCAAATTTATCCGCGTCTTTTTTATATTACTGTTTCCCCTCATGATTTATCTGTAGATTATCTTCCGCACCTCTTCGTATGAGCTGTTTCCCTTAGAAATTGAAGCATTTTCTGCTTTGTTCACATGGATGGTGCAAGCTATAGTCAGGTTCATGTGGAGAATAGAATAGTAAGAGTTACATTTTGTGTGCATTTGACCCTAGATTTGTTTTCTGTTTTTGCTCTGGGTTTGCTTCTCCAAAAGATGTAGTTTTTCGGTTCTGGTGCTTTGGGTAAAACGACAACTTGATTGTTCCGCGTCTCTGTTATGTTTTGGTTTCCCGTCATTATCTACGTAACAGAATTTGTAGATTCTCTTCTGCTTCTCTTCTTACGAGCTGTTCCCTTTCTGATTTGATGCCTTTAATGCTTTGTTCCCATAGTGTATGTACGGTGCAAATTATTGTGATATTAACATGGAGAGTATGTAGGAGTTAAATTGTTTCGTGTGCAATTTTCCCTAGATGGTTTTTTTTTGTATCTGCTTTGAGTTTACTATCGCAAAATGAGTGTCTCGGTTCAGGTGCTTTGTATGATAACACCACTTGATTGCTTTCGCCTATGTTGATGTTATTTCTAGGTTGAATTTCTGAAGTGCTTTCTTTAGCATTTATACACTACTTTACATTAGGTGCGTTTTTTATGTCTCCTTCGGAAAAAATCCCACCTGTTATAATTCTTTTGTCTTGAATTTTTTGTATTGGCAGAATTAATACAGGCGGTTAAAGATATGTTAGATAAACGGATAGTTTTTAAAGTAAATTATAACATAAAACTCGTTAAATTGAGAACGTATTGAATAGATTCTGTTTCGAAAAGTTGATATTTATCCATTTAATATGGATTTCAAAGTGGAAAATCAAAATTGCTGTGATTATGCCAAAGAGGATTTAATCCGGCAGTTTTTTTCATCTAGATCGATTGAGCGGAAAAAGGATCTTATTGATTCTTGATCACCAAGACCACTAATTTCGCTTAGTCAACTGTTCGCAACAGGTTTTTAGTATAGTAGTTTAGTTTAGTATATAAGTAATATTAGATACTTTCATGCAAATTATACGATGAATTTATTTTTGTTCTGGTATTGGCTATCTAATTTAATTTGCTGAAAGGTGCATTCTATCCTCAACTTTGAGCTATTTAAAAGCTTTCACCACTTATTAAGCCTGTGTTATGTTTTCAACTAATTTTTTTTTATAATTTAAAAACAAATTAAAGGAATTAGTAATTTTTTGCTTTCAAATTTTATATATAATTTGAACTTTTCTGAGATTATTGATCTTAGTGAGTAGAAATATCACTGAAATAAGCTGTTGACGATCAATCACTAACTTTTAATACATAGAGTTGGGGACAAAACTCTCCATACACTCTCAATATTTCATAAATTTAGTAGAAAATGCAAATATTTATGAGAATTTTATATGCAACTTTACTGCAAATGTATTTGTATTGACTTAAATTAAAAAAAAAATACATTTATTAACTTATAACCATAAAAACACAAAAAAAAAGAAATTCAGTAGGGACAAAAGTGTTCATACATTATGTAATTGAACTAAAAATTCCACATTATTTAATATAATTCTATATTTCAATATTTTGTTGGGCCACCATTGGCATCAATAACAGCTTGCAACCGTCTTGGCATTGAATCCACCAAATTTTTAGTGACTTCCGGAGCTATTTCTCCCCAGGCTTGTTGAAGCGCAGTTTTGAGTGATTCCTTGCTGCTGGTGTGAATTTTCGAGATTTTTCTTTTCATAAATTCCCAAATATGTTCAATGGGATTTAAGTCTGGCGACTGAGGAGAAACAGCTGCCTTGGTGCTTAATAAAGCAACCAATTCTTTACAAAGCGTGCAGTATGTTTGGGATCGCTGTCCTGTTGGAATATCCAATGCCGGCCAAGACCCTAATTGTCCACGGAAGGTTGCAAGTGTTCTTCTAACAGTTTTTTATAATAGTATTGGTCCATAATACCATCTATAAAGACCAATTTGCCAACCCCACCAGCTGGAATTCCACCTCACACCATCACATTGCCACCGCCGTGTTTTACTGTTGGTGTCATATTCTTCGGTTGCAATGCTGTTCCCTTTTTTCACCAGATTCTTTCTTTGCCATCATTACCGAACAAGTTCAACTTAATTTCATCAGTTAATAAGAGAGTTTTCCAGAACTCTAAATCCTTTCCTAAATATCGCTTTGCAAATTCAAGTCGAAGCTGCCTATTTTTTCAGATATTAGCGGTTTTTTACGAGGATCTCTACTTGCATATCCATAGGAACGTAAGATTCTTCGGATGGTTTTAGGGTGAACACACTTATTTGAAGTATTAACGACATGTTCCGCCAGTTGCCGACCGGTGATCCTTGGGTTTTTGTCGACCTCTTTAAGATCATGCTGATATCCCGGCTGGAAAGTTTCTTTGGTCGTCCATTTCTTGGCTTATTTTCCACTGATCCTGTGTTTTTATGCTTTTGAACGATCTATTGGACAGTGGCATGGGATAAATTAAACAAAACTCCAATTGCGCGGTATGATTTTCCATTTCTAATCAAATTTTTTGTTTCAGCACTTACTTCCTTACGCTTACTCATTTTTCACTCCCTTTGCTCACAGATTACTAAAACAAACTAATCATTAGATCGTATTCACGCATTTCATAGGAAATACAACGGTTCTTTAAAGAAAAACAACAGTAAAGAAATGCAATGAAGACCAGAGTACACTATCTGATCAATGTATGAACACTTTTGTCCCTACTGAATTTCGTTTTTTCTGGTATTTTTACGGTTATAAGTTAATTAATGTAATTTTTTTTAAACTTATGTTAATAAAAATACATTTTCAGTAAAGTTACATATAAAACTCTCATAAATATTTGCATTTTCTACTAAATTTATGAAATTTTGAGGATGTATGGAGAGTTTTGTCCCCAACTGTATATGGTCAGCATTGAAATACCTAACTGATTTTTTTCACGATATTTCAAAAAAATCGCATGTATAGTTTACTACGCGCTTCATAAGTATGCTTATCTGTAATATTTGCTTATATATTTTGCTTGTGCTTCCGTAAGTCTCAAAAACACGAGCCGCCACTGACAGTAACATATGTCAATCTTAGCGAATGCACTGCTGTTTTGTACTAGATCGTTGTTTTGCGGCATAGTTCTATTCTGTTCTGTATCGGAACAAAAAAACACACCTATTAAAACCTAAGCTGTTTAAACATTAAGCAAATTAATAAACTAAGCAAAAGTCACTAAAATCAATCTATAAACATATTGATTTTAACAAACAAGACTTCACTATCGAGTTCTGAGCTAATAAAGAAATTCTTTGCAATGCTGTACGCAAAGCAAACTGATGAAATATAAACATAGCGCTAAAATACGACATTACAAGTTTTTATGATTCAGTCACAGAATATCTTTAATTTTCCACAAAATTGACTGTCTCTTTTAGCAGAATAATTGAAACGAGCTTGAACGAGTCGCCCTCATCATCGTCATTGCTATCGTTGCTACGCTCGTACACATGCTAATAGCCTTGGATGGATCCTTCGAGTAAAAAAGATTCATAACTGAAACCATAAACTTAGCATTTTCCGGAGTTAAGCAGGTCATAACTTTCTTTTGAATGTGCCTCGTCTTTCATACATTCATTTTCTAGTTTATATTCAACAGAACGAGCCTTCGTTTTCTGTTCACACTCGAGCCAAAGCTGCATTCAAGGCGAACTGGCAGCTTGTCGTCTGCCAGGGCTTTGTGTGTTGGCGTATATCTTTTCGGCTGGTTGTGATTAGGTACTATCATGACACCCTTTGAATACATTCATTATCATAAAAACACTGCATAGGAAATTCTATGATAGAAACGTTCCGGCCTCTTTGATCGCGGAAATGAAGGCCTGCCAATTGAAAAGCATATATCAATATAAGCACGGATTTTAAAGAGCTGCGAAATGACATTAAGAGTTTAACCCATTGGTTGATTCAAAGCTAGATTATGCAAATTGTATGATATAAGTACTAACAAACTAAATGTACATAAGAGCTTCATATAAATTTGAATGCAAATCGAGAGAAAAGCTACCTTTTATCTAATTCAATAAAGTAATGCTGACTAAAAGAGTTGAATCAGAGTTGAATAGCAAAAGAAGTTTAATTACAAAAAAAAAATACAAAATTTAACGAAAAAGTTGATAATTTTTCTTTAGAATAGATGATTTATATTGGCTAAACTAAGAAAGATGAAGAAAAAAGACATTTCACATTTATTTCGCATGATATCCTGCAGCGGTTTTGCGAGAAGGACGTTGGTAGGACATCTCAGCTGAAAAGAAGTCCGGAAGAGAGCCTGTCAAATGATCGCTGGGCAGCCTTAAAAAAACAGCACCATAAGGGAGTTTGCCCCAAAGAGCAGTGTGCCCCAGAAATGGTTGCTGATGCATTCCTTCCGAATTAGCGGAGAACCTTATGCAACTCTATATGTGATTGCGCTGGGTCCTTGAAAAATGGGGTGGATATGCACCAACGAAAAACAAACAAATCAAACAAAAAAAATAAAGATATAGGGGGACTCTTCCGCAAAGGAATAAAGGCCCTCAAGCATACAGCTGTTGGTTGAATCAGTTTACTTCAGTACTCCGTCACGATTGTTACAATGAGTCAAACTATTGAGCAAAGGTGTGTCTCAAAATTTGCGTTTCCAACAGAAATTTGAGTGCGAAATCGTTGCAAACGTTGGAAAGGGCTAGTATTTAATTTCGTCAAAAACACAAGCCTAGGATTGGTACAGTGCATTTAACGGAAACTGAGAGACCACTGAAGATACGTCTTGTTTTGCATGGCCTTTAACATCGTCAATTGATGAAAACATTGGATAAGGGAAGAAAATAGGGCTTGAAAATTAGTATGTTAGTGTTTGGGGGATGGTTCATTAGTTTTTCGGAATAAGTAAGTAGGTCTCTAATGAGGGTTGTTTAATGAAACTTAATGAGTTTAGAGGCTTATAATTAGTATAAACAGCAAGTTTTATTTCAATCGCGAAACTCAATCAGGGAGAAAATGTACAATATGGAGAAAATTAAGAGTATGTGGCTGGAGGAGAGGAGCTCAGCACCTCTAAGCACTAAAGTCAACAGACCCATTGTACCCATACCCCCAACCTACCGTAGCTTCCAGACGACTTAGCAAAATCAATAATCAATGAGAGGGGAAAAGAGGCTATCTTCCCCATACGTGCTTCATCATAGCCAAAACATAGATATCTGAGACGCACAAACACTGGGCATTCACAAAAGAAATGCTCCGCAGAGTCAGCCTCTTCTAAATAGGATGAACATAGGTCATCCTATGCAACATCTTTGCGAGCATATAGTAGCTCCACAACATCACGAATGCTTACGTTATCTTTGGCCGACATAACTACATGAGGTCTTAGACTCCATGTGGTGGCAAAAGCTCTCTTGTACTGGTCGAAAGCCGTTAAAACACGAGCAAGCTTCACTTCCCCATAATTCTTCCAGATAAGTTTTTTTTCCAAGATTACTCCCAGATATTTGACTTCATCTGAGAGTTGAAGAGCTATACCCTTCACATTAGGAAGCTCCTGTCCTTCCAGTTTTCTCTTCTTGGTGTTGAAAATAGGTTTCTTCTTACCCCGCCTTGTTCGAACACCAAATGCCAATTAGATCCAATGCGCGTTTTGTATTTCTACCAACCACATTCAGATCTTTACTGATTGCTAATGTGACCACGTTAACAGCATGGACATGCGCATGCAGCCGTTCTTGTTGCAGCTCATTAAGCATAGAGTCAACAAGCATACTCCACAGGAGTGGCGATAGAGCACCCGCTCGGGGGCATCCATTTATCGTCCCTGTTCTTAAGTAGCAGTCGGATCCAGCAGAAATTAAGCTGATCGGCCTCAAGTTCCGGCCATCTCTTCCCGTTTTAGATATAAAAACTACTTTAACCGGTTGGCAAGGTGACGAAACATACTCCAAAACTAAGCATGCCCAAAGTGTTGCTCTTAAGTATACATCCAAGTGGTCACTTCTCTCCATAAACATAGCCGGATCCAGGCCCATCGATTAAAAAGATTCAAAAGACATGATTGCATCCCTTACGTTTTGACTACTGACTACAGATTTAGCTGTGTAACATCATTTCCTCCTACTGCAAAGAGCACTAGTTTTGGTGACAGGCGGAGATGCTTTCTGCATTTCATTGGACTTGGTAAAATCACCATCCGAGCGTTTTCTTCGTATTTAGCTGATAGATCCATCTCTAGGACTTCACCAAGCCTCGACGTCTTCCGTGCACCTTTCAGACCCTCACATAATGATTTAAATGATTGCTTCTTGAAGATTCTTACCAGTTCTTATATGTTATTTGCAAGATTCTGTAGGCAATCTAGTCATACTCAACACTGCTCTTAAAAGCTCGATTCGTACTTTTCCTGAGCTTCTGTAATTCTTGGTTCTACCAGGGAGCTTGTCACATCTACTCTTACTGATCAAGCAGGCCTTTTCTTAACTACTTAGTATGCTTCTATTGAGATTGCTCAACCAGGATTTTATTAATTTTGTCAATTATATCATACCAATAGGACAGGCTCTGCCTACAGGAAGTCAATGGAACTTACACAATCAGTGTTCCATAGATTTCCTCTTTTCCCCATCGGTATTAGATCAGTGGCTAAAGAGAACACTAAGTAACGACGATTAAAGAGTGAAACCTCATCCGATACATACCATCTAGATATTTATCTAACCATTTCTGGCGAACATAATGATACACCCTTTAACCACCCTTGCGTTTAAGGTGACAAATATGGGAGAAATTTCAGAGTTTAAAGTCATCAGCCCCACAGGAGCTATCAACTCAAAGAGTCTGTTTCCTCTGGCGTTACATTTGCTGCTGCTCCAGTTGGTATGCTGGGAGCTATCATCGCCACCCACCAGAAGCTCTAATCTCTCAAATTCAGCGCACTGGACCAGGTTCACTAGCTCCTGCATTGGCGACGGAATAAGAAGTCAAAAGGGAAGTAAACTGCAGCGACTGTCGTGCGTTTCAGCTTGTCAGTTTTTCGGTACTGCACGACGTCCGCTGACAGGTTCCGGCTTGAAAACTATCTGAGAAAGGTGGCATGAACAGATTGAAAACCAAGACGCAATTCTTCGGAAGTTGATCTTTGATCATAAAAGTTTTTTGCCCCCGTTATTGAGCTGAGACCGTAGATTCTGCTGCCTCGAACACAATTGCAATGGACCGCGCTATTATAAAGCCCCTCACCAAACAAGGACAGTTGACTCAAATTAAATTTGGGAGAAACAGTATCCGTTCACGAAGACTCTTGTCTAGGTAAAACCATAATTTACAAGCGGCACAGCCTTTTTCAGCAAGATAGGGACTCACTTGAAAACGACTCACGACCAGGACTTCTGATCGAAGTGACTTCTCCGAAAATTGTACATAAATTCCAAAAAGTGATATTACGAGATGCTAGCGAGTCAAAAAAAATCGCGTTGAAATCTTGCGTGCTGGGTAAACTCTTTGTTGTATGTGCAAAAATTTTTTCATTGTTTGTGATCATAGCACGAGAGCGTTAAGGGGACATAGCACCTTCAAATTGAAAAATTACATTTTTTTAAAGGTTGTTTTTCATTGAATAAAAAGACATGTCTTCATGAAACTTTGTCCATATACTTTATTATCTTATATACTATACAAAATAAGTTTTTAAAAATGTTTTGTGGCCCACTGTCATCTGCTACAATGTTTTTTAAAAAACACCAAAAAATCAAGGCGTGCACGATAACTACACCCAGAAAAGTCAGGAAAAGAAACAAAAAAGGGGTTTTAATCAGCATCAAAACGGCTTTGGAATGAACTAAAAGAAAAAAATTTGGTCGAAAAATAACAAAATGGCGGCGTTTTTTTTGAAAATCGAGGTTTAACACCCCCGAAAAATCGGTTATAATTAAAAAATGTAATGCCGGTTTTTTCATCCGTAGTTCATTCTGAGCATTAACATGTGTAAATTAACGTGTTAAGATTTCAGAACGATTGGATGAAGACAGGTTTTTAATCATGCACGCCAACTTGAAAAAGTTTATTTCGAGAAAAGCACAAATTCAAGATTTTTTGTGCGTGGCACATATAGCATGTAAATACTAGTTTCCCAAAATGTCCCAATCTGCCTTTACAGCTGCTATGTGAGAGTTTAACGTATTGTTCTATAAATATGTATATATTAAGCAGGTGTTACTTAGAGAAAGTCGAGGTCGCGGTATAGCGAAGTGAACGAAAATCATAAAAAAATGACCTTGGCGCGCTTCGCTATATATGCTCACAAAATTTTTTTAGAATGTCAATTTTATATTATTAAAATCATCTTTTAAGGCAGTATTCTGGTCTAGAGGCTTGATTTTGAGGTGATTTTACGGACGCCATGAAAAAAAAACCATTAACATTTTTGGGATATATTTGTTTACCAGTCTTTTATTAACATTTTTAAAGTACATAAATGTATTCAAAAAATAAAAAAATTTAAATTGATGTAAAGACAGGCCGGCGAAGTGAAGGCTCGAAAAAAAAACTTGTCTCATGGTTGACATGATTCCAACCTGCCTGGTGGCCCGAAACTTACATTTTAGGTGAATTCTGTAATAAAAAGAATGTGAAATTCGTCTGACGTAGGCGATTTGAAAAACTTTTTTTTTACAACATGGCGTCCAAGTGAGAAAAAAAAGTCGCTTTTTTGCCCCATTTTTTGAACTTTGGGGATTTTTAATAAATAGTAGAGAAAAAAATTTGAAAAACCCCTACGTCAGACGATAACCAATAGTGTTAAGAGGGTTTGTGCAAAAATTCACGTAAATCGGTTTATTGCAACTAGAGATATCATGTCAACCGTATCGGCAAAAGTAGTTCTGAGAAAAACGCGTTTAAAACTTGGAGTCTCGTTTCGGGCAGTTAGTTGACGTGTCACAAAAATAGCTGTAACTCCAAAAATAATTCGAATTTCCGTAAATCCTTTTAAGAGCTTATTCTTAAAGGTCTAAACTTTGTAAATATGCAAACAAAAAAAAATCGATTTGATCAAATTTCTAGACCAGAATACCCCCTTAAAAGCTTCATTCTTACATATTCTATCAAAACAAAAAAGTAGTTTTTTAGAAAATTTGAAGGTGCTATTTCCCCTTAATGCGTTTTTACATTCATAACTGTTACAAGTTATAAGTTTTCTTTCTTGATTTTCCTATATCCAACTAATGATAAACAGCTTCAATATATATATATATATATATATATATATATATATATATATATATATATATATATATATATATATATATATATATATATATATATATATATATATATATATATATATATATATATATATATATATATATATATATATATATATATATATATATAAAAATATATATATATATATATATATATATATATATATATATAAGTGTGTGTGTGTGTGTGTGTGTGTGTGTGTGTGTGTATGAGAGTCATCAGAAAACTACCGGAATGTAGATGAAATCTAGATGAAAATTTTTTGAAAATTGAGAAGTCAGCCGTGAGCCGCCGAGAGGAACACACGCAGCAGACAGTGAATCAATCAGCAATTTTAATTGCTACGACGCCGAAGCAAGTTAATGCCACTAGCCGTTAGATACGACGCAGGTAGACGAGTAACGAAAGGTTTTCCGAGCCTGTCATCATCCGTTCCAGCCATCATCCGTTCAACACAGCGCAGGAAAATCCGAGTTCATCGTGTGGCCGTGACCGATTCGATACAGCAGCAGCAGAGATCAGCACCGGCACATGTGCTGGCACTGCATGAGTATTATTTTTCTTTATATTATATTCTTTATTTTCTTAAACCAAGAGAACATTAATTTTAAATTACTTACAAAATATTGTGTGAAGGCAAACCCTTTTTCTGGGTTGGCCACAGGCCAGGAAAAACTCTTAATAAGCACAGATAGTAATTTAGGCTACGCCCATAATGAGTTTCTTAGAACCTTCCCCTGAAGCTGTAGATTATCAGCATGACCCATTCCATATTATTCCAACGCAAGTAGAAATCTCAATTAAATTAAATAAACTTTTAGAGGAGCTTCAGAAAACTCAAAGCGAGCTTTCCGAACAACGTCGCCTCAATGCAGAGCTCATGCGACAAAACAATGAGCTGCTCACTAAATTAAATAAATATATTGCGAAAGGAAAAAACTCCAATTCGCAAAATCAAAAAAGGAGAAGGCTTCAATCGTCCTCATCAGGGACAACTTCTTCTTCCCACTCCGAAAAAGCCAGCTCCTCAGGCTCGGAAGACCGCTCAAACTCAGAGGACAGTTCCTCTGAGATGTCAGTTTTCGAAGAGAGCCAAGACCTAATTGTAGAAGCTCCCTCTACCAGCCCTAAATCTGCCAGTAAAAAGGAAGGCTCTAAATTAACTAATTCCAATAAAGCTACCCATTCCCTACCTAGTGAAGATTTTCCCCCACTGAATTCCTCCAAACAGCCCAGAAAAAAACCAAACAGCACCAATTCTGCTGCTACAAATTCGCAGCCCTACTACCAGAATCCGGCTCAAACTGTAGAACGACAAGCAGCCCAGAAGGCGGTTCCAATAATTCTTCGCCAACCTGAACAATGGACAGGACTGGCACGTGTTCTAAAACAAAGAAATGCAGAGTTCATTTCAGCTAAAAGAGTCTATTTAGGCATACAAATCATGCCCAAAACTCCCATCGATCACAGGAAAATAACTAAAATCTTCACGGAGTTAAAGGCCCAGTACCACACGTACTACCTTCCTGAAGAAAAACAGCTCAATATTGTCATTCGAGGCCTATACGGACTCACACCAGAAGAGATAAAAATAGACTTAGAGAGGCAAGGGTTCAACCCAATAGAAGTTTTTTATCTTAAAACTAGAAAAGACCCTCCTAAACTAATAAAAGTTCTTCTCCCAAGGAAAGAAAAACATATATATAACATACAGGCTATATGTCACCTTGTATGTCAAGTAGAGGCCCAAAAACCAAGAGCTGGTCAAAATCAATGTCATAACTGCCAACAATTCGGCCACTCCTCTAACAATTGCCACGCCCAATCTCGTTGCGTTAAGTGTGACGGTCTTCACCACCACAAAAACTGCAACAAGCACCCAGAACAGAAACCAAAATGCGTTAACTGTGGTGGGGAGCATCCCGCAAGCTATGGTGGTTGTCCTAAAAACCCCAAAAATATCAAAAAAAAACCTTCGCACAAATTGCCCGTGAAAACCCAACTACTGCCCAACCTGTGGCATCCCCCAATACCATCCCTAAACCACAGACTAAACCCTCAAAGTCACCAGAACAAATGGGGCAGTTCCTAGAGGTCATGCAAGTCCAGCTCCACTCAATGATGAAGGACCTAATAGCAAAAATGGTTCTGGGCATGTTTCCCATTCAAACACCCCCAGTATTCTCTCAATCACTTAAATGAACAGAGATAACCGAATCTCTATCCTCAGTTGGAATGCAAATTCCATTTTATCTAAAAAGGGCGAGTTACTACAATTCCTTAGCGAGCGAAGAATAGACATCATACTCATACAGGAAACTTTTCTGAAACCGAGCAGAGAGTTTCGTCTCCCAATCTATCAGGCATACAGAAATGATAGACTGACAGGCAGAGGAGGGGGTACAGCAATCTTCATTAGAAGGAACATTAATCACCACGTGCTATGTATCCCGCCCCTCATGGGCATGGAAGCTACGGCAATCAAAGTCTAAACCAGCTTTCAAGAGTTTACTGCCATTTCCGCATATAGACCTCCTACTGCTCAACACATCTTAGAAGACCTTAAAACACTTTTTAACTTTGAGGGCCCCATCTTTCTAGGCGGAGATCTCAACGCCCATAATCGCCACTGGGGAGCTGTTAAAAACAATCTCGCAGGTAAAGAGCTTCAAAGATTTTCAGCAGGGTCCGCCTGCTGCCTCCATATTCCTGAGGAACCCACCCACTTTGGGCCATTGTACAGCCATATCTTAGATATCGGGATTTCCTTCGACATCTCCCACAACATCCAGATCAGCGTTCTTGATGAACTGCCGTCGGACCACAAACCTGTGCTCTTTCAAATCGAGAACATCCTCATTGTCCCTCCGAAAAAAGAAAAAATAAGCACAAACTGGCAAGAATTTAAAGTCACCTTAGCTAACGACAATAGCTTCACCTTGCCGGCAACAGTCTGTGAGCTGGAAAAAACAATAGAAAATATTACCCTACGAATCTCTGAAACAAAAGAAAAATGTACAACTACATCCCCTATTGAGGATAACCATGATCCTTTTGAACTTCCATACTCAATTAAGATTCTCATCAGGAGAAGAAACCAAATTAGAAGACGCGCAAGAAGCACGGGTTACCCAAGACTTCGAACAGAAGCAAACCGGTTAACTAACGTTATTCGTACCCAAATTAATCAGTTCAAAAATGAACAATGGGAACTCTTCATGAAAAGTATTGAACCCGGTAGCAACACATTCTGGAGGTTGTCCAAATATTTCAGGACAAAAACAAAACCTACTATGCCCCCTATTCATAGCACAACTGGCCTCAAATTTAGTAAATCTGACAAAGCTGAAGCATTTGCGGACGCCCTTGAACTACAGTTCCAGGATAACTCTTCTCCAGATGACGATCTTGATAACGAAGATCGCATTGAACTAGCCGCTTCGAACATACTAAATTCAAGAACCCTTAGCAACGACTCAATTCCCCCTACCAACCTAGAGGAAGCCAAAAACTTGGTCCGCAAAATCAACAAACGCAAAGCTCCAGGCCCTGATAATGTCACAAATTCGTGTCTCACACACTTACCTGATAACATTCTCCAGAACATCGCAGATATCATAAACTGCATATTTCTGTTTAAAAAGTATCCAAAGTGCTGGAAACTGGCCACAGTGATAGTCCTCCCCAAATCTGGTAAAGATCTTACATTCCCTCAAAATTGGAGGCCTATCAGCCTTCTCTCATCATTGGCCAAACTAACAGAACACATCTTCCTCTCCCGGCTAAATGAGATAGTCCATCTCAACAGCATCCTACCTGATGAGCAATTCGGCTTCAAGCCACAACATTCCACCGAACTACAACTATCCAGAGCTGTACAGCACATAAAAACAGGGTTCAATAGACGACAATCCACAGGTCTGGTCATGTTCGATGTGGCCAAAGCTTTTGACAAAGTTTGGCACGCAGGTCTGATCGTTAAACTTATCAACCTTCAAATCCCTAAATCGTACTCGCAATTAATTGGCTCCTTCTTACAAGAGAGATCTTTCCAAGTCAGAATAGACAGCCATCTCTCCTCAAAACGCCTCATCCAAGCTGGAGTCTCCCAAGGCTCACCCCTTTCGCCAATTTTATACAACCTGTACACTGCAGACATCCCTCGTTCCAATAGAACAAATATATCCCTGTTTGCCGACGACACATGTATCTTCTATTCCTCAAAACAGGCACATATCATCACTTCAAATCTTCAACACTTCATTGATTCCATTCTAGAATACTTTCATAAGTGGAAAATAAAGATAAACACCGACAAAACACAAGCCCTCTTTATCACCAGAAAAAGAAATCAGAGACCTCGCACGCTAACAGTAGACGGTGAATCCATATTATGGCAAAGAACAGCCAAATACTTAGGCCTCACGTTTGATGATAAACTCCAATTTACATCACACATTGCTGCTAAACGAGCAACCATAAGAAACACGATCAAATCTCTTAATCCAATAATTAGCTCCAGAAAACTTAATATGACTAACCGAGTGCTTCTGTACAAACAAGTTATTAGACCCCAACTTCTCTACGGATGTGTAGCCTTCGGTCAAACGACCAAAACTAACATCCAAAAGCTTCAAGCATGCCAAAACATCTCTTTAAGAAAGATCTTTAATATTCCGAGATACGTTAGGAACATAGACATTCACAAGGACTTGAGAGTAGAAACAGTCAAAACATACATCCGTGACAGAGCACTCAAACTTTTTGATACTATCGACAGACACCCAAACAGGTCCTTAGATATTTTAAAACACCCTGATACTCTTATTCGCCTAACCTATCCTGGCCTGAGGCAACTCAGAGAACAAAGCGTTAATGCCTAAATATAATCTTAATAGCTAAAATAGAATAATACCCACGGCACTGCCAGTTACACTGTTCGGGCTATCAAAGCCCACCGCCACAAATGGAGTAAGAGTGCAAAATCAGCACTAACTCCAAGAAAAACACAGATCACAGTCAGTCAGTTGAAAATTGAAAATTGCTGAAAGTTAGGGGGAATGGAATCTGGAAGAAACGGTCTCTGGGCTAATGCTACTATTGATACCATTCCGTTAAAATTATGGCACGTCTCTTATAACGCTCGAAGCTTACACCGTTAAATAACTAGTTTATAGTAGGTTTAGTTTGAGATCTAAAAGTGTTTCTTAGTAAGTGTTTCTTACTTTCTTTCGTAAGTGGTGACCAGGTGAAATCAACGTTGTCCCGCTTCAACCCATTTAGCATCTTCACAGAAGCTCTATTTTCATAATCACACTGAACCTACGCTTTCACAAGATCTTCTGTGAACCCGCTCTCATAGCTTGTAAAAATCAAAAAGAAATTTGAGCCGAAAAAAATAAAACCGAACATGCTAAGCATCGCCAACCAGTGCTGCCAGAACCTAATTTCCTTTCGTATTAGATGCCGCCACCAAAACGTAATAAAGCGTAATAGTCCGGGAAAAATCGTTCGAGATCAAAACTTTTTGGAGGTCATGTGAAACTACTCGGTCGGTAATAAAAACTGTAATCAAGTTTTCGCTGCCACAATTGATCAAATGGAAAAAAAAACGAGAAAGAATCTCTCTCCACTTTAAAACTATATCGAATTGATAAATAAATGCAAACATATTACACCGAAAATAGTTGTTTTATTGTATTTGCGTATATAACCAGTCTTGTACGTAATGCTGTAAGATATGAAGTATCCACAGTTGCCAATCGCGCCGAGCCACATTCAGCCGCGACAACAGCTAGCGCGCAAAACATACGACAACGCTATTACCGACAGGGGCCTCTCTAATTTTACGAAAACGTAATAGATAAGCGACGAGTGTAATTGCGTACTAAATGAGACAAAAATGAAATAGATCTGTTACAATTGTAAAAAACTGGCAACACTGTCGCCGACTCCCACCTATACCGAAGTTGAAAATGGCAAAAAGCTGATATCTGTGAAAAGCAACCAAAATAAACGTAAAATTCTACCCTAAATCTTTAACTGGGCAACAAAGTCGATACATGAACCAAAGAACTATCGAAGAAGACATCCAGTGTACATTAGAGAAAACCGACAAAAACAATAATAAGACCTGTTTCGTTCCATAAAATCGAGCGCTTTCTCCGTTGATCAGGACAGTGAAACCGATCCAGAAAATGAACTTCGTGAAACAGTCAGCAAGACCCATCTTACGGAGAAGGATAAACTTCTCTTGTAGGTAAACCACGCAAGCAAAAGATCCGAAGAGCCAAAAACTATCATCGCTACATTCTGAAGTGACCAGTTGCTCGTACAAACACACAAACGGAAAACGTTGATCGATATCAATGACATCGCCAAAGTTGCTGCTCAGCAGTAAAAACATAGAATTGAATGAAATTTTAGGTCTGCCCAAGGTGTATGGTGAGACACAAACGGTGATCATAGTTCTCTCTGGAGATGACGCAAAGCATCTTCTGAAAGGATGGACAATGAAAATGGGGTTGGCAAATTTATCTATTTCTATTTATCTATTTCGTTCAAAACATAGCAACAAATATGGACTAGAGGGTACAATGCAAAAGAAGAAGACCGTAGTTGTATGTTCTGAAGAGAAAATTTCTCTGAAGACGCTATACATGAAGTTGGAATTAGGAAATGCTCCCTTCTCAGAGAGGCACTCAGTTATCAGACTGAAAAATGAAAGTGATCCAAACAAATCTGGGTAGCTTACAATCACCTCCCTCAAGTGGTGAATGAGAAGGAGCTGCAACTTCCTCTCATAAGTTGACATAGTAATTGGTCCTGTGATAACTTCAGAAAAGAGGCCACCGTTGCAGAACATGAATGACCAATATGCAAAATTCGTCAAAGCAAAAGAGAATGGATTGCTTTTCCACAACTGTTAGCAACCCACTTGAACTCTTGACAGGCTCCATGAGTTGGCTAAAAAGCTAATGATAGGCACTGAGACAAAAATCCATATTGGTACTAGCGACTTCAATACATGGGCGATCCAATGAAGCCGACTCTACCTGAATCCTTAGGTAAAATAAAGTTTTTGCTTGGTGTTGCTTCTCAACGGCTGTGAAACCGAATCTTTTAGTAAAACTGGGATCGGATATCCTATTTGCCTGTCTAGGACTGTCACGCGTAACTAAAGTCACAACGATAAAAATCAACGACGCGCAATCTGCGACCGTAACTGGAAAATCATGTTTATCGATCAGGGAACTTATTTTGACTCTAAATCATAATTTAATAATAACACCAATGATATACATTTTTATATATCTGTGAGCAGGTTTTCATATATTTGTGAGCGTATGAGGTTCAATAACAAAAAAAATTAAAAAAATACGAGTTTTATTGAACTATTTACAAAACTAGATTTGCTTTCCTGAATTTATGCCAAATTTTAGGTAGTGATCTAGCGACTAGTTTACTTGTATCGAGAAAACATAATTTTTGGGATCCAAACAGATTTGAAGGGCAGAATCGAACAGATTTTCCCCATCGAATTTAACTTCCTAATTTAATTGTACAAGTCAGGCAGCACTAAGAACTGCTGGTAACGAAAAGTTGTTTGATTAACCTTCTGTAATCCAGATCATGTTTTACTGCATTTGCTTGAATTTTAATAGCTGCTGGCAATAGTAAAAATTGTTTTTCTGGTTTGTGGGGTTCAGGTTTTTGAATTGGGAGACAGTCTTTCTTATGTTTTCCCTCGAAACTTTTGACATTTTGCAACTTTCCATCACAATTTCTAAACTGCTTTTAATAAATTGGAATTGTTTTTGCGGGATGATTGAAATTGAAAAATTTTTATTTATATTGAAAATTTTTATTTGACAAAGTGGTTTCGAAAGTATGCACTGATTCTCATCAGACACAAGCTCACAGTGCATACTTGACTGATGTGACCACTTGCAGTTGGAAATCATTAATTTTTTATTTACGCTGGTTGTGACAAATTTTAACATCTCGGACTTATATCGCGAGACTCTGATTGATGTCGCGAAACTCTGTGTTGATCAACACGCGTATCTAGCGGGCAGGTAAGTAGATACGGCATTGCACAAAGTTGTCAGTACAATAGAAAAATCCTTACGGCAAAAGATATTCACGCTAGCTGCCTTCTTAGACATTGAGGGGGCCTTCAATGATGTCACTGTTGCGAGTATCATCGATGCCTTGGTTCGATATGGAGTGGAAAAAACTCTGGCGACCTGGGCATCTGATTTGCTCAAAAGCAGGCGGATTGAGGCTACCTTTTTGGAGGCCAAAGCGGAAAGATTAGTCGGAACCGGAACACCACAAGGACGGATTATATCTCCCCTTTTCTGGATCCTGACAGTCAACGAAATACTGGAGAATTTAAGCACCAGTGGCTTTGGGGTGGTGGCGTATACCGATGACATTGTGTTACTTGTGAGGGGTGCGTTCCCACAAGCTTTGTCAGACCTTATGTAATCGGCGCTGAACCATATCCAAATCTGGGCCAGACAAATCGGTCTTGGGGGAAACCCGGCAAAAACTGAACTTGTACTCTTCACAAGGAGACACAGGGTACCGGCTATTGCCACGCCTAACCTCAACGGAATAACATTGGAACTTGCTGATAGTGCTAAATATTTGGGCCTTAGACTAGACAGAAAACTAAACTGGGGGGCTAACCTGAAGCACAGAATTAGTAAAGCTCGCGCAGCACTTTTTGCGTGCCGGTCCGCCTACTCCAATATTTGGGGTCTTAAACCTAGGGCGGCCTATTACATATTCACATGTGTAGTCAGGCCGATTTTGGTGTATGAAGCGATCGTGTGGTGGAGGGCAGTGGAGAGTGAAACTAATATCAAGGAGCTAACAAGACTGCAAAGATTAGTTTGCATATGTATTACGGACGCTTTAAGAACCGCCCCAACGGCTGGGTTGGAAATGATTTTGGGACTCATGCCGCTAGATCGATTCTTCTTTAGAGGTGCAAGCTTAGCGGCGATACGCGCTAAAAGTTCCGGCATGTGGAACGATCCAGATCAGTGGGGCCACAGCGGTATTCTTACACAATACCGCAAAAGATTTGGGCTCGTTGCAGAAGACACGGCCCACATGAACAAAATAATACATATTGGCAGGAATTTCCAGGTCAAGATACCCACAAGAACAGACTGGAAGAAAAAGGAAGCTACCACCGATGGGGGCGTCTGGATTTACACGGTTGGGTCAAAGACGGACACAGGAATTGGCTCGGGCGAGTTTACTACGGATTTGAGCCTTAACCTGTGGTGTAGACTGTCGGACCATGCTACCGTCTTTCAGTCTGAATTACATGCTATACGCATGGCAGTTGAGTCCATTAGCGGAATATCAACCAAATCAATGACGATTTGCGTCGACAGTAGAGCAGCCATTCTCGCTCTTGCGTCTTACAGATGTTCTTCAAAATCTGTTAACGCTCGCAGAGTGGCTCTCAGTGAAAAGGCAAGGCATATTCCTATCCGGATTATGTGGGTACCAGGGCAAAGTGGGGTCATAGGCAACGAAAAAGCTGACGAATTGGCGAGGAAAGGTTCAGGAGCTAGCAGTAGCCCCTGCATCACAGTACCACGGTCAATCGCTGCCGCCACAAACAAACTTGATGCCGCCATATGGGCCAAACTAAAGTCCAAATGGGAAAACAGAATGGATTGCAGGGTGGCCAGGACACTATGGCCATCACCTAATCTAAGCAAAAGCAGGAAACTGCTCAAGCTCAGCAGAAACTGCTTGAGAGCCACGATCGGCTTGCTCACAGGGCACTGCCTTATCGCATCTCATGCGAACAGAATGCGACTGACATCCAGTAATTTATGCAAGAGGTGCGAGATCGAAGAGGATACCATCGAGCATACTCTTTGTGATTGTCCGGCCCTAAATAATAAGCTCCTAAAGATTTTTGGTTCTTACTACTTTCAAGCAGAGGTGGCCTGTACCGTCACGCTGAGTCAGCTGATCCAGTTTGGCGAAGCGGTCACTTGGTAGCTCTAAAAAGCCAGCGGAGGGTGGCAAATGGGCCCAAACTGGAGGCCTAATGCAAGCCGCGTTCCCAGCAGCCCTCTTTACTTACCTAAAAGCAAAAGCAATCCCACGACAACCCTTGTACGGGTCTAGGGGTTGAAGCTGGTAGAGAGCTTCATTACAATTTTTTTTTTAATCATTGTAGATACGAGTGTGGAGTGATTAGTTCCACGACTCACTTTACCCCTGATTTAAATCAGGTACCTATTCAGAGCTAGGTGAACTCAAAGCTTGGTGGGCGGTCCCTCGTCCGAACCTGGATTCGAACCAGGGACCCCACACGCAAGAAGCCACTGCTCTACCCACTAGGCTACTCAAGCTTCTTTACTTACCTAACCTATATCGATGGATATAATTCACTTGTAAAGGTTTTTGAATTGTGATCCTGGTTCCTTTCTTGTCTATAAATCAGCATAGACAATGAATATCGTCTCTAAAGCTTATCAAAGCAGAAAATATAGTTCCGAAATGCCACTCTTTCAGCTATCGTCTGGCGTGGCTGCGGTATTTCTTATCAACCACCAAACTTAAAACCTACCGCGTTCGCAAACTTTTGGCGTCAAGATGTGTTGATGAAATAGCTAGACATTTATTTAATAATGCTGACCAAATTTTACAAAGAGCCGCCATCACACAATTTATGCTGGCAACAAATGTATATGAGGCTTTTCAATTACTTTTACTTCTTTGAAATTTAATCGAATACACGTAAAATTGCTTCAACTTAATCGGCTGAGGGAAAGAAAAAAGACTGCGCAAGCAATATTCTAAAAAGAAAAATCACAACACTGGCCTCCAATTACCAAAGCAGTCATTTCACAACGGAGCGGCTACTTCGTACAGTTCACATACGCTCCAAAGAAAAACACAGGCATCTTCAACGGGAAACGATTTTTTTCCTCTCCAATTCTTTCGTTTACGTTTCGTTTCGTCTGCTCTTTTTGAAAACTTATTTCGCATTCGAAAACATTCTCAAACCATTCTATTCATTCAACAAGGCGTTAAAACGATGTCGTGCTAACCGCTCCGGTCGAATTTCCCTCCCAGCCTGAACGAGTTGGAATCTTATGTGGAGTGGATGGCTCCTACAGCTTGAATATTCCCAATTATGTGGGTATGAAATGGAATGGACGGAATGTAGGACGTTTGCCTTCTGTACCCGAATTACTTACACACGGTCGGGCTCGACTCAATTCGTTTGATGCGATCTTGATATTTTTCCGTTCTTGCGATAAAGTCTTTGGAAGTCTTTCCCTGGCAGTCTTATCCGCACAGAAATCTGCCCTATTTCGATTTCAAATAGAAAGGAGATAGTTCAATTTTTATTCGACGGAAAGTATATAATCCTGTGAATAGCAAAATGTTTTAAGAAATTAGTTTGAATCGATTGGCGACAGTTTCAATCTTGCGAAATTGAGAATTGAAAAACCTCAATGAATATGTTCTCGACAAAATTTATTTTTTTTTTCAAAATTTGACATACTTTGTGGTTAAAACTCGTCAATGGAGTGGTTTAAGTCAACAATTTCCATTCCATTTCAAAGTCAACTGGAATAACAAAAGAAGCCAATTATCCATAGTACATTAGCAAATCGTTGCGGCAAGCAGTTTGACTTCTTAATAATTACAAACAAGATGCAGACTTGTCCAACAGAAACGAGCCTTATATGCAATATTTTGACCTTCTCAATGCACAACATAAAATTTATCTCAATTTTTCAACAAACATGCTAAATGGCTTAACTTGATGCCACAATGCAAAATACATTAATTTACAAGGATGCCAGCGAACGTGAAAAATTTATTTTAATCATGTTTTCAGAATGCTGAAAATTTTCGTATAAATTAGAAAGTCCTCCACTTGTTTGCTTCGAAAATGTGCTACGACATGACGATGGCTGGCCAGTTTTATAATATCTACGACAGATGATACAAAACTCATTAATTCAAGAAATATGGATAAGCTGGAGTATCATTTACAAAGGATACGTTGGCAAGGACAAACATTTCATTTCACCTTGCCAGGCAATGTCACAACGCAGTGAGTGAAAAAAGATGAAGGTAAACAAGCACGGAAAATGATGATAATTTGCATAGATCTTCGAGATGTGAACTTTTTAATTAATGAATAGATTGAAAATAATATTTAAATAGTTTTTGTATGACTTTGTGCTGATATTTTGCAATCAATGTAGGACTGGACATGCCGAAATTAAAATGTGGAGACAATCTGTTGCCAATGTTGAATATTGAAATACAAGTTGGATTTGAATCGTAGATAAATTTGTTTTACCGAAACCAGAATCTATAAAGAACTAATAAGAATATTGCGTGGTACAGTGGACGCTCCCAAATTAGAACTTTCGGAAATTAGAATCTTCCAGAAATCAGAACCAAGGGATTCAATGCATTGCACTTCCAGAAATTAAAACTGCTGGTTCTAATTTCTGACCATTTTGTCTTATTTCTTTTTTTCTCGTTTTTATTTTGCTTCGAGTAATTAAACTTGGAAGAGAAGCTACGTCTAGGAAGCTACGTGCAATTTAATTCGTGTAATTTTCCTATATTTGACTCGATTTGCTTTCGAAAGTTTCAGTGAATTACAAAGAATGTCATTTAAACGTACAGAGAGCACTTTATCTCTAGATACAAAAGTTACAATTTTAAAGAAGCTTGATGAAGCTTGATCAAGCTTGATCGGCTGTAAGCTATATAAAATCAAAAAGTCTAGCGCATCAGAACCGCTAGAAAACTAATTTTCGAAGAAATTGTCTTTGAGGGACAAAAAAATGTGGGAAGACGTAATACACTTTTTTGTACAACCATTCCTTATCCCAAGCAACAAAACTCAACTATAACACAAATGATGAAAATGTTCAGTGCTGGGAATACTTTTCCAATGAAGCAGCAATAAGTTTACCTTAACAAGCTCATACTTAAATCAACTTATCCTTTGAATTTCGTTCTCATCGGAGGATTTCATCGAAATTTTCAGCGGTTAAACGTTGTTTGAGGCTGCCATCCGAAAAATGATCAAAACTCGGAAAATTGAAAAATTGGTTTCTTATTTTTATCGCAAATGTTTTGCATATGAGTACGTAATTTGAAGCATCTGTTAGTGCAATACTTACGAAAATGGATAATGCTGGTTAGCCTGTGTCAGCAGCGAAACAAAAAATATACCAAATCTGCTTCACGCTAAGTTAAACCCAACCAGTAAATTTCGTTTCGATTGAATCACTG
Organism: Nemotelus pantherinus; assembly: GCA_963978885.1. Taxonomy (NCBI): domain Eukaryota; kingdom Metazoa; phylum Arthropoda; class Insecta; order Diptera; family Stratiomyidae; genus Nemotelus; species Nemotelus pantherinus. The sequence goes on along the minus strand of OZ022265.1, from coordinate 74,949,997 downwards.
CGCTGGAAGGTGTACGGGTGAAAAGAATTTTAGGGTTACCACCCTCAAAACTTTTCAAATTTTTAAAACATTAATATTTGTTGCTAATTTTCATTGCAGGATCATTCTCAATTGCAAATTTAATGACATAATCGCTCAGTAAAGAAATTCCACCAAATTACAAAAATGGTCATAGCAGGCAGTTTTTTCATGATTTTCTTACGAAATTCCTACGACATTTACTTCACATTAAGGTCCATTTACTGCATGAACTTCGTTTTGACTTCTACACTGGACCGGAAGTTATAGGGAAAAAAGCTTTATTTTGCTGAGCAAATTTGCAAGATTTATGAGACAAAAATCACCACAGCTGCCAGCCCTATACTAATTTTTCAACCAAATTTTCACCAAATGTTACATAGAGTAACATCCAAGTACTGGGTAAATTTTGTTATTATCTGATGGCTAAATCAGAAGTTATAGGCCACTGATTTTTCAAGATGGTACCACAAGCTTGAGTAGCCTAGTGGGTAGAGCACTGGCTTCTTGCGTGTGGGGTCCCTGGTTCGAATCCAGGTTCGGACGAGGGTCCGCTCACCAAGTTTTGAGCTCACCTAGCTCTGAATAGGTACCTGATTTAAATCAGGGGTAAAGTGAGTCGTGGAACTAATCACTCCAATGATTAACGATTAATCTACAATGATTAAAAAAGTTGTAATGAAGCTCTCTACCAGCTTCAACCCCTAGACCCGTACAAGGGTTGTCGTGGGATTGCTTTACTTAACTTTATTGCTTTTACCACTGCCACAGGGTTGCCCGCATTTCAAAATCACTTCTATCAGATCTGGTCCTAGCTAATACCAACATGTCCTGTAAATTTCATTATGATCGGATTATCCGGTCGTCAGTTCTCGTGAACAGAACTTTCGAGTGCTGAAAATAGAGGTACTTTGGTGATGGGTTGCCGTTCTTATGCAAATCGGGATTTTGAAAATTTTATCTTGAGATGAAGGACAAAGGATAAAATTTATCTAAGATTTGAAATTTTTGTCAAAAATCAAAAATTTTTCAGGAAGGTCAATGATTTGAAGGATTTTTTTTCAGCAGCCTGTCACAGCTACAAGGTTACTCGCTTTATGCTGAAAATCTATATGTGCCAAATCTTAGTCAACATCAATGCGCTCTGTAATTTTCACGATGATCCATTGTTTTTCTTACAAGAAATGACAAATCAAAATTTGAAAAAAAATCCTTGCCTACTTTTAGGCACCCTGCACCCACACACGGCTCAAAATTTCCAATTCTTTATCATAAACAAGCTTAAAACATAATTAGTTTTCATTCCCAATACTTTTCTTTAACAAAAATTGACACTGCTTGGAAATATAGGAGTTCCTCAAAATTCACTAAAACGCTCGCCGCCGCCAAAAGGTTTAGGATATCTGAATTTGAGAAAGTCACGGACCTACCTACTATATACATCTACGTTCTCCGAAAATTTCAGCTCAATCGCATCGGCCACTCCAGAGATTATCTCCCTTAATCATTTTGCTGATATATATATATATATATATATATATATATATATATATATATATATATATATATATATATATATATATATATATATATATATGAATATATTTATATATATATATATATATATATATATATATATATATATATATATATATATATATATATATATATATATATATATATATATATATATATATATAGATAGATAGAAATATTGAATTTTCGGTGAAACGAATTTAATACTATTGTTCTTCGAACAGTAGTAAAAAAGATGCGATTTTAACTGCAGTTTCTTCGACTTATCGGGAATCTCGCAATAAATCTTTGCCCGAAGCCGAATACCCTGCAATGGAAAGCCGTCTTTACCAGTGGTTCTTAAATCAACGTCAAAAAAAATATTATACTAACCGGGCCAATCCTAAAAGAGAAAGCTAAACAACTTTTCGTTGAAATTTATCCTGATAAATGCCTAGTACTATACTCTTCGCGAAACGAATTCAACGGTCAAATCCCATACAAAAAGAGCTTTTCAATTCGTCAGTAAAGCTCTTTTGTATGGGATTTGACCGTTGAATTCGTTTCGCGAAGAGTATAGTACTAGGCAAAAGGTGCAGATTGTTTCAATGCAAGTGATGGTTGGTTCACGAAATTTAGACATCGACACGGCATTCGTTATTTGAAAATTGGTGGCGAAATTTTCTCTAATGATGCCAACGAAATCGTACCACTTTTAAGGAGGCTATGAGCAAAGGTAGCTGAAATAGGTTTATTGGATACACAAATATATAATGTGGACGAAAGCGGATTATTCTTTCGTTGTATACCGGACAGAACATATGTTGCTGCTTGTGAAAAAAAGGCACCAGGCTTCAAAAAACAAAAGGAACGTATTTTTTTTTGTTGGGAGCAAATACAGATGGATCGCACAAGCTTAAGCCATTGGTAATTGGCAAAGCCAAAAACCCAAGATGCTTGACAGGATTTGAAAATCCAATTCATTACGACTATTCAAAAAATGCCTGGATGATGTTTCGAATCTCTCATGAATGGTTTCACAGAATATTCGTTAGCGAAGTGAGTTCGTTAGTTGCTGATTTATTTCATGTTTTTTATTATTATTATTATTATTATTATTATTATTCAACAGGCCTTTCGCTTTTCTGCGGAAAATAATTTGCCTTCGAAGGCTCTGCTGCTAATTGAAAATTGCTCTGCTCATGCACCTATTGAAAAACTGCAAAGCGAAGACGGCAATATAGTCGCATCTTTTTTCCCTCCAAATGTAACCGCAGCTGTGCAACCAATGGACCAAAACCCTATAAAGGTGACAGAGCTCATTTACAGAAAAAAGCTGCTATCATAATTGATTGCCGATGGTGGTGAACTAGACAAACGCTTAAAGCGATATACTATCTGCGACGCGATAGTCATACTGAAGCAAGCTTGGGATGAGTTGTACTAACGAAAAAATTCTTGACAGTAATTGGACCATCTATAGAGCTGATCGCGACTACCTTTTTACAGGCGTTTCAAGAGGTAGTAGTGTTCTTATTGCAATTCACAATACCCTCCCCAGCGAACTCGTTGCGACCAGTTCTCATAAATCTTTCGAACATAAATTCGTCAGATTTTTATTCGATAAGCATTACCTCTACATTGGTGTCTTTTATGTTCCCCCCTCACACCGATGAAACTACTTACAATGACGTATGCGACATGATATCTTCCGTAATAGCTTCCTTGCACGAAGAAGACAAAATAATTGTTTTTGGTGATTTTAATCGTCCGAAAATCAGTTTTATTCCTGACGAAAATGATAACCGCCTTCTTCCAATTAACCTTAGTGATTCAATTGACTTAAACCTTATAAGTACGTTTTATGGCAATGATTTACAACAAATTATCCCCATTCCTAACCAAAATGGCAATTGGTTAGACCTGATCTTCTCAGATGTTTATGACGAAGTGGTGGTTAGTCCAACTATTGACGCCGAGAATCTTTTCTCTAACACCCTGCATCACTCCGCTTTTACAATTGAGCTATCCACTACAGATATTTCTTTCGCCCAGTCATACAATAATTAAATTGTATTTGATTTTCTAAATGCTGACTACTTAAGCATTAAAAACTATTTGGACACAATTGACTGGACAAGTGCTCTATCGGCATCAGATTTAGACGAAATGTTGTCTTCCTTTTACAAAATAATCTTTAACGCCATCCACAAATTTGTACCAAAGCTGAAGAAGAAGAAAAAACTCTTCGAACCTTGGCTTGACAATTATTTAAGGCGGCTCAGAAACCATAGAAACAAATTATATAAAGCAATCAAAAATGGAGGCTCTCTCCAGGAGGATCAAATAAGATTATATGATGAGCTATCCAAAGAATTTTCCATCAAATCTCGCGAGGCGTATGAGCTCTATGTTAATTCAATGGGGGAAAAAATTCTCACTGACCCGAAAAAGTTCTTTGATTTCGTCAATTTAAAACGTAAAACCACTGGCTATCCTTGTTCTATGTTTCGTGGTAACAATGTTTCGTCTTGTCCACAAGTCATTTGCAGCTTATTCGCCGACCATTTTCAAAACACTTACTGCTCTCCGAAGATCCCTACTTTCACTACTAGACACGCTGCCAGATATCTTATCGAAGGGTTTGTCCTTACACGGCAGGCTATTACTGATGCTATTCTGCAACTAAAGATTGGCAAAGGACCTGGCCCGGACCTAGTATCTCCTTTCTTCGTGTTCCAATGTGCAGACCAATTAATCACCCCTTTGCACATGGTTTTCAATAAATCCTTGTCTCTTGGTGTCTTCCCGTCTTTCTGGAAATCCTCATACCTCACACCTATTTTCAAAAGTGGTGATAAACGTTCAGTCGATAACTATCGAGGAATTGCTATCTTATATGTTATCCCCAAACTCTTCGAGAAGCTAGTTTGTGATAATCTTACTCGCATTATGGACCCCCTTCTTAATGAGGAACAACATGAATTTCATAGGGGTAGATCGACTTCCACCAACCTCATGATACTAGTTTCTACTGTGCTCTGTGAAATGGAAAAAGGGAACCAAATTGACGCGGTCTATACGGACTTTAGTAAGGCTTTCGACCGAGTCGATCATCAAACTCTGGTTCAAAAACTTCGCAACTTTGGTATTTCCGGTTCTCTTCTTAACTGGCTCCAGTCTTACCTCTGCGATCGAACCCAATTTGTAAAATTTCAAGGCCACTTATCCAAAAAAGTTTTGGCATCTTCTGGAGTACCACAAGGCAGTCATTTAGGCCCTCTGCTTTTTAACATCTTCATTTCTGATGTGTCTGAGATACTGCTTGGTATACCGCATCTCTTCTATGCAGACGACTTAAAAATCTATCACATCATAAACTCGCAGTCTGATGCAACCTTTCTACAATCCAAGCTTCAATCCCTCGAAAAGTGGTGCGATGTGAATAATCTCAATCTTAACATCAATAAGTGCCATGTGATAAGTTTTTCTCGTAGGCATGCAACCACGATGTATTCCTACTACCTTAACGACTTCAAATTGAATAGGGTCGATCATATTATAGACCTTGGCGTAGTATTGGATAACAAGATGCGCTTCAATTTGCACTATGACAAAATCCTAGCCAGGGCTAATAAACAGCTTGGATTCATAAAGAGACGCGCTAAAGAGTTTAAAAATATATGGGTTACCAAATCATTATATACCACCCTAGTGCGTCCTTTATTAGAATATGCTTGCATTATATGGAACCCTGCTTTCGAGCTACATAGCCATAGAGTTGAGTCTGTTCAGAAACAATTTGTACTTTTCGCTTTGAGAAATCTCTATGACCCACGAGATTTTCAACATCTGCCATCTTACAAATTCAGACTGAGTCTTCTAAATTTAATGTCTCTCTCTTCTAGAAGAACTCTGCTCAGCGCTTGCCTTACATTTGATATTATTAGTGGTGCGGTAATCATTGAAGATCTCTCTAGCAAAATTACTTTCAATAACCGACCAAGACGCACCAGATATGCAAATCTGCTCAATGAATTCAGTCATCACACTACCTATGCATATAATGAGCCCATTAATAGGTGCTGTAGGATATTCAATTCTATAAGCAGCCACTACTCTTCAGGGATTACTAAAACAAACTTCAAAAATAACTTGTCCAAAGCCCTTTCCACATCCGAACCCGCTTAACTTCCATCGTTACTAGCCTAAATTTAATTAAAATAATGCAGAATAACTGCTACAAAATTTGTGATGTATTGTATCTTTTTTACAGACAATTTGTATTATATATTTATGATTGATTGTATTTAAGATTTATACTATGTTTTCTCGTTGTTATGTTGCCTTGTTTGGTAAAATAAATAAATAAATAAATAAATAAATAAATTTTAAAAAAGTCTTGGTCCAAACTGTTGGATTGGGACGACAAAAAATTTGACAGCGAGGACGACTTGCCTCTTGTTGAATTTGTGCGAGCGAATCGGGATCAAAAACTAAGCGGAACTCCTCGAAAGAAACCAATCTATTCTAGTAGCTATCGTTCCCAACCACTTCGTCACTATTGAGGAAATGCAAACATGGAATGAAGTTATCTTTAATTGCGAATCCGATGAAGATAATAGTAATGACGAGACTTCATATAGCGGCGATGATAATGTTATCGATGTCATGCCGATTGTTTCTTATTCTACAGCAGGGGTGGGCAAACCTAATACTGGTATGATCGACATTAATTTTTTTAATTTATGCGCGATCGACTTCGAAAAATGGGTTACATTAAATGCAAATAAAAATTTAATTGAAGTCTTTATTGGTATTAATATATTAAATACATTGTATTTACTACTTTGTGCAATGTACTTTATTTATAAATATTTTGAATTAATTTTTTATGTATATGCGTGACACTCCATTTCTTTAAAAAGTATTGTAGAGTTAGGCTTGTAAGCACTAATGCACAATGGAACAGATGCCATTAAGTGGTCATCAGTCAGCTCCTAAGTTGCGATTCGATGTTTTTTATTTGAAAAAACGTTGCTTCACATAGATGAATGGAAGCAAAAAAAATGCAAATATCCTCATTGCCACCACTCTCAATAATGGATATTTTTATGGTAATAAAATCCAAAAAAAATTTTCATATTTTTAAAATTTCTAACTCTAGATCCATTGAATTCAATTGTAAAGTATGAGCTAGATTTGATGAAATATCCTCGTTATCGAATTCTCTACAAGGAAATGAAATAAATTCAAAAATCGGTTGAAAGTTATTGGGATTTGCAAATCGTCTCTCGAATTCTTGTTTAGAATTTCCCAGTTCAAGACAAAACATTTCAATATTACATTCACCAGTAGGTTAGGTTAGGTTGTACCAGTTGGCACAAGGCCACACATATACCTATTCGTCCATAGTGGTGCCAAATAAATGGACCAGGGGAAAAAAAATTCTGTCCAAGCGGCCATCGAAGGCCCCGGACTTTTTCGCGAACTGAAGGATGTCTTTCAGCTTTTGCATTTTACATTCACCAATAAGTTTAATATGTTTTTCCAGATATGGAAAATATTTAAAAATTTTGCCTATTTAATTGTGAAGCAAAAGGTTTTAATTTTACTTAAAAACATTTACCGAACTCAACAAGTCAACAATATTTTCCTTTTCCTTGTAATTGTAAACTAAGCAAGCTGTAACGGCCCATAAAATTCGTAAGAATTTTTTTTAACCCATACTGGATTTTCCAATTGTTCATGTTTTTCTCCCAATGTGTCCAAAAATGCAATAATTTCAGGCAAAAGGCTTAGAAATCTTTGTAAAAAGCTTCCTCAGCTAAACTATCTAAAGCTTAGTACTGTTAAACTTTCATGCAAATTTTAACATGAAATTTATTTCGGCGAAAATTTAGCTTGAAAATAAGCAAAAGTTGTACTCACTTTTAAGCATGAAAAATTGCTTGGAACATGCTTTCGCTTTGAAAATGCAGATAGCTTTGGCACATGTATCCAATCATTTCACGCCAATTTAGTACGTGCAGTTCATTCTTTAGGCTAGTACTGAGTTAATCGTGTAGCTAAATTTTGACATGTCTCCATTATCTGGTCATTCTTTCGAGCGAAAATTTTGAAAATGGAGAAAAGCGGAGACACTTATCATTTCTGACGGATAAGATGTCAAAAATTTAAATTTTTGAAGGATTTTGTTCTTTAAAAGACATTTACACAATTAAATTTTCAAATTCAAACACCAAATGTCACTTTTTAGCTCGAAAAAATGAACTGCAAAAACTAAATTGGCGTGAAAAGATATTAATTTAAAATTTTATTTTATCTAAAATTGAGATCAACCTTTATTGCGCTGTGTGCAACAATTTACTACCTCGGTAGCAGGGAGACGAATGCAAATTCAGGCAAGGTGTATAGCGGGAAGCAAAAATATAAAGTTTGTACTTTAGAACAGAGAGCTTTAAGGGGTTAGGGGTAGTCAGAATTTTCAAAAAATCTATTTTTGCATTTTTGCATTTTCTTAAAGTATAATATCTTAAACATATTCTCTGAAATTTTGAAGTGAATCCGACAAATACTTTTCGAGTTACTCGACAGTTAACCAAGGGCTCTTGGGGGCTCCAGAACGCTCGAGAGCAGGTAGTTAGCAGCAGCTGCAAGCAACCGATTTCTCGGGTTCGATTGTCATGAATGAATTACAACTTTGATGAATATACAGTAATACCTAAATATATAAATACCTTACTATATATATTTACAATTTTTAGGTAGTATAAGTGTTTACATTAAATAATTCGTATTACTCTACATAAATCGAGTGTAAAACTTTAAATGCGTTTTTCTCACAACTATGTTTTTTGAACTGGTGACCACTGTAACTCGAAAACCGCTCAGTAGATTTCAATGAAATTTATACAGCTTTTGGAAAACAGAAAAAACTAGTGCCTGATCGAAGAACTTTTATTTTTGTTTAAATTTTGATTTCTTATGAACAATTAGTTGTTGTTTTTTTCCCGAAAATCTGGAGAAAAATTTCATGAGGCCGCCATTTTGTCAATTTTTTTTTTTTAAAAAAAAGCTTCGATCAGGCACTAGATTATCTATTAATAAAACTAGTTTTTTTCGTCCGATTGATTTTAGATGAATTTCCAAGGATTTGTGATGGTCACCGCAAGGAATTTCTGTTGGAACTGAATCAACACAAACAGCCATAACTTTTAAAATTATTAATATTTTTTTCTTCAAATTTTCGTGAAGTCAAGTCGAAACATTATGTAATGTCGCCATATTATTACTTTTATAAAATTAAATGATTTACCGGCAAAAAAAATTATTGAAAATTCTCATTTTTTCATGTCTCTGACTACCCCTAACCCCTTAAGGAAATGAAACAACCGTACACGTATACGAGATTTAGTGAAGCAGTTTTACTAAAATGATATAAATCTATAAATTGAACAAATCGAGAGCATAGCTATCTCGGATTTTCCCTTTGGCTTGTCCGCCACCAAGGCTGTGCGAGCTTTTTTGTGAGCTGAAACTGCGTGGACTGTCCGATTGAATCTATTAAGCCAAGGTCCATTCCCAAATGTACTGAATAAATCGTCTACTAAATTTTTAGTTCTCATTTTAAATTAACCTAGTAAATTTTTGAAAATGTCTGTGATCGACTGTTGAACTGTTTGCGATCGACCGGTCGATCGCGATCGACCGTTTGCCCACCCCTGTTCTACAGCAATCGAGAGTGTTAATAATTTCATAAAATGGTGTAAAAGAAGTTAGCTATACTCTGCTAAGTACATGACATCCTTATTAGCCATCCGTAATGACATCGTGGAATCAAATTCTAAAAAACCCAAAAAAACAATTCAATATTACTGATTATTTGTCAAAAAAGCTTAATTACTAAATAGTGTAAAACGAAAGAGATAATATAAGACTGAATTACCTAAAAATAAAGTGTTTTAAACTAGTTCATCTATATTCGTTACTTTCTGTGACAGTTAAAAAAGACGTCCAGAAATTAGAACATTTCAGAAATTAGAACTAAACGATGTACAAACTGGTTCTGATTTCCAAGCGTCTATTCTATTAGAAATAGTATTATGATTTTGAAAACATGTTTCAAAGAATGTCCTACACGGCCTGAGCCGCTTGTTTGCATACTAGTTGCTTGAAAAATAATAAATAATTTCCATGTGTTGTATATATCTTGATTTCTAAGTTTTACCAATTACTTTGTTACATAGAGTAACTTGCTTGTACGAATACGACAGCTGCGTTATCTTCCAAGTTGATTCAAATTATACTGAATTCTTGAAGAAACTCACCTGAAATGAAATCAAAAACGATTTATTATTTGATGCTATGCATTAAATCCAGATACAATTAAAAAAGTATTCAGTTTAAAATGTAATACATTAGCAAAGTGTAAAATTTTGTTTGATTTAAATTGGCAATGTTGCGAAAAAACTTAAAAAACGTAAAATGGCTGATGACGGATCTGTCTCAGAGGTAGATTCGAAAGAAGCTTTTGTTGTGACTGATGAGAAAGAGGAAGAAGAGGACGAGACGGACTTTGAAAAGCAGACAACTGAGCTTCTGTGACAAATAAAACAAACAAAAGAAAGCTTGAACTATGTCCTGACAGATACTCAGGCAGAACCTCAGAAGAGAGAGATATAAGGAAATGAAAATGGCAGTGAGAAGTGAAGCAATTTGCCTAGGCAAATTGTTAGTAGTAGTAAGCGAATTTGACATTCACTTACTGTGCCGAACAGAAAGATAGAATGAGATAGATAGAGAAAAATAGTTGGCCATGTGCACGCGAATTTGACAATTACTTACTCAGCAACAACAAAAGCTCAGGTATCGGGGAAACCAAGGGGAATATCTGAGGTAGCAATTCTCTCGATTTGTTCTATTTATAGATTTTACCTTTGTAGTAAAAATGCTTCACTAAATTTCGTATATGTATACGCTTGTTTCATTTCCTTAGATCTCTATGTTCTGAGGGCAGAACTATCCACCCACTCGAAACAAAATGAAGAGCTTATAGAACATAATAAAGAGTTCAATGTTCGGATACTTAAAAAGAGTGACAATGCAAAAAAAACCCGAAACTGACGCCATTGCCGACTCCACGGACGAACACGAACAAAAAAATTATATGAAGAAATAACCTAGTAATAGTCTAGTATCATTGGCAGTGGAAGATATGAAAATTGAAGAAGAATTAAAGAACATTTACCCAGTGGATATGGAAGTTCAGGATCCTCTCCCGTCAGCCAGCTAAGAGGAGCTTGAAAATTAGTATACTGGCATAACTGAACCAGGCAATGAAACCGTTGGTAACACAGAGAAACAACAGAGAACAGTAACAGAAAACAGCAATAAAAACCGCTACAGAAAACAGCAATTACAAACAAAACAAGCAAGATGCAACAAGATAATAAAGAAAAAGTGACCAGCTATAAATAATGAGCCAAATAAGTGGACACAAATAATTAGGCAACTCAAAGAACTAAAAATTGATTATGAATCCACCAAGTGCGCATTTTCAAAGATCAAGGCAATTTTCGCTGCTCCACAAGACCACAGACAAAATAAGAAAGCTCCAGAAAGTATAGTATCATACAAACTGTTTCCAAAAGGAACAGAATTCACACGTCGTCATTCGAGACTTCCACTGCTTTACCGAATCCAGGGCTTGCACCCACTAAGATTCTTCTTCCTGAAATTGAAGACTGAGACCTCAAAGGAGTAACCACCAAGAAGGTAATCGCTTTACCATAACTGTCTGCATGCAACCAATAATTACTTGTGCAGCAGGAATCTGTTAAGTGTGATGGAGAACACCATTCTTTTAGGTGCACGAAGACTAGTGCCAAAAAAAACTGTCAAATGTGTTACTGTGAAGATGATCATCTGGCTCTACAGAGGATATCTAAAGAGCCCCGAGAATTTGTGGAAGATGTTTTTAAAAGTGGCTAAAGCGAACATCCCATTCATATCTCTAAAACTTTACTGCCTGAAACTCAAAATTAACAAACACAGCAGACCCTACCCAATGTCCTCCAACCAACTATCATGGCTGACCTTTTTTACAACAGTTAGAAGTTAAAAGCATGTTGGAGAATGGTAAAGATAATACTCGGAACATTTCTAGCTCTAAAAGCTAATTAAAAATAAACGTGATGCTGTACGGCCGACAGTTATTAACTTAAGACCCAGCACGCTATCTCGTACTTTTACGATCAGATTATGTCGCACCTGACTGAGGCCTTTAATAGTGTATGACACGAAAGTCTTCTATTCAAGCTGATCAAGTTGGGATTTCGGGAAATTGTAATACGGCTCACCGCAAGCTTCCTCAGCAACAGACAATTTTATGTAAGCGTCAATGGAGCGAATTCACCTCGGGAACCTAATACATCTGGAATGTTATTTTTTGTCCGACATAAAATCAAAGTAGCAAGGTTCGCATTTCAGCGCATCAGACATATTTTCGCAAAAAGGTGGGCATGGCGACAAAAGCTTAATCCACTTGCCATAAAACACTCATTTGGCTACTTCTGACACACGCATCCTGGATTATCTGTTCCAAATCTGCCACGGTAGAAGTGGAGATGTTTGAACGTAGAATTCTGCGCTTTCCGTAACTAAAAAGTGGCCGAGTAATTCTTTCTTATATCAGAAGACCAAACTTGAGCCACTTAGAGACTTGGTTGTGGAACTGACGACAATGTTTTACGCACAGACAGGCGGTCATGAAAACGGAATGATCCACGGTATCAGACGCACGAGTGGCTCTAATAAGCCATTTATGCGTCCGGTGTAGATAGCAGGACAACGGCGACGCATGGATATGCTGTTCAATTATGTTGGCCTTCCAACGGATTGACAAAGATAATTAAGACCTAGGTTAAGTTTAGGTCTATGAAGGCTAAGCTAATTGTACTTTGACAGAAGTAAGATATAGTTTAGCAAATTAAGTTAGTGTTTAAGTATATCCTGGGTAATATTTCATAAGCGCAAACCAGAAAATAAATAAATGATGTAAAAAAATACAATTCAAATAGAGCCAGCAGGCCAAAATAGAATAGCCGCTGAATTTAAGTTTTTATTGTTAATCATCCCTAAAGTTAAGTAATCTATGTACAGCTTAATGAGTAAAATCTTATTTTATTATTATTATTATCATTATTATTATTATTATTATTATTATTATTATTATTATTATTATTATTACCATTTGTAGTTTTACCCATGAAATCAAATTATTTGCAGCCCTGCTACGCTATGCGAGCATAACATCCGGCCATATATCCGGCTCCAGGTCGGAAATCTGCCTAACTCACATTTTTGTAAGCATAATTAGCACCTCTGACAATTGCAGAAATTGGGTCCATATTGGATAAACTCTAAACCACAGACCTCGCAATGCTCCGACTGTATTGGCAGGTACATTTTTAACCTGCCCCGCGTTGCTGATAACATAACATCTTTCGGGTGAAACATATCACACATATGAAGTTTGACAAGCAGTCCTCATATGGATGTGCTCAGTTGATGTGTTTTTCATGGTAATGGCTAAAGACTAGACCCATTGGCCAATGGTAGGATTTGTCATTCCATTACAGCATCACCCGAAACACTTCATCTATTCGCTTCGTCGCCTTCAATAGCATCTGAGCCTTCAATGTCATACTTCGCCTCTGTGATTTCAAACCTTAATTTCTCTTTTTCGGCCTAATTGTCATAACCTCCTCTCAAAAATTCCTGATCGCAAGCCTTCACATTATTTGTTTTGCCAAATCATGCAGCACTATTTTACATTACAAGAGATTTTTCTGACATTTCATGCTCAATTACTAAAACCGATAGGGGGCCCGGTAGCTCTGCTCGTTAAGGCGTCAGGGCAAAAAGCGGCGTGCTACGGGGCTTGCGGGTTCGAATCCCGCCAGTGCCATGGCTGTAAGTGTGAATGCGTGTGATTGTCTATGAGGGTGGCAAATGGGCCCAAACTGGTGGCCTAATGCTGGCCGCTTTCCCGGCAGCCCCCTTTACAAACCTAACCTAACCTAACCTACTAAATCCGATCAACTAAGCTCGTAGAATTCATATTGAAGGATCCGCCACAGGTTCCTGACAGGACTACCCATGACCACGTTACATGCATTGTTATGAATGAAACAAACTGATTTAATCATGCAATTTGATCGGCGTTAGCTTTTCCCCCCTGGGAAATTGACCGGTAGATGTGGAAGCAATGCAAAAGGAGTATAGACAATTCAATCTCAAACTGCTATACTTCAACACATAAAAGTGCACACGGATGTTTTTCGAAAGAATTTGTGACTTCTGTGTACATTCTTCCTAGGAACATCAATATTGACCCAGATCCAAGCAAGCTTTTCGAAGATGAAGGTCCAGTTTTTTAGTAAGAGAACATAATACTTCTGATTGCCACTTTAGAGACGTGAGAAGCATATCAAGCTGAATTACGCTAAAAAAGTTCATCAAGAAAAGCTACATAGACCTGCATTTTTCTGGCGAGCCCACACACTTTGACAATAGTAATGCTCTAGGTACCCAACGGGAATCGCCGTAATGTATTCTGGCTGAATGCATCAATCAAACAATCCTAGTAATGCAAATGTAATGTGCTAGAAAGCTATTTTCCAGCAATTATACGATATATCTTATACATGACTTGGAGCATGGGGAATGCTGCAAGGGAGAAAGCTCATATGTTATAAGTCCATGTCTGGCCAATGAACATCACTTGCAGAAATAAGAGGAAAAGAACTTGCGAACATACATCGGCTATGGGTAATCTGCTATATAAAGCGGAAAGATAAAAATTCAAATCATCACAGGTAAGAAAAATGTATGAAAAACAACAGTACCAATTCCCCCTAGTAGCAAAGAGCATGCGATATTGGAATTCCCAATGAGCGTCACAATCACTCAGCATGCAAAAACCACACATGCAGAGATACGATCGGCCGCCGGCCAAAGCTTTAATTCGTATTCACCGTAGATGACGGAAATGCGAGAATACGATGTCGTACTTTCCAAAAAGCTCTTATACATAAAGCTATAAAGCTAAAAGCATAAGTTTCCCCTTATAAAACTTCCCAGCCTAGGACATGCAATCTTAAAAACAAAACAAGATGCAATGGTTCGGTAATGCTTCCAGGCATTACGCGAAATGCTTACTGAATATATCCCGAAGCATTACTTTTCCCGTTGGGAGCTTTCTAGACATTTTGAGAGCTTTTTCTAATTTCCTAACTACAAAAATATTCAACATAGCCTTGAAAAAAAGACAACTTCGTGTAAGCTTTTCTTATTTCTATCAGCACATTCTTTAGTTCAGCACGTGAACTACCAATGAGGAATAAAATTTCTGTACTACTAAATTCACTGGTACTATAGTGTTGCTGTTTCCAATGCGTATACTCTGTTCTCTGCTGGACGGAAGAGCAAAAGAGGACGCCTATTTTATCACTAGAAATGCCCAAACTTTGGAAAGGGGGAATATCACTTAGTAACATGTTTAACTCTGGATTAGAGGTACAGTATATTCCATAAAAACGTGCCTTAAAAATGCATTAAAAGCCCAATAATTAATTGTTTTTAAATTTATATCTTCAAATATACATTAATACAAGATTCGCAAATCATTTCAATCACACTTATTATTTATAATTGCTTTGCATCTTCTGCGAGAATTTTGGCTCAATTTTTGAGCATAATTCACACTAAGATGTCGCTAAATATGTGTCAAGGTGCGTATAAGTTGCCTTGTACTGAATATTTTTTTCTCTTTTAGTTTAAGCTTCATCAGCGACCACACATTTTCAATGAGATTTGCATCTGGACTCCGTGATGGCCATTCCAATATTTGTATCCCATTTTCCTCCTTGCAAGATATGCAGAGGCAACTTCGATGCTTGGGATCATTATCGTCTTGACAAATCCAGTCATCGTTTTCAATTCCATATAATTTCCCTGCAGACTTCAGTAGTCCTTTTTGATACAAAGTGAGCATGAATTGAGCATCCAAGTTTCTAGTGAAAGTAATCAACTCTCCGAACCTTTTTTCTGAGAAGCAGCCATAAACATGCACCTTTGGTGGAAGTTTCACTGTACGGTGCAAAAAATTTTCTCCATTATCTGGCCAGGCTTTTCGCCAGTAGTTGGCGAAACAAAAGATGATTTGGTAGTCAATATTACTTTGCTCTAATCACGTTCCAAACTCTCTTTTGTCCAGCTCAGCCTCTTTCTACTCGTGTTGCTGTTAGTAGCGGTTTAGGGTTCGTACTTGGGTTTTTCATGCCATTTTTTGGGTTTCCTCATCTAATTATATTAATTGAGACTCGAACCACTTTTCTAATAAGTTTTGCTCTGGGCTGCCTCAGACCACTACATCTCACAAATCACATTATCAACCCTTGTCAAAGAACCTCTAGTAAGACCTCTACCTGGCTCATCATCCACATTCTCACATTCTTTATACTTCTTCATCCTCTTCTCCACAAACGAAACGTTTGTTTGCGTAAATTTTACTGTCTCTTTGATACTCTTTTTAGGACCTTTGGGATGAGTAACTAAAAATACAATTTCAAAACGCTTCTTGTACGCAGCACCTATGTTTTAAATATGTTTTCTTCACGAAAGTTCAAATTATAATGGCGAAATTAATTAGGTGCAAAATTGGTAAAAGTGTATTAAAAGTAATTTACTGTGACATGTATGTGTGCAAACACGAAGGAAAAAATAACATGAGTCACGTTTTTGTGGAACACACTGTAAGTTCGGCAGAGTGCCGAAAGCACTTGCTCCAAGAAAAAAAGAAAAACAAATATTCTATTTTCCTTTCATTTGAAGTCTCTTCCACATTACTTTGTTCTGTGCACACGTTTCGTTTCAAAGTTGGAGAGGGTCAAAATAAAAGTTCAAGCTAAATTTTTATCAGAAGCAGATCTTACAAAAATGCAGAAGATTCGATTGCATTCTATCAAAACTTTTGTTATATGAGGCTGCCAAAGAATTTGAGTTGCATCCATCTCGCGAGGACTTGATGACTCTTTCAAGAGCAATATCATTTTTTTTCAATTTCAAATTTTGTTCAATTCTGCGCTATATTTTAAATGCTTACTAGAGTGTTGGATATCTTTGAAGCTATTTAAAGCTACTAGAATTCTTAACTATGATTCTCTAGCACAAAAGTATCCAAGATGTTTTACTGGCACAATATTTAATAAAAACCAAACCAAAGTATGAGCTTCTAGGGGACCGACCGCAGCATATCTCAATTAAACATTATTCGCTACAATCGCCATGACACAAAAATCTTCCAGTTGCGACCCTCACTACTAACAAAATAAATACCAGTATTTTAGGACAAGCAAAGAAAACATGAGAAGTGGAGATTCGACATTATATTTAACTTTCAGGTGCAAAAAGAACATGCAAGTGCTGTTCGATATATGGTTTTAGTGTTTACCGATTTCGAATTGTTTACGGATATTTAACAACTTTTGCATCGACCCAACTCTCATATTCGCACCATTGAAGTTTAAGCTGAATCGACTGCCACTTCAGTCAATCTACGGGCGTGCCGAACAGCGGTATACTGCCAAAGAACGGCGATGAAACACTCGTGTAATAAGTTGCCACTCCAGGGTTGTTTGATTGAAAAGCACTGATACGAGGGTTGATCCAACCGTAATGACAATCAATGTAAACCAAGGTGACTAAATTAAAAAAAAAATTATTTTCCAACATAGTTTCCGAACAAATTAAAACATGTAGTCCATCTTTTTTCCAAACTCAAAATACCCTTAGAAAAAAATAGATTTGTCTCTACTATCCCAAAACGCCTCAACAGTGGCCACCATTTCGCTATCATCTTCAAATTTCTTGCCCCGAAGGTGTTGCTTGGGCCAAGGAAATATGTAGAAGTGACTGGGAGCTGGCTCTGGCGAATAGGGCGGATATTCAAGCAGTACGAATCCTGTTTCTTGAATTACAGCCTTCGCAACTGCAGCCTTGTAAGCGGGTGCGTTGACTTGATGAAACAGTACTCCGGCTCGAAGTTTGCTGCGTCTTTTTTCTCAATAGCCTCCCGTAATATTCTTATTTGACCTGCGTTGTAAGAGCCTGATATAGTGGCCTCCTTTTCGAAATATTCCTTCAGTGCCTTCCCTGCCGAATTCGACACTTTGAATTTCTTCGCCGTCGGTGAAAAGAGTCGCTTGCCGTTTGATATTTGAATCAAAATAGTGGATCCAGGTCTCGACCATGGTCACGAAACGTGACACACAATTCTCCTGATCTGCCTCGAACTTTTCGAGGTTCACCCTCGAACTGTCGACTCGTTTCTTCTTTTGTTCGTCGGATAACATTCTCGGCACTCAACGCGCAGAGACCTTCATCTTTGTTCATCTTCAGTCCATGTTCTTCCCAGATTAAATTCCTTGGCCCAGCGTGCAACGGTGGAATGTGGGGGAGCAGAGTCCCCTTATGTTTCCACTGAGTCACTGTTTATGTTTTTGGCAGACATTTTTTTAAAACACATGTACTTAATGACAGCTCTAGCTTAGTTTTTCTCCATTTTAATACTCTCTCTTCTACAGTTCGTATTCAAATCAATGTACCTCCCTGGAATCGTGGTCTATCTATATGTTTTTTTTATGCTGACTTAGTGGGTGCATGAGGCAGAACTTTCTTTTTTAACTTTATGCGAACTTTTTAACTTTATGCGAACTGAAAATAGCCGATTATCATTACTTTTGGATAAACTTTCGTATTGCGCACTTATTGCACTTGAAATATATGTGTGTTAAGTATTCTATTGTTTACGCAAGGAATTCATCAGCAGTTTTAATCACTAATTCATAACGAGTATCGATTGTTACTGATAATTTTTCCAGGCCATCCTGTTTTTTACTTATTGATGCTCTTTTCCAGTTAGGGCACATCGTTACAGAGGATATTTGCAATTTTCGATCCTCGAAAATTTTTCGGCTCGTCGTTATAACTATCCACTAGGGTTTTCTAGGCACCTTTATACAGAAAAGTCATATATCTACTATACCATGCTACATTTTAGCTTCGACAACATCAATTGAAGCAGGTGCTCCGTACTCGATACTTCCATTAAATCTTTGGTATACAGCTGTTTTTTACATATTCAAACAGCATTTTCGGTGCATTTTATCTCAATCTGTTACTTTTCACATTTTCATTAATCGTAGCTCAGTGCTACATGAATTTTTAAATCAGTTTAAATTTGAAAATAATCTTTCGATTAAAATGCAAACAAAATGGATTTATTTATTAATTTTCTACACCTAGATTGTTTTACGTTGTATGCAACGTCGCTTCAACATGACACCATTGTATGTACCCACCAATACTAGTCAAATAATTTAATCTATTCCACTTATGTACATTTCTAATAGTCCTCTAAAAACGCTAAACGCACCCTGCCACCCGATCAATTACATCGATTCGGTTTCAGTTTAGCTTGACCAAATATTTAATGTGTTTGCATGCAGGACATGCCCTGCAATCGATATTTTACCAATGGACTTGGACAATAACAGAATCGTCAACATCAAAGAACAAATAAGCCGACATGACACGACCCGCATAACGCACGATTTGCAATTATTATTTATCCAGAATAAATCTGGGTCGTCAATCACGCAGCAGCATACCGAGCAAGGGACCCAAAACAGAGCGGTTTGATTCCTGATGGATCAGAAATGGCTTTGGAAAAGTCAAACGGAATCGACTGGACATTAGTACTCGTAGTGCCCCAATAAACCGCGTCACGCATCGAGCTGGGCATTTGTGAAATCCCAGCGATGTAGATGAATTCTCCGGAATCCGTTGGCATCGAACCCTTTTTAACGATTCAATAATTCAGTTGATTCACAATTCACATTCACACTCATAAAATTCATACGAGAGCGCCATCAATAATTTAATGGCATTGTGGGAGCATTACACGAGGGGTTAGTGCGGCAAAAGCTTGTACGCCGGCCACGACGCAATGCAATAATGTCCTTTTGATAGTGAAACAACTAATGTAGAATTCAAAAGTCAGTTGGCTGCGGAAAGAATATACCGCAGGCAAGTGGTATCCAACCTTGATTGCGATTCTGATAGTAACCACTTTGGTGTACTCTGCATTTATGTAGATTGATAGTTAATTGGAACATAGATAAAACCATGTCGGACTATCAAGTGTTGGGTTTAACATCAGATTGCTGTTGAGTGGGACACACGATACCATATGATTTGATTTAGTTGGGAAATTTGTTATCATGATACGTACGGTAAATAGAGCCCAAGGGTGAAATGGGGATACATATTCAAATAATTTAACCTAATATTTGCATATTATTTTTTTGACTTTTTATCTACAATTGTTGTTTGTACAATGGCGTAGCTATAACAATACAGCATTTAATATACGTCGAAGAGTTAGAGTTTTATTTTCCTGAGACGGCATATGCAAATTAGCTTTAAATAATATGTATTACTAACAAATCTAATTTTAGAATAAAGAAATGGCTGCATATATACAGTGGGTAAAACAAATTAAGGCACGAACTCTTAGTATGAATAAAAAACCTATTTTTAATGCGACTTTAACAATAAATGATGATGTTTTCGCATTTAATTAATAGTATTGCATGATTACTTTAAGAGCAATATCAAAAAAATACCGTTAAATGTACTTAAAATCATGAAAATATGATATTTCTATTCAGTCTAGCTTGAAAAGTGTTTTGAAAAAGTAAATTTATTGAGGGTGTTGTTAAAAATGAGTGTAAAAAGAAAATCGGTAGGAGCAGAAATCCGTGAATGTTTTTTAACGACATTGGAAAACATGAATAGCGTATTCCGAGATTGGAATACTAATGGGAAAATCAAGCTATACAGTGAGAAATGTAAAAACCATATATAAATCAACCAAACCATTTGAAACAAAGCATCGGTCAGAGAGGAATAAAATCTTATCTGAGCGTAAAAAAGTGGATTTTCAGAAAAATTAAGAAAAATCCTAAACTAAGTGTCCCAGTTTTACAAATTAAGGTGAAAGAACGAGTTGAAACGAAAGTCGCAACTCAAACTATTCGAAATGTATTAAAGAAAGCGGGTTTTAAGGCGGCTTTAGATATGCGGTGTTTGTCAAACACCTCCTATTCGCCAAATACCGCACACCTAGTCAAGTCATTTGGCTTGGTGATTGCGAAATGACAAGCACATTGAATTAGACATTCGGGCACTGCCGAATGTTTGCCAAAACTGGAACATGTACGAGCTGCTCGTCGTTGTTCACTCCCGCTATTTTCTTGTAAAAAATTACGAAATAGCTGCTGCATCTCTGAGTAAATAGTTAAATAAATTTATGTCATTTAATATGGATTTGACAAACGCAGAAAAAGTAGCTGCATATGTAGTGGTAACTTGTGCTGGGTTAACTTTGCAAAATGCAAAGAAAAGAAGAAATAGAAGGTGGTGGATAACGAGCGTTAACAAAAGTAGAACAGTGTAAGTATCCAACATTTCAAAAAGGTGCCTACTCATTAATATAGGCTCATTAATTGTCAAAATTAATCAAAATTGTGTACCGTATATTATGTAAAATAAACTTATTTGAAGGTACAATGCAACAAACTTACTTGTGGACTTATTGAGAAAACCAAGTGGACAGTTCGAAAATTTTTGCAGGATGTCTTCCGCAGACTTTCACTATCTTCTTGAAAAAGTTGAAGCAATGATTGCTAAAGAAGATAGAAAGTTTAGAAAAGCAATTCTATTATTAATTATTCATGAAAAGTACGAAAACTATCTAATTGCATTTCCTGAAAATAGTGATAATAAAGTCATGCTAAGCGGTGATAAATTATCGCCACAAAAATATTCGACCTTCAAAACAACATTACGCAAAAAATATGTTGCTTACCGTGTCACATTTGAAAATTTTTACTCGCGCCACACACTTTGACACTTTTCAGTATTTATCAACAACCGCAACAAATACCGAATGTCTCAAGTGGGGATCCGAACATACCCAAACACATTGCTCGTCTACTTTAATTTGGTTGAAAGCTCTACAAACTACGGGAATAGCGAGCACCCGAATGTTTGTGCTTGGCCTAGGGCAAGCACTAGGCGAGCAACCCAACCACACATGCGAAGTTTGCCAAACTAGGTGCTCGGTATTTGACAAACACCGCATATCTAAAGCCGCCTTTAAGGGCAGAATGTGCCTAAAAAAACCTTATATTAGTACAAAACCTGAAATTGTTAATTTACGTTTTGCTCGAGAGTTCGTAAAAAAGCCAAAATCCTTCTGGAAGTCCATAATTTTTGTTGCTGAAGTAAAAATTAATGTTTTTGGATCTGATGAGTGGCGTTATGTTCGGCGAAAGCCTAAAGGCGGCTTTAGATATGCGGTGTTTGTCAAACACCTCCTATTCGCCAAATACCGAACACCTAGTCAAGTCATTTGGCTTGGTGCTTGCGGAATGACAAGCACAGTGAATTAGATATTCGGGGATTGCCGAATGTTTGCAAAAACTGGAACATGTACGAGCTGCTCGTCGTTGTTCCCTCCCGCAATTTTTTTGTGAAAAAACGAAATATTTGCTGCATCTCTGAGCATTAATAATTAATTATATTTATATCTTGAAACATGGATTGAAATATGGATGTTGATTCAGCAGATTCAGTTGACATTATATGTAATTATAAATACCGAATGTGTAAAGCGGGGATCCGAACATACCCAAACACAGTGCTCGTCTACTTTGATGTTTGTTGAAAGTTCGACAAACTACGGGAATAGCGAGCACCCGAATGTTTGTGCTTGGTCTAGGGCAAGCACTAGGCGAGCAACCCAACCACACATGCGAAGTTTGCCAAACTAGGTGCTCGGTATTTGACAAACACCGCATATCTAAAGCCGCCTTAATACAGAGTTAAGGAGGAATTATACTACTCCCACTGTAAAACACAGCGGAGTGAACATTATGCTAAGGAACTGTATGGGACCATCTGGTCCTTAAAGTATAGATTTTGTGAACGGTATGATGGATCAAAACTTTTACCTGGGTATTCTTAAAAGAAACATTTAACAAAATTGCTGAAAAATTAGGCATTTTATACAATTTTGCCTTGCATCAGGACAACGGTCCAAAGCACAATTCGGAGCAATGTCGGCTTTGGGCTATTTGTAACTGTCCAAATGCTATTAAAACCCAGCCTCAGTCAACGAACTTAAACCCAATCGAGCATTTATGGCTTCATCTCAAAACCAGAGTAGCATTGCGAAAGGTAAAGTATAAGAAAGGGCTCCAAGATGTCATTATTGATAAAGGGACCAAAGTTTCACCCACTTTTTGTAAAAAATTTGCGTAAAAGATGCCGAAACGACTGCGAGAAGTGATAAAAATGCGTGGAATAGCCACAAAGTATTAGCGCTATGTTAGTTATTACTAATGTTCGAGGAACATTAGTATTAAAATCGATTTGGCCACATATTCATATTTCCACATATATATATATATATATATATATATATATATATATATATATATATAAATATCATCAAAAAAATTCAGTGACTATTTCTCGGGAACGCGCCATACGATTCAGCTGAAACTTTCAGGATACATTGGTGTATATGCAGAGTAGGTCCAAGTTTCACAAAATGTCAATTATTGTTAACTCTTTGGCGCCAGCGGCCATTTTAGTGATATTTTAAATATACCTACAATTCCGTCCACAAATAATTTTTACAAAAATGAAAGTAACAAAATAAATTTTGAACGTGTTTTACATCTGAATCGGATGTTTTGGAATTTTTTAGCCCCATGTGTGCGCTAGGTGCCTAAAAAGAGAACGGGAAAATTTGAAAATTTTTTAATTACGATTACTTTCAGTAGAGCTTTTCAATTATTATGAAACTTTAAGAACATATTGGTGTTATTTAGTTGTAAATTTGTTTAGCTTTTAATGAGCATGTTGACAATCCTGTAGTTAGGGGAGATGCTGAAGGTGAAAACTTTTAAATCATCGAATCTCCTGAAACATGATCGTTTTTTGAAGAAAAAAAAACCACTCAAAAACAAGTCTTATGCTTTGTCTCAATAGTTAAAGTAAAAAAATTGAAACCCTTTCCCAATTTACCTATATTTTTAGCATCAAAAACTTCTGTTCACGGAAACTCACGACCCGATAATCATAATTAGTTGAAATTTATAGAATGTATTGGTCTTAAGTAGGACCAAGTCTGATAGAAGCAATTTTGAAATGTGGGCAATTTTGTACCAGTGTTGCCATCTTGAAAAGTCACTTAGAAAAATAATTGCTTTTGGCCCTATAAATTCTGATTCAGTTATTCGATTTTGACGAAATCCACACAGTAGCTGAACCTTACTTTAAACCACAATTAGTAGAAATTTGGTTGAAAAATTCGGTTGGAACTGCCAGCTATGGTAATTTTGATGTCTTAAATTTTGAAAATTCCTGAGGAAAATAAAGCTCTTTCCCCTATAGCTTCCAGTACAGTAATTGAATCATAACGAAATTGAAATGGCAAATTAAACTTATTATAGGCAATATTCAGTAGAAATTTAAAATAATAACAATGATAGGGTTGCCAGCTATGGTTGTTTTTGTATTTTTTTGGCATACTTTTAGTAAACGATTTTAGCATAGAATTTTCAAATCGTAGTGATCTTATAATGAAAATAAACACCAAATATTAAGATCTAGAAAATTTGAAAACTTTTGCGAATGGTAACCCTAAATTTCTTTGCATCCCTATAACTTCCAATGCAGTCATCGGATCAATACCTAATTCGCAGAGCAGGATGACTTTAACGTAAGGCAGATGCGACTTATTTTTTGCTATGGTGCTAGCAAAGGGCTGTCAGCACTAGGCCTTTTTGTTATTTTCATTTCAATAAATGCTTGCATTAAGTATTTCCATCGCAAACATTTGCAATTAAAATAAGTAAACATTGTTTAAATTTTCTAAGCTCTGGGCATTTTTTGGATGGCAACCCCAAACACCTTTCTACCACAGTAACTTTCGATGAAGTCACCAAAATTAAAATAAGCTTAGATTCTGTTATTACATATGGTGTATTAGTTTTAAGTAGTGGTATAATACAGACTCAAAATCTGCACAAATCCTCTACTGTTCTTCGAACATTAGTGTTTCTAGCGGTTCTGATGCGCTAGGGGGGTTGTTTTTTTGAAATTGATCAATTTAACACAATTGAAATAATTTCAGATAAAATTGCGCTGTGCCTTAACGTTTTTTGCGCTATTTTGGTACTTCTCTGAAAAATGTTACGTTAATGTTGTGCAATTTGCTTCGTTGCCGGTTTTTTTATATTGTTCTTAAAGTAAACATGAAACACTTTTAATTAAATGCAAAAACACAATCATTTATTATTAAAATCGCATTCAAAATAGGTTTTTTGTTCTTACTAAATGTTCGTGCCTTAACTTTTTTACCCACTGTATATAGAAAATATTCAAAGTATGAAATTTCACGCTTAAGTATGATTTTCTTTCGAAGTACTTCCTGTGACTGGCGTACGGACCCCTATCTAATTCTTGGCCAACTAGACCTTTGAGTATCGAACACAATAAAAATACAAACGGTTAAACAAGAAGCAACTTTGGGCTCTCGTCTGATCATTGCCGATAATTGTCACTTTCAACATAAATGTGTTGCACTCATCAGCTCCGCAGCTCCATAGCTTAACAACTTTTGGAGTACACCGTCTCATTGTCAGCATTCTCATCTGTAAACACCGCACACTTCGCACACAAACCAGCTCCAGTGCATGTATTGAGAAGCACTGGTATTGTTGAATACCTACTTTTCGTTTTCTCAGCTTCTTTGCTTTTTCGTCTGATTTTCTCACCAACTACCCTGCCCTGATTCGCATAAACGTTCTATCTCAATTTTTGTCATTTTTGTGTTAACACTGGACTCAAAAACTACATGATCTATTACATCATTCTGCAAAATTTGATAACCCTATTTTTGTAGAAATAAGTTGAAATCAATATTGAAAAATGCACTCTCCATATATCTCCAGTACAAATCAAAACACAAATCATTGAATAGCTCGAAAGTGCTAAAATTTAGATAGAACGTTTATGCGAATCAGAGCAGTACTCTTGTATACCATATTTACAAATAATTCTCCAATTTCAATGAATTAACTTCAATTTTAGGGGTTATATGCAGTCACGAGGCCGATAATTTGATTGTTTTGCTGGAAATACGGTTTCGCTGATTGATGCGAAAATCTATATAAACATTGTATTAACATCTAACTCTATTTTTATATTTTTGACTTGCGAAACCAATGATTTCTAAAGCAACTACAGTCGATTTCCGGGAGCTCCTCTAAGTAAAGGTGTCTTGCAGTGAACATGATATCTCTCAATGGAATTATTCAAAGTGCACACAAAAGTAAAACAAACTTGATTCGTATTAAGTAGTATCTGGTGATTTGTCACATGACCACGGTTCAGTGACATTTTGAAAATCAAGAACTGTCAAAATAATGCCAGGCTGATGGCCAAACAAATGACATACCATATGCTTCGACGTGGAGACAGCCTGTAAGCGATGTTGTCATTAAATTTTCAAATATGAATGATCCTGCAATGACAATTAACAACAAACGTTTTTTTCTGAAAAGTTCAAAGTTTCGAAAATTTGAAACGTTTTGAAGGTGGTAGCACTAAAATTCTTTTCTTGCATCGCAGTGATTCAATCGAAACGAAATTCACAGGGTCGGTTTAACTTAACGTGAAACATGTTTAGTATATGCTGCTAGCACAGGGTTGCCAGCACCAGACATTTTCGTAAATATTGCACCATGAGATGCTTCCATTATATGTTCATATGCAAATCATTTACAATAAAAATAAAGAACCAATGGTTGAATTTTACGAGATTTGAAAATTTTTCGGATGGCAGCCTCAAACATAGTTTAGTCGCTGAAACTTTCGATGAAATACCCGGATGACAACGTAATTCAAAGGATAAGTCCATTTAAGCATGAGCTTGTTATGGTAGAACTATAGCTGCTTCGTTGGAAAAGTGCTGCTAGCACTGAATATATTCATCATTTATGGTATAAGAAATGCTGTTGAGAAATGGTTTTTGTTGCTTTGGGTAAGAAGTGGTTGATATGACACTACGTCTTTAAACATTTTTTGGTCAGTCAAATACTATTTCTTCGACAATCAGTTTTCTAGCGGCTCTGACGCGGTAGAGTTTGACATATATGCGTACAGCTTTGAGAATGTTTGTCGCATCGACATGAAATTCTCTCTGTAGATACTTGAATATATGTGCATAAAAATAATTTTTAGCATCTTGTTTGCGCACGGCCTAAAAATTGGCTTTTATTTTTATTGAGCTAAAACAAAGAAAACTTTTTAAGATCTTTGGTTCAACTTTTCTGCTAAAAATTATGCACCAACGCCAAAAAACTGCTTTCTCTTTTCAGGCTCTTAAACTACATCAAAAACAGGTGGAGACAACAGGTGGAAAGTCGCATGTAACCGAGGCGAAAGGTGTAAAAACCAGTTCTAGGTGACCTCTGGCTTTTTCTGCGTCACTTCTAACCCATTGTACGTTGGCAGTTCTTAGTGAGGCTTTTCGGATGGTAGGCTTATTGATTTTGTTGAACGCTTTCCACAGTGAATATTCGGCATTTATAGAGTTTGGAGGTATTCCCTTCAAGATTGTGGAGCTAATAAGATCCGGATCCAGTTGCAATATGTCTCATGACATTGGTTTGTAGTGTTTTGCAAAGTGCTTTGCCCCTAAGAGTAATGAGTCGAGACCTTCAAAGCGTGTGTTTGGCATTGAAGTCACCAGCCACGATGAACTTGACTCTCAGCGTTGAGGAAAAGCTAAGGTTAGCTTTAGCTCAACTAACCAGTAAGCCTTTCTTAACAGGAAAAGAACAAAATGGATTAAATTCCAGTCCCTGACCAGATCCTTCCTAGATAATCTTCCAGGGAGGGCGGATTACTAGTAAGACCTATACCTTATCAGTGCTTGGTGAAATGTGGAAATCATAACCCTGCGGATAGTGTGCGAAAAATGGTTTAACAGCACAAAAAGATTTTCTGACTGGTCACTGTATGCAATGAAACTGAAGGTTTTTGAGTACGTGATACGCAAAACGAAGCAAACATCGATAAGATCATTTGGTGGCAACAATGTTTTAATGAGTTGAATCGGCTTCGTAATGTTTTAATCTCAGAACCAATAGTTATGACATGTATCAAGAATCTTGTCAAAATCTGAGCTAAAGAGCTAAGGACTATACTTAAGGTGTACTTCCTTTTACTTTTCCCCGAAAAACCTTAGTCCTCCAGCATTTGTAGTTTGTCTCTTTGCTGTCACTTGGGATTTTTAGATCCGAATTGAGGTGAGCCATAAACTCTATTTAAATCTTTGGGTCAGCATTACATTTTTCCTGACGATATCCATTTTTCTATATAAGTAACGCTATTGTGGTTGAAAGTAATTTGTGGTGTATGCTTTTATTTCTAGTAAGCCGGTGGGAAACAAAGAAAAAATATTTATTTCTAAAGCAGAAAAACTATGGCACACCATAGCTTATATGTTTTAGCTCTGTCTTCCTAAAGATTTAAGATATAATCAGCATCCAAAGATTGAAGCTGAAACTAAAAACTTAAACTGAATCTAACTCAATTTCAGAATGGACCTGAGTATTACCTTACCACTCAGCTGCTGCAGCAGAATACTTAAACTGAAAGCTTAAACTAAAACTGAAAATTCTGTCAAACTAAGCTTTCAATTAATAAAAGTGAGAAAACATGTTCATTATATTCAGTTTTAGTTTCGATGTTTTGGAGTTTGCGTTTTAGCCTAAAGTATTTTGTAGATCCCTGTTCACTTTGCAATCGCAAACACATAAGAAAAGATTTGGATGCTCACTTTACAAGCTTTGTTTCTTTCATATACGTTTTAGTTCAAGCAGCCAGCGGCAGCATTTCCTTGCTGAACTAAATCGAAAATGACGTCATTAAGATTTGCTGGCCGTAAAACCGAAATAAGCTTAGGTTTTTAGGTTCAGCTCTCAGTCGCAGCATACCTAAACTAACAGACTTTCAATTGTGTCTACGTTAATCTCAGAGGCATAGAATGTTTATTCCAAAGGCAAGTCTGCTGAAACTGCTTTTCACACCTTTACTATTGTCAAAAAATTAGAAAAGTTTCTTCTCTTCTTAGCGAATATGCGATTACTGCGTTCTAGGACACTGAGAGTAGTTTTAACAACATTGAATCTGAGACAATCGTGGAAGCACTTGCGGTACTGCACGTTGACATGGGGCTGATAGCTTTTATCGCCTAGCTCATCAGAAACTGAATAGTAATCTTTTGCCACAGATATATAAGAACATTTGAGTTAGCCTTACACTAATACACGCACAATGGTGCTCTCTCACAAAAGAATCCGCTGTATGAACCCCTCTCTCCCGCACTTAACATTGAAAAGCCCAAATTCTCCCCTTATTTACAAAAATGCCAGGAAAAAATAGATTTTCACTTACAGTGGCTCACAGCTAGGGAATCCAATCCCGGGATTAGAATCCTGGGATCCCGGGATCCCGGGATCCCGAACAGTTTTTAGTCCCTAAAATCCCGGGATTGATGTTTTATAATCCTGGGATTGATGATTTATAATCCCGGGACTATAAACCATCAATCCTAATTGAGATCCGGGATTTTAGTGGCTAAAAACTGTTCGGGATCCTGGGATCCCGGGATTCGGATCGCGGAATTTTTTATTTATTTAAAAAAAACTTTAACTTGCTATAAAAACTAAACTAAAGAAGATATCGACATTATTTAAAGGCAGATTATTAGCCTAATGTTTAAACTAATCAAATACGACTTCTTTTATTTATTTTTATTTGTTTAGTATTTTAAAACAACGAGAAACGAAAAACGCAACCAAAAACAATGCCACAGCTTATTTCAACCAAATACTTTGTAGGTGTGCAATGATCCGTTATCTTGCAATGCAGCAATTATTTCTTTGTCTATGCTTTAGTCATTATATTTGTAATGTGTTCAAGTTCAGTTTTGCTGAATTCTTTGAAAAGATCGTGCAGAAAAATTAGTTTTTCTAAATGGGACCACGTATGACAATTGATCAGCGAGAACTTGTTCTCAGTAATTTTAAAAGTGGCCATTCGCGCAGGAAAATTGGTGAGATGGTTGGACTAAGTGATTCTACAGTGCAGAGCATCATATACCGATTTGTCCACGAAAATAGAACGCTCGATAAAGGGAGAAATGCCTCAAAAATTTTTTTCAATCAAACGGACGAGCGCTTTATTGTTCGGAAAATCCGGGAAAACCCAAAGCTATCGGCTCCGAAAATTGTAAGTCAAGTGGAAATTGAGTCCTGCCACCCGGAAACTATTCGTCGTGTGCTGGGAGAGCATGAATTCAATGGTAGAATAGCGCGTAAGAAACCATTTACAAGTGCTAAAAATCAGAAGTGCCGTTTAAAATTTGCCAAGGAACATTTGCATAAGGATTCCGGATTTTGGAATACCATTATATTCGCTGATGAGTTGAAATTTAATATTTTTGGATCTGATGGCGCCTCATATGTTTGGCGTAAGCCAAATACAGAATTGCAAAACAAAAATTTGAAAGCTATGGTCAAACACGCAGGTGGCAGCGTTATGGTTTGGGCCTGTATGTCTACAGCCGGAGTTGGAAACTTGCAATTTATTGAGACTACAATGGATAAGTCTCATTGTCTCGAAATTTCGAAGTCCAATTTGATTGAAAGTTCGGAGAAACTGGCCATTCGCGATAGCTTCAGATTTTATCAAGACAATGACCCGAAGCATAAGTCGGGTATTGTACAGACATGGCTGGTTTGGAATTGTGCGCTTGTTATGCAACCACCGTAGCATTCCGGACCTAGTCGTCCTCAGGCGCGGTAGCGACGGAGTGAAATCCGCTTCGTGAACGGCTCCGGGTTAATACGATCATCTCCGTCCCGTTAAAACCCTGGCAGGCCTCTTAGTACGTTCTCTCGTCTCGTCGCCATTAAGTTGGTGGTGTAGGTTCAGTTGAGTTGGACTCCTGATTAGCACCGATCCGGCTCTGACCACTTGTCCCCATAAGGGCTGGTGGCAACCCTCGCATGGCCTCCCTGCTTGCATTAGATTACCATGGGATCATTAAAGGTGACTACACAATCGGACTTGGGATAGCGGCTTTGAGTGGGGACCCTTAAAGAATGAATACAAAAAACAATAATAAACCAAAACTCGTCAGGCAAAAGCCTGACAACAAAATTAATCCAACCCCTTATGTGAAGGGGGGGACAAAAATGGCTGTGTCAGCGATTGCAGCTAAAGTCGCAGGAAGTAGAGATATGGCGAATGAGCCAGCTCTGCAGACTGAGACTAAGGCTGCTGTAGTTCGTGGAGACATGACGAATGAGTCAGCTCCAATGGCTACCGGCACAGCGACTAAGCTTGCAGAAGGCTGTGGAGACATGACGAATGAGCCAGCTCCACGGCCGATCAGCTCTTCCTCAACCCCTGTTTCCGGCGTTTCCGGGGCTCTGGTCACCAAGCCTGGCCTTGTGAAAGCCACGAAGCCCATTTGTGGCCAGTGTGACGGGAAGGTAGCGGCGAATGAGCCAACCCGTCCGTCAACAAGTGCTACCTCCGGTGCCACCTCCTCCTCAGGCACGCAACGCTCCTCCGCCAAATCATCTCGGGCTTACGGAACTAGAAGGGCAGCCTTCAAAGTTCTGAGGAAATTTCAAAACGTCTCCCCTGACACAATGTCCGACAAGGACAAAAAGTCCCTTGAATGGGCAAAATCTTACACTGGGGAGCACCCGCTCCCTCTAAATCCTGCAGGTACAACTCAGAAACGACAGAGGTCGGCTGAGCAGAAGTACCAGGGCAGGCAGGACTGCAAAAAGCAGAAGACAACAACCAGCCCTTCAGGGATAACTCGGCCGTTTAATGAAATGGCCAAAGAGTGCCTTGTCTGGGCTGTAATTGATGCCAGCAAGGGAGATGGAATCATCTCCTCCGAAAACTGGCTCAAGATAAGGCAGGCTCTGTTCGTAGTCTGCTGTAAGCTGCAGAAGGCTAGCTCGGGTCCTCCACCTACGGTGAATGACGCGGGCTGGCACAAGGGAATCAGGCTGGTCGCGTGTGGAGACCAACGATCGGCCGATTTCTACAAGCAGGCTATCTCCGAGCTGGGGGAACTCTGGCCAGGCGCCAAGATTAAAGTGGTGTCCAAGGATGAGATCCCCAGTCGGCCAAGATGCAGGACATGGATTCCTGCTTTCCATTCGGATCCAGTGGAGGTCTTGGACATTATTCGGCTCTTCAACCCTGATCTTCCTACGGAGGATTGGAGGGTTGTGAAGATTGGTGAGCCGGTTGACAATCGGCGGGAAGCCCTCTTCGTCATCAACGATAAGGCGCTGCCGGTATTGGATGCTCGAAAGGGCATCATCAGGTACGGGGTCGAAAAACTGGCCCTACGTATCTATCGAAGCGACAGGCCAAAGAGCTCTGCTTCGGGAGATACGATACCTGCCAAGCCTGACCCAAAGACGGTGACCCAAACGACAGTGGAGCCACCTGAAAAAGGGTCTGATATCTCTCTGAGGGAGAAATCTGATGAGGAATCGGATTTGGAATCCCTCCTTGCCGATGGGGTTAGTGTCGGAACTGCCTCCGAGTTGGGTGGCTGCCTGGACCTCATGACTCTGGGCGCAGAGCAAGAGGCTGGGACGGCTTCTATGTCCGAGGGGGAGGACCTTGATCTAACCCTAATTAACTAGCTCATTAATGGTGAAGGTACTCCAAGTAAATCTTCACCATTCCATAGCAGCATCAGCTGCCCTGCTACTCCGCCTGTCTAGGACAGAGGAGGAGCTAATTCTCATCCAAGAACCATGGGTTGTTAACAACCGGGTTTGCGGGTTACGCACCAATGAATACAGACTGATAACACCTGACGGCTCTTGTAAGCCACGCGCCTGTATTCTTGTCAGGAAAACCATAAATGTCCTTGTATTACATCACTTCTGTGACAAGGATAACATGGCTGTTGCAGTGGAATGCGACCAAAGACCATGCTGGTTTGCTTCTTGCTATATGGCACATGATCATGGCACTAGCCCTCCCTGCGACATTGTCAGGAGGATCGTGGCTGAAGCCAGGAAAACAAGTGTGCCGCTGATACTGGGAGCTGACGCTAACGCTCATAACGAAGTATGGGGTAGCTCCAATACAAATGGTCGAGGCGAGGAACTTCTTGATTTCATCCTTGCCCACGACCTCTTCATCGCCAACACTGGCAGCGAACCGACCTTCCTTACCTCAAACCGAAGGGAGGTGCTTGACGTTACCTTGATTAGTGGGCGGCACTCGCAACTTCTCCGTGACTGGAGGGTTCTACAGGAGTGTTCTTACTCTGATCACAGGTACATATCGTACAACGTGGCTGGCCGCAGCTCTGCCGAGCAGGTAGCCTTTATTAACAGAAAGAGGACGGACTGGAAGCTATTTAATTCTCTAATTCGATCCTCACTGGAAATTGTTCCTAAGAGCATTGACTGCTATCATGAACTGGATAAGGCAGTTGACACCCTTACTAGTTCTCTCAACTTCGCGTCTAGGGAAGCTTGTAAGCCACCCACGGGCAGGGGAAATCCCAAGCCCCTCTGGTGGAATAAGGAGATCAGTACCTTGCGAAGAGAATGTAGGAGGGAGTTCAATTGCTCAAAAAGATCTAATGACTGGTCGATGTATAAAACGAAGCTTAAGGCTTTTAAGTATGCCGTACGTAAGGCAAAGAGGTCCTCATGGAGATCTTTCTGTGGTAACGTGGAGAGTCTCAGTGAGGCAAATCGCCTTCGTAAGGTCTTAAGCGCCACACCAAAAGCTATGGGGTGCATCATGAATCCTGAGGGCATTTGGACTAGTTCGAGCGCAGATACTCTCAAAGTACTGATAGACGCACACTTTCCGGGCAATCATTGCCCTCTAGAAGTGGCGTGTCAGACGGAGCAAAATTACAGTTCAATCCCGCCGTTCAGAATATCAAATTCTCAACTGAGGTGGGCCATTAACTCATTTGAGCCGTTTAAGTCCCCGGGCCCTGATGGCGTCCTTGCGGCTGACATTCAGCAGTCCATGGAAGTATCGCTACCTTGGCTCAGGGAGATTTATAACGCTTGTCTACGCTTCTCGTATGTTCCCACCAGCTGGCGGGAATCCAGAGTGGTGTTTATTCCTAAAGCAGGAAAAGTTACGCATGTTAAGCCGAAGGACTATCGTCCAATAAGTCTTAACTCCGTCCTGCTAAAGATTTTGGAAAGGATAATTGATTACCATATTAAAAGATCAATCGATCCTATGCTGATCTCGCAGTCGCAGCATGCTTATACCAAAGGTAAGTCTGTTGAGACCGCTCTTCACGTCCTTATTGAGCAAGTAGAGAAATCTCTTGCTCTAAAGGAATACACGCTTGCTGTCTTCCTGGACATTGAGGGGGCCTTCAACAACGTTAATTCTAACGCAATTGTTGAGGCTCTCTCGGTGCTGCATGTGGATGAACGGTTGATTGCTTTTATTGTGCAGCTTCTCAAAAGTAGAGTTGTAATCTCTACGCTGGGTAATACCAGCGTAAGACGAGGAGTCAGCACGGGCACACCTCAGGGTGGAGTTCTTTCTCCCCTGCTGTGGAACATCACGGTGAATACTCTTCTAAGGAAGCTGGATCGCGCCGGCTGCAAAGTGATTGCTTACGCAGACGACATAGCTGTTTCAGTGTCGGGAAAGTATTTATCTACGCTATCGGAGAGGTTAAATCACTCTCTTGACATAATTTCGCGTTGGAGTCGTGAGTGCGACTTGAATGTGAATCCTAATAAAACGGAGCTAGTGCTGTTTACAAGGAGGTACAAAGTTCCTGATTTTGAGTTACCCAAATTGAATGGGGTCTCCATTAACTTGAGCCAGAAGGTCAAATACTTAGGGCTGATCCTTGACTCGAAGTTACTATGGACGTACAATGTGGCAGAAAGAGCTCGGAAGGCTTTCAACGCACTTTACTGTTGCAAAAGGGCCATAGGAGCGAGTTGGGGATTGCAGCCTCGTACTGTTGCTTGGCTTTACACTGCTGTGGTGGAACCAATTCTGTTGTTTGGAGTGGCGTTCTGGTGGCGGGGTGCTCTTAAGGCTACCTGCAAAGGGCAGCTTGAAAAAGTGCGAAGAATGGCTGCACTACAGGTAACGGGAGCGCTCCGCTCCACTCCTACTAAGGCACTGTTTGTGCTGCTACATTGGCTGCCAACCAACCTACTGATCTCACAGCAAGCTAATCTTGCTGCTGTGAGACTAAATTGTATCTCAGCATGGAATAGGACAGAGTTCGGTCATGCGAGGATCTTGGCCGAGGGAGTACCCGCACCAGCGGTTGTTGACTACATCGCCCCTCAATGCATACTGGATTTGGAGTTTACAACTCGCATTCCATGCAGGGAGGAATGGTGTGATGGTATCACCCTTGATAATGGGCTTATCCATGTGTACACTGACGGCTCAAAGCTAAACAATAGAGTTGGGAGTGGTGTATACTCAGATGAGCTGAATCTCAAGCTGTCCCTCCGTCTACCAGACCACTGTAGTGTCTTTCAGGCGGAGGTGGTGGCTATTTATCAGGCAGTCAACTGGCTTCTGTGTAATCGAATATTCGGGGTCAATATTGGTATTTTCACAGATAGCCAAGCGGCTATTAAGTCCCTTGCTGGTCCTTGTACAATGTCCAAGATTGTTGCTGAATGCCGTGCATCTCTTAGGGAGATGTCGAGACATTCGGTTGTTCAATTGATTTGGGTACCTGGACATAGGGGTTTTCAGGGCAACTGTGAGGCCGATGAGCTAGCAAGGCTTGGAACTTTGCTACCTGAGGTCTCTTGCTCCTTTTCAATAGGTATACCGATGACATCGGTCAAACTGGCCATTAGGCAAAAATATCTTGAGGACGCTAAGAAGTCCTGGGCAGATGAATCTTCCTGTGTGATAACAAGGCAGTCCTGGGTATCCATGGATGCGTATCGCACCAGGCAGCTTTTAGGTTTAACTCGAAGCGCCCTTCGTTGCACTGTGGGCGTTCTAACGGGCCACTGCCTCATAGGACGGCATGCACAACGTTTGGGCGTAGAGTTTAATGACTTCTGTCGGAGCTGTGGCTCTGAGGATGAGGAGGAAACCGTCCTTCACCTCATGTGCCAGTGTCCGGCTTTGGCAAGGAGAAGACTGGCGGCACTTGGTGCACCCTTTCTCTCAAACCTGACGGAACTGTCCCTGGTAGAGCTAAAGGGGATAGTCCGGTTTCTCAAAGGAAGCAGGTGGTTTCCTGACTTTAGTGAGTAGAAGAGAGTCACTAAAAAAATATTGTGGTATCACAACGGGCCTCTCCTGTGCCTATGTGTGCTGGTCGTCAGGCCTCTGAAGATCGGCAGCCACGTTAACCTAACCTAACCTATGCAACCACTGGCACAGTCACCCGATATTAACGTCATCGAAAATTTGTGGGCCATTTTGGATACAAACATCCGAAAACGGAAGATATCCCACAAAAGCGATCTCAAAACTGCATTGGTTGAGGGATGGGCCAAAATTACCCCTCAAGTGACACAAAAGCTGGTCGATTCAATGCCTAAGAGGCTACAAAATGGTTTTTGACCAGAAGGGTGGTCATACTAAATATTGAAATATTTTTTTGTGCCTTGCAACTTAATTTAAACATTGATTCTGTTACTTGGTTGAAATAAGCTGTGACATTGTTTTTAGTTACTTTTTTCGTCATTAATTGTTATGACCTATTGAAATAAAATACAAATAATAATAAACTGAATAAATGATAATTGTGAACACTAGTCTAATAATCTGCGTTTAAATAATGTTGATAACTTATTTCGTTTAGTTTTTATAGGAAGTTAAAGTTTTTTTTACGTGCTGGTTGAAATAAGCTGTGAGCCACTGTATGTACTAGGGGGGAAAAGGAAGTATGTAAAAATTATAATAAATATGAATATTGTTAGCAGTGTGAGGTCACAGAAAGATCCAAACCAGAATGTCTATGTTAGCAAAATTATCTGGAAGGGTTGCAAAAACAAAAAAAAAAATACCCAAACAGACGAGATAAACAATTAATTAAAAAGTTGAAACGTTTTGGATCCTCAATCAAGACAATATATTGAAGCGTTCCTTCCTTTTGCAGTCTTTTCATTTTAAAAAACCATTTTTTTTATTTTCACGAAGCGTCACAACTGATGTGAACGTAATTATTCCTATAAGTATACAATTTTAATTTTTTAGAATAAGAAACTTATCTTTTTTAATTATTGTTTATTTGTTTACATTCCATTACCCTCAATATTACAAGAATATTATTTTAAATGATCATGAAACAATACATTTTACTTCGTTTTGCACAAATGTTACAATTAAAATATTCAAATTTTCTAATTATGAAAAATTCAGAGTTTCGTAGCTAACTTTCACAGCATTTTTATTAAATTAGCATAAATGTAATAAAAAAGAAAACATTATACTAGCAAGTTAGAGCCATAATCATTCGAACCACAACACTCACGTTAGTGAGCCTCTGCTCGAAGGACCTACTGCTGCCAAACTTTCTCCATTGTCATTCACGCATCTGGCATATTGTCGATGTTTTGCTAGTCTAGTCCCAGTGCCATCAAGAAACAAGCAAATGGATAATAAAAAAATTTATAGCAATATTACATGGCAGGGAAAATATGCGATTACCATATCTTTCGGTCCGACATCATTACGCAGAGACGCAAGTCGTTGAGACGTTCTGTAATCTTTGCAAACATAGCAAAAACCTATGCATACATAAAGGTGTTTCCGCAACGCTTTAACCCTGCTCGTGCAAAAGTACATACATATCTGGCCAACCGATTCGATGAGGTGGGTTTTGATGGCATAAAATACTCAGTCTTTCTTATCAATAAATTGCTAGCACATATCCGAACGGCAGATACGCACTCACGAGCGAATCTTGTGCATACTAAACATTCTCCCGAATCATCAGAAGTGAAGGCGGAGAGAAAGTTGTGTGGACTTCGTATACTACTTTAATTTATCTGAGGTGTGCCTTCTTTTAAGGAAAACATTGGATCGATCTCACTACAGGGATGTCGTCCTACTAAAATTGTGAATTATTGGGATCGAAGCTTCTAATTTCATTCGCGAATACTTTCTCAAGCATATTATCAGGCAACATACGGAGTTTTACTCCTTTTTAAATATACTCGCTTCGACAAGAACCTATACTCAGCCGGAGAATAGACTAGAAATCGAACTTTTCTCCCGCAAACTGAATTCGAAATAACGACAACCCTTTCTGGAGCTTCTGACAAACATTTACGATGGTATAATATTGAAAATGCTCCCGAAGTGAACGTGATGAAGAGGATTTTTCGCGAAGCATGATGAGAATACTATCAGGCACCGATTAAATTTTAGTGCAAGATGTTGCCTGTCATGACTTTATCGAAAGTAGTAATTCCGCTCTAATAATACTCGTATGCGCGCTTATCACTTGTTAATTAAGAACTTGCGGTTTCGAGTACATGATTCTGGTGAACCAGTTTTGGAAGTGTGATTCCATAGGAAAATTTATCTCGGAATGATGAGCACGTTCTACGAAAACATAAGGAAAGATTCGGAGAGCAGAGGGAATCGAAGAGCATTTAATTTGAAACGCATCCTGAATACAATCATTAAATGATGATGGGACTACGATATAGGCAAGCATTAAGAGTATTATGTTTGAACGTTTGCATATAGATGTTAGTAGAGTTGCCAGGTGTCCCGATTTGCGCGGGACGTCCCGATTTTCAGGGGTCTGGTGACACGTCCCGATTTACCCTTGATGGGGATGCCAAATGTCCCGATTTCCTACTAGCCTCCTTGATCTATAATTTTTACAGGAAAAACGAATTCACCTGTAAGCTGCTACCACATAAAAATATTTTCGCTTTATTATTTTCATATTTTCTCACCAAATTCGAACTAAATAGGCAGAATAAAAGTTTGAAGCTTCGCGCATATTGAATTGGCGAGATACATATATCATTCATTCATGCAGTCTCGTTCTTCTCTCGATACCTGCCGACACCATTTCATCAAGCACTGTTTGTCATTTAATTCTCTGGATTGTGAAGCTACACTTGGCAGTGAAGCTACATTTGGCAAAAAAAGCTCAACATTTTACACTTGAAAGAAGTAAAGCGAGTGTTTTAGGTCCTACGTCTACTCAAGAGACGATTGATGACCTTTAAAATGGTACGTTTTATAGTGTTACTACAGGTGCTGCTACTCACGGTGCCATAAAAATATTTCCACTGTTGAAGAGATTTTACAGTCCTGCTATTAACCTTAAGACATGCGTACTTGATTTTTTATGAAGACTCAAATGAAACTGCATTTGCCATATATAACAATTTAGTAGCACGATTGAGGGAGCGTAGTATTGATACTAAACATTCCACCAGTTATAGTGCAGAGAATGGAAATGTAAAATTCTGAATTCAGTGTTCCAATTACTATACAATGATAATAACAATATTATTCCAGTGGGATGCTTTGCTAATATGATATTTTGCAAAAAAGTGTAAAATATGTTTCCATCATCAGCATTATCGGCGCTACAAATTTTCCGTCAACAAATTTTTCCATCAGTCCCGATTGCGAGTCGATGTCATCCAATTGGGCACCCTTTAACTCCGAGCGTCCTGGTCAACGTCATCCCTCTAGCGCAGGCAAGGTCTCCCACGCTGTCGTCTGCCGTAAAGTCTGCCATATAGGGTTTCCGAAAAGGATCCTTTTCGCTCATTCGAACTAGGTATCCTGTCCACCGCAGCCTACCGAGCTTTATCTTAGTTATTATATCTGCTTCTAGGTAGGCAGCGTACAATTCATGGTTATAGCTTCTTCTTCACATAAGGGACAACGATTCTCCTCACGACTTTCCTTTCGAAAGCGACTAAGAGGCCAGAGTGCCCTTTACTGAGCACCCAAGTCTTAGATCCATACGTGAGTACTGACAGGACCATGGTCTTGTACAGCAGGAGCTTTGATGTTTGGGACTGTAGTGGGCTTTGTTGGCTGTGAGCAGCCGCCCGCGTATTGCTTCCTCCATGTTGTTATCGGCTGCTACAATTGACCCAAGGTAGTTCAAGGATGACAATACTTCAAATTCATGCTCAACTACCCTGACGGTTTGACCAGCTTTCGGTGTTCTTCTTGCAGATGCTGCCACCATGTACTTTGTCTTTCCTTCATTTATGTGCACCCCAGTTTTTGTGCCGCTCGTTCGATCTGGATGAAGGATTCTCGCACAGCTAGTTCTGATCTTCCAATTATGTCTATATCATCTGCATAAGCCAGTATCTTAGTTACGATAGTCCCTCTCGTTGACGTGCCAGAGTCTGGGATTGCTTTCTCCAACGTCAGGTTGAAGAGGAGGGAGGCCACACCATCCCCTTGTCGAAGCTCATTGAAGATGTTGAACGGTCTGGATAGCAATCCGGCTATTTTAACTTGGCGTATTAAATTGGTCATGGTCAACCAACCAAATCGTGTCAGTTTGTCTATGATGCCGAATTCTCTCATGGCTTTATGCAGTTCTACCCTGCCTACGCTATCAAAGGCAGCCTTAAAGTCTATAAATATATGGTACCATGGAATGTTGAATTCAAGACATTTTTCCATCGCCTGCTTGAGAGTAAATATCTGGTCAACTGTTGAATAGCCTGGGATGAAGCGACATTGATATATGGAGCTATCTGTTTTTGCAGGATATAGGAGAGTATCTTATAGGAGGTACTCAACAATGTTGCACCCTTATAGTTGCTGCACATAGTTACATCTCCTTTCTTATGAACGGGGCATATTATACCTTTCCGCCAGTTTTCTAGTAAAATATAATTTTATGAATTGCTATGTGTAAAGTGGGCCCTCCATATTTAATCAGCTCAGCTGGTATTTCAGCCAACTTATGGCTCTTCGTATCTCTTCTATTGCTTTACGTTTGAGCAAATTAAATGTGGAGAATTTTGCTTTGAATAAGTATAGCCATTTTTCATGCTACGCTAAAAGAAAATAAGACTTAAAATAATTTTATGAAATGCACGAATCTGAATTGCTCCAGTCCTGCGACATATAGCAACGCGATGGTTATCTCTCCTATCCGCTGCAGAACGTGCCATGAAATCATTTGATATATTAAAGGATTACTTCATAAACCTGGGCGAATACGAGTGTCCCTCTGCTCTCCGGAACTTTTTAATAGTGTCAAAACAGAACATTACCCGGCTTGCTTCCAAAACGTATTAAAAGTCCTTCACGACGCTGTACTGAGTCTTCAAGACAAAACATTGTTGAGCGTCAATCAAAGGCTATTATATAATTTTCAGACTCACTAACGAATTGAAGCAAAGAATTGATGACTGATTTTTGGGCTTCACGGGCGAAAATTTAACAAAAATCTCCCTAATTAAACAGATTCAACAATAAAATTAGCATATTGTACTTGGTCCAATATATATAGACAAGATACGATTTCAACAATGAAAACAAACTGAATTTATTCAAGCCATTTTCTCTACGAGTTTACTCTCTTACTTAGGCATCAATTGTTATTATGATTTAAAAACTTAATATCACTACATTTTTGAAATGGGCGATCTTTAGGAAGAAGTTTCTGACGTCAAAAATGCAGTCAGAGATGCAGTACAGAAGAAAGACTAAACGACATTACAGAAATGGCACAAACTATTTGAAACGCAAAATGTTCCTAATGTGCTAAAAATATTTGTTTTCATGGCATGGATACCAGTCACGAATACTGCGACAGAAAGAATATTTTCCCTAACTAATATAAGGTGCTTTTTTGCACACCCGAGCAGATCAAATTTTGTTAAGTATATTGACTACAACATCAATTTTGTTTTGCTCGGGTGTGCAAAAAACGCACCTATAATTTGGTCCGAGAGAAGAAACAGATTATCTCTCCAGCATGTCAAAGCGGAGATACAAATAAAGACCAATTTGAGGTTTTTGTGTAGTGAATTTTATGATTATGCAATAAAAAACAAACTATTGAAAGGAGTGAAACCTA
Organism: Nemotelus pantherinus; assembly: GCA_963978885.1. Classification (NCBI taxonomy): domain Eukaryota; kingdom Metazoa; phylum Arthropoda; class Insecta; order Diptera; family Stratiomyidae; genus Nemotelus; species Nemotelus pantherinus. The sequence continues at coordinate 74,908,125 of OZ022265.1, read as the reverse complement.
ACGCTAAGTACAATACGAATAAAAAATAACTTAAAAAAATACTTGCACATGTTTTCAAAAATCATAAATTAGGTAAGATGATAACGATTCGATTTTATTAGTCAAAACAGTTATGTTTGAGTTTTGTTATATCCTAAAGAAGTTTATCTAGTTTAAAGTTCATTTGTTTCGTTTCTTGTACTAAGTAATGGCGAAATAAATGATGATTCACAAAAATCTTTTGTTTCTGTTTTAGTCATTGTAGCTGTCCCGATTTGATACCCAAAGTTCCGATTATTTTTACCTTCCGCCCCGAAATTTAACACACTCGACCTGGTAACACTAGATGTTAGTCACTACGAAAGAAAAACGAAGCAAAAAAAATCAAGGAAACATCTCATATTTTAGTATTCAACTCACATTAGTGTCTGTTAAGGAAATTCAATCAAAATAGTTGATATGTATTTATGATATCCATTGCCTACTAATGATATTTTTTGCAGGAGAGGAACAGACCCAAAATGAATTGATCATCGAAAGCACATTAAAAACTCTTATATATATAAAACTATATATATATATATATATATATATATATATATATATATAAAACTATAATAAAACTATATATATATATATATATATATATATATATATATATATATATATATATATATAAATCAAAAAATTTCAGTGAAAAACTCTCAGGAGCGTGCCATCCGATTGAATTGACATTTCAGGATACATTGTTGTATATGCAGTATAGTGCCAGGTTTCACAAAAAGTTAAGAATCCCTAACCCTTTGGCGCCGGTGGTCATTTAAGTGATATTTTTAATATACCTATTATTCCGTCCACAAATAACTTTTGCAAAAAAAAAATTTGCGAAATGAATTTCGAACGTGTTTTAAATGTGAATCAGATAATGCTTTGGAATTTTTTAACCCCAGGTGTGCGCTAGGTGCCTAAAACGAGATCGGGAAAATTTTAACATTTTTAAATTGCGATAACTTTTGACAGAGCTATTAAATCATTATGAAACTTTCAGAACATGTTGGTATTATTCAGTTGTAAATTTATTTATTTATTTATCAGCCAAACAAGGTATAAACAATACAAAGAAAATTTTTGAATTAAATATGATTAAACAAAAAATTAAATAAATTAAATAATGAACAAATAAATCAATAACAATTGATAAATAACAAACAAATAAAATAATGCCATATAGCTTAAGATAAGGGGTTATGGATGGCTTGGAAAAGGGAGGATTTGAAGGTGAATTTGGAGATCGTTGGGAAATGCAGAAAATTTTTTCTGTTAAATATTCTGCAGCATCTATTTACCGGCTTATTAGCTGTACAAGTAGTGGAATGTGGATGTTCCTTAAGTAAACGAGAGGACCTGGTATTCCTTATAGGGTTATTTAATACCATTTTACCATTCAAGAATTCAACTTTGATAACGCCTCTAATGACGTCGAATGTAAAGCAGGCCGGAATCATCTTTCTTCTGGATGCAATTGTCAATAAGTCTGGATGACCCAGTCGAAGCTCATAAGGAGAAAGGATATTAAAATCACAAGGATTGTAAAGTTCTCTCAACGTGAAAAGTAAGAACTGTTTTTGTATGGACTCGAGAGTCTGTTACTGTGGGTTTCAAAAGCCGGATCCCAGCAGATAGAGGTATATTCGAGAATAGGGCGTACCAGTGGGATGTATAAGGATCATGTGACCCACCGGCTACGAAATTCCTTGGAACGTCTTTTGATGAACTGTAGCTATTTGTTTGCATGGGAAATTATTTTTTCATAGTGCAAGGTGAGGCGGAGTTTCTCATTCAAGATAACACCAAGGTCAACAACGCTTTCAACTCGGCCTAACAAATTATTGCCAAGGAAGTACGTGTTATGTGAGACCGTGCATTTTCGGGAAAAACTATTAATCTGGCCCTTAGCAATGTTAAGTGAAAGCTTATTTTCATTGCACCAATGATCAAGTGAATTGAGTTTAGATTGGAGAAAGAGTGCATCGGATTTAGATTTAATGATGTGATACACTTTGAGATCGTCGGCGTAAAGTAGATGAGGTATATTTGCTAAGACCTTAGATAGGTCGGAAATAAATATATTAAAGAGGAGTGGGCCAAGATGGCTACCTTGTGGTACACCGGAAGTAGCAAATATATCTTACGATAAAATTCCTTGAAATTTTACCAATTGTGTTCAATTGCGAAGGTAAGAAGTCAGCCAGTTACGCAAAGCTTTGAACTTAAAGTAGGGTGGTCAACTCTGTTAAAAGCTTTACTCAAGTCTGTATAGACTGCATCAATTTGGTATCCTTTCGACATTTTACACAGAACGTCTGAGATTAGGACTGTCAAATTCGTGGTAAGTGAGCGACTTTTTCTAAAACCATGCTGTTGCTCGTTCAGACGGGAGTCAATTAGTGGAGAAAGTTTATCGTAGACAATCTTTTCAAAAAGTTTCGGATTTGAAGATAAAATGGCAATACCCCTATAATTTCTGATACAGCGTCTATCACCATTTTCGAAGATGGGGGTGACATACGAAAGTTTCCAACAGATTGGGAAAACTCCAGATGAAAATGATCTGTTGAAAAAAATATGCAAGGGAGTTATAAGCTCCTCTACACAGTTGCGCAAGAGAGTTGGAGGAAGGAGATCGGGCCCATGGCCATTGTTGCAGTCGAGTTCTTAAATAGCTTTATGTATTTCCTCACGTGAAATTTTTAAGTGGCTGACTAAAGCTGTTGGAGCGGAATGAGAGTAAGAAATGTGTGAGTTTGGTGGGTCTGATGCATTAGAAACAGCCTGGAAACTATCTGCAAATAAATCACAAATCTCATTAGGAGAGGAAGAAGTGATATCATTAAAGATTATCCACGTTGGATAGCCAGTCGTTTTTTGCTTCTTATTTGCAAAATCATACCAATTTTTCGGGTCTTGGATTATATTTTCGCCGGTAGTCTTAATGTAGTTGTCATAAGCCTCGTGGGACTTTGTTAAAAACTGCTTACCAATTTCATTATATTCTTCCTGAATTGCCGAGCTAATGTCAATATTGTTTTTAATCCGCTTATAAAATTTGTTCCTACGGTTTCGTAAATGCCTAAGGTCCCTATCAAGCCATGACTCAGACAGTTTATTCTTTTTTTTCTTTGGTACATATCTTTCAACGGCGTCAAATATTTATAAATATTGCTTTTAATGAGCATGTTGGCAATCCTGTAGCCAGGGCTGTTGCTGAAATTCAAAACATTGAAATCATCGACTCTCCTGAAAAATTGTCGCTTTTTAGAAAAAAGTCACTCATATTTGAACCTTATGCTTTGTCTACATAGCCAAAGTAAAACATTTAAAATTTTACAACACGCAAGAACGGTAACCCTTCCCCAATTTAGCTATATCTTTAGAATCAAAAACTTCTGTTCACGGTAACTCACGACTCGATTATCAGATACAGTTGAAATTTACAGAATGTATTGGTATTAAATAGAACAAGATCTGATAAAAGTGATTTTGAAATTCGGGCAGTTCTGAACCAGTGGTGCCATTTTGAGAAATCACTTAGAAAAATAACTGCTTTTAGCCCTATAAATTCTGATTCAATCATTCAATTTTGACGAAATTGATACAGTAGGTGAACCTTACTCCAAGCCAATTTTGGTAGAAATTTGGTGCTGCCAACTATGGTAATTTTGGTGTATTAAATTTTGAAATTTCGCTGAGAAAAATAAAGCTCTTTGCTCTACAGCTTCCAATAAATACAGTCATGAAATCATAACGAAATTCAAATGGAAAATTAAAATTATTGTTGGCAATATTGAGTAGAAATCTAGTTGGTGCGTCTGGGAGAAGCTATACCTAGGTATAGGAGCTTGCAGCTCAAGTACTGTTAAGGATTCCACAGTACTTATAAGAATATTGGAAAAACACTTATACCATTTAAACCACAATATCCAGCATATCATAGAATTTTGCAATCCATTTGATCTTGTTAAGAAAACAACCACCACATATTAAGATCTATAAAATTTGAGAACTGTTGGGAATGGTAGCCCTAAGTTTCTTTGTATCCTTATAGCTTCGAATGCAGTAACCGGATCACTACGAAATTCGCAGAGCAGGTTGACTTCAACTCGAGGCGGTGCTAGCAAAGGGTGCCAGCAAGAAGCGTTTTTTTTTTGTTTTCGTACCAATAAATGCTTGCATTAAATATTCATATCGCGAATTTTTGCAATGAAAATAACTAAACAATTTTTAAATTTTCTAAGGTCTGGACATTTTTTGGTTGGCAACCCCAAACACCTTTCTATCACTGTAACTTTCGATGAAGTCATCGAAATTAAATTGGCTTAAGGTATATTATTACTAAGGGAATATTAATCTTAAGTAGGAGAAGTAGCTAGTGGTAGAATACACACTCAAAACCTGCACAAATACTCTACTGTTCTTCGAACATTAGTGTTTCTATCGGTTTTGATGCGCTATGGTTTTTTTGTTTCTTATTTTTACTTTTGCATGGATTCACGCCAGCCAAAATACAAGAAGAGGTTGAAGAGCAAGGCTTTTGCGCAATTGAGACTACGCGGCGGTCACTCACCATGCTATACTTCTCGACAATTTGGCCATGCTGCCAACAGCTGTGCTGCCCAAGTCAAATGCGAAATATCATGGTTTTCAACAACACTCACAATGAAGCAAGCAAAAAGTAGAAAAACCAAGTGGGTAATTTTCAGCGGGAACACTCATCTAGTTATTGAGAATACCCTAAAATATGAGAAAATCATTCGATCAAGACGCTTAAGAATGAATTTACTAATATCTCTGAGACTAAGCCAACAAAAGCTTATGGTAGTCAAAAACCCAACCTTCTTACTAACCCACTCTAATCAAAATCTAAATTCAGAATACTTGAACCATATTTTTTCAAACATGCAGTAGCAATGTAAAATGATGAAGTTAAACTTTAATTGATAAACTTCCGCTATGAGCTTCTCCAGCCACGTTTCTGTCATCTTGTGGAATGTGAATTCCATAAGCAGAAAATAGAAGAACTGGTGCAACCGCTCTTTGACGACTGTAAAATCAACCTAATCCTCATTCAAGAAACATTTTGGAACTCCGGAGACCATTTCTGTTTTTCCAATTGCCACTTATACAGAAACCAGAGTCCACAGGTATTCCTATCTTCGTGCGAATAAATATTAGTAAGCGCCATATTTTTATTCCCAACCTAGTCCGAATAGAAGCAACAGCAGCCAAAATATACACTGTCTTTTGAGTTTGTGGTGACTTCTATTTACAAACCTTTTTGCTCAGTATTTATTCCCAAGGCAGGCAAGGCCAACCATGCGTATCCGAAGGACTACAGACCAAATAGCCTGAATTTCCACAATCAGGTTGGGCGGCGCCAGGTTAGGTCTCAAGTCATAAGCTAAGTACTTGGGTCTTATGCTGGATACCAAGCTCACATGGAAGGCGAACTCAGAAGAGAGAGTTAAGCTTGTCAACACTATTTCGACACGACACATCCCAACAAGTCACGTCACGACACGACAAAAATCGGTGAGTATCAATTGTATATGATTGGATGAACGCTCGAACATTTTATCATTACGTCACGTCACGACACGTCAGTGAAAATTTTTTTTCGTGCGGGATGTTTGAATTCGATTCAAGCCGACAGATGTCGTACGACGTTGTGCCGTGTCGTGTCAGTTCAGAGCGCGGGCTTTCATATATCTACATAGAATTTATGAGAAGCGTAATTTGTCGATCGGCAGTTTGATATTCAAAATATCATAAATCACCAAAAAAGGAACATACATGAGGATAAATTGCTAGGAAAATTTAAATTCTATTTTTACTAATGTTCGAAGAACAATAGTATTAAACTCGTTTCGCCGAAAATTCATATTTCTTTATTTATATATATATATATATATCAGCAAATCGGTTAATAGAAGTAATCTCTGGTGTGGCCGATCCGATTGAGCTGAAATTTTCGAAGAACGTTGATGTGTGTAGTAGGTAGGTCCACAACTTTCTCAAATTCAGATACTCTAAACCTTTTGGCGGCGGCGAGCGTTTTAGTGAATTTTGAGGTACTCCTATATATCCAAGCAGTGTAAATTTTTGTTAAAGAAAAGTATTGGGAATGAAAACTAATTATGTTCTAAGCTCGTCTATGATAAAGAATTGGAAATTTTGAGCCGTGTGTGGGTGCAGGGTGCCTAAAAGTAGGCAAGGATTTTTTTTCAAATTTTGATTTGTCATTACTTCTAAGAAAAGCAATGGATCGTCGTGAAATTTGCAGAGCGTATTAATGTTAACTAAAATTTAGCACACGTTGATTTTCAAGATAGTGCGGGTAACCCTGCAGCTACGGCAGGCTCTTGAAAAAAAAACCTTCAAATCATTGACCTTCCTGAAAATTTTTTGATTTTTGACAAAAAAATCAAACCACTGATAAATTTTAACTTTTGTCCATCATGTCAAATTGAAATTTTCAAAATTCCGATTTGCACAAGAACGGCAACCCATCACCAAATTACCTCTATTTTCAGCACTCGAAAGTTCTGTTCACGAGAACTGACGACCGGATTATCCGATCATAGTGAAATTTACAGAACATGTTGGTATTAGCTAGGACCAGGTCTGATAGAAGTGATTTTGAAATGCGGGCAACCCTGTGCCAGTGGTACCATCTTGAAAAATCACTGAGAAAAAAAACCGGTTTTTGGCCTATAACTTCCGATTCAGCCATCAGATTTTGACAAGATTCATCCAGTACTTGGATCTTACTCTATATAACACTTGATGAAAATTTGGCTGAAAAATTAGAATAGAGTTGCCAGCTATGGTGATTTTTGTCTCCTAAATCTTGCAACTTTGCTCAGCAAAATAAAGCTTTTTTCCCTATAACTTCCGGTCCAGTGCAGAAATCAAAACGAAGATCACGCAGTAAATGGACTTTAATGTGAATCAAATGTCGTACAAATTTCGTACCAAAATCATGAAAGGGCTGCCAGCTATGACAATTTTTGTAATTTTGTTTAATTTCTTTACTGAGCGATTATGTCATTAGATTTCCAAATGGAAATGATCCTGCAATGAAAATTAACAAGAAATATTAACGCTTTAAAAATTTGATAAGTTTTGAGGGTGGTAACCCTAAAATTCTTTTCACCCGTATAACTTCCAGCGCAGTGATTCAATCGAAACGAAATTTACTGGTTGGGTTTAACTTAACGTGAAGCAGATTTGGTATGTAATATGCTTTGCTGTTGACACAGGCTAACCAGCATTAGCCATTTCCGTAAATATTGCACCAACAGATGCTTCAAACAACGTTCTCATATGCAAAGCATTTGCAATAAAAATAAGGAATTCTTTTTTAAATTTTTCGAGTTTTGAACATTTTTTGGATGGCAGCCTCAAACAACGTTTAACCGCTGAAACTTTCGATGAAATCCTGCGAAGAGAACGAAATTCAAAGGATACGTTGATTTGAGTATGAGCTTGTCATGGTAAACTTATTGCTGCTTCGTTCGGAAAGTGTTGCCAGCACTGAATTATATGTGTTATAGTTGAGTTTTGTTGCTTTGGATAAGGAATGGTTGATATGATTCTAAAAAACAGTGTATTACGTCTTTCCACACTTTTTTGTCACTCAAAGACAATTTCTTCGAAAATTAGTTTTCTAGCGGTTCAGGTGCGCTAGAGTTTTTTAAAATGTTTTACACTACGTATTTTCCATTGTATAATGTTTTTTCTGAACACTTTTCACATGTTGCTCTGTCGGTTGGTTCAGTTTAGTGTGCGGTAGTCTACCGGCTGCCGTGCGACATTGTTTCTTGTCATGACGTGTCGTTTCGGAAAAGTTTGCGATAAACTTTAAGCGGACAAGCAACCCGATTTTCGCCAGCAAGAGAGTGCTGGGTAAAACGTGGGGGTCTGTTTCAACGTATTGGATCTTCATGGCGATAGCCAAGCCAATTCTTGTTCATGGAGGCTTTGTCTTGGGGTCAGCAGCGAACAAAACTACCTTTGCTGGGATGGCAAACAGAGTTCAGCAGCCGGCCACCAACTTCCTACAGGTACCTTAACCTCGACTCTTTCGTCTGCTCTTAACGTCTTGCTTCATCTCCTTCCACTTGACCTCTTTGTTAGAGGCACTGCAGCAGGCTTAGGGAGTCGGGACACTTCGAGTCAAAATCGTTCGGCAACAGCGTTGTTGAGGGGGTGGTACGCAGGAAGGCCTGACTACTTGGTCCCCACTCTGTGCTTCAAACGCGGATATCAAACAACTATGGGGGATGGACAGGAATGGAATCAGTAAATGGATGCAATAGCTCTTAAAATCTCTACTGATGGCTCTAAAACAGCTACAGGAGTGGATGCTGCAGCATATTTTGCAGATGCAGGTATGAAAGCAATTTTCAGGATTCCAATAACTGTAGTACTTTCTAGGCGGAGGTTTTTGCGATACGTAAAGTAGCAGATTTAGTATACACCGAAGATACAACAAGTGAGGAAACCAACAACTCTACAGACAGTCTAGCGGCGTTAAAAGCGTTAATGTCTCACAAGTGTGCACTCGATTGCATTCAGGCTCTAAATAAAATGAGCAACAGCAAGAGAGTCAGAACTTTATAGTTTCTAGATGCGCTAGCCAAAAATGGAGCCAGTCTTCCCCTGTCAGAATCGGTAGGCATCCCAACTCCTATCCAAACGATCAAATACTCGATTGACCCCAAAATAATACAAAGCGCGCTATGCAGATGGTGTCCAACTCAGACCTGCAGGGTAACCAAAATCTGCGACTAAATACTTGCTCCAGTTACAGTGGACTGACCGCAAACGATTGGTCGGCGTTATTACTGGACGCTGTCCTGTAGCAGCATATAGCTGGAGTCTCAGAACCAATCCAGCATCTCCCATGTTAGTGCTGAGTTCTTTCAGTTCGCTAAAAAAATCCGGATTCTTTGACCTCCGCCTGGACTGAATTTTTCTTCTCCTGGTCCACATCTATCACTATGGACCAGGTAGGTCTATGTTTGGCCATGCTCACCTAAGCTAGCCTCACCTGCATTGATTTTCACGTGTGTTTACCATTTATAACTTTAATTTCCAATTAAAGTATTCAAAAACCATGACAGAAATTATTTTAAGCGTTTTTTCTTGTGATTTAAAGATTAATTAATTTATCAACATAAAAAACAATGACATATAAAAATGAGCATACAATGATGGCTCCTCTCCAAAGTTGCTTAATGCTTATTTGTTTGAATTTTCAACTTACCCTTTGAGCATGAAAATATATATGGTGCTGAGCGTATCTGTAAAGAAATAAATGAAATTAATAGTAAATGAAAAATTATTTGTAAGTGGTTTTCATTAAGTTCAGCTTGTGATCAATGTATTTTCGTTATAAATTGTAAATGTGAAAATTTATGTTGTTCAATATATTCATGCTTTTTTCTATAATTATTTTTTCAGCTTTGACGAAACTATGATGAACCAGCTTCTACTAGGTGAACTCTAAGCTCGTAATTTCAATCACATTTCTTAAGGGGGAAAATACATGTAACTGCTAAAAAAATCAATTTATTTTTATTACATCAAAATGTTCGAAAAGCTCTTGAAATATACTAAAAAAAAGTTTTGAAGCGATGTTTGTATTAGTTCTCGAGTTATAGTCAGTTATAGACAGCAGGTCGACCATACCTGTCCGGCGTCCCTGCCTACTTTCTTTTCGGTGCTATGGACGGTTTTCTAATTGCGTATACCTCCCACATTCTAATAAATCTGAACTCCTAAGGAAATATAGATACAGATGTACATTTACACTTGTATATTTTTATAATATACAAAGGGCCCTGTATTCATGAACCTTGTAGTAAAAGCCGTTAGATTGCCGGCTTGAAAATAGTTGAAATATCAGCTTACATAGCCGCAAGGATGTTCATCAAAGACCATACATTCCTCCTGCATCTAATGAATGATTTAGGTAAGGAAATAAGCCCCAGCTTATTTAATGATGCCAAGAGAACCGCCAACGACAGGATAGAATGATAGAACCGTCGAAGTCTTTTCAGCTCAAAAGAAGCCCGAAATGCTTGCCGTGACCTTCTAATGCACCAAAATCATATGCATGAGGAGATTGAAGAGCTGCTGTATGGACCTAGAATCGCTGACTAATGAGTAAGTTATAGTAAAAAATTATAATCAATTATTTTTATCTAACGCAAACTTTAAACGCGTTTTTCTCAAAGTAGTACTTTTTCAACTTCCGTACAAAATATCTCAAAAAATATTAAACCGATCCGGCTCAAATTTATACCACATCTACAAAACAGTATTACCTACTTGTTGAATTTACATGTTATTGTAATTTCAGAAAAATAATTTGTTTATTAATGTTTAAATCGTGATATTTTTGAAAAATGATCGATTTTTTTTAAATCTACAATTAATGTAAAAATTTAATTTTTATAAATTTTATTGGTTCACCTATGAATAATAGGGTTCATTACCATAGTTTTTTTTCTCTGAACGTTGCAAGTTCCCCGGAAAGGGCGTTAAGTTTTACGAGGCAGTTTTTGATGTGTTTTTTTCATTTGCTCGCATCACCGCCGTTTTGTGTTAAAAAATTATTTAACAAATATTTTCATTTACTGTAAGACATGTTCTATAAGGATTTAATATTGAACATTTTCTGAAAAAACAATATACATATTTTAAGTCAATCTGAAATTATAATTTTTTTTTCGATGTTACATGTATTTTCCCCTTAAGGTGACTATTATCAACTTATTTGATCTGTTATTCACCCAAAAAATACATTTACGTACATTCATTACTAGGGATCTTATTTGAAGGAATTTTACTTAAGATAATACAGATTTAAGATAATACAAAAAGGGATAATTGAAAAAGTGCATCAGTAGGAAAAAGTCACAAATATGTATTATGTTAACTTTAGGTTTGCTTACATACTCGTAAATTCAATGATTTGCGAGATTGGGCCTTTTCACACTTGTATTCTTGATGCACTCCTCAAACCGGTTTACTGGGCAAGAGACGGAAGAATCAAGGGGAATTCTCTACTTTTTATAGAGAATTCCCCATGATTCTTCCGTCTCTTGCCCAGTAAACCGGTTTGAGGAGTGAATCAAGAATACAAGTGTGAAAAGGCCCATTGTTAGGAAAATGTCACAACATGTGTACACGAGAAGTATTAACAAGATGAAGGTAGGGATTTCGGTCGTGCCAAAAAAACTTGTAATGTTTCACAAAACCTTATAATGTTTTAAAAAACAATTATAGCTCATGAAAACCACTAGACTTTCAAAGAAAGCGGAGGAAATGCATAAATTTCCCTTTATGTTGATATTTCGACTTCGAATTAATAAAACTCGAATACGTGTTACCCAAAGTCGTTAGACAATTTTACCGTTAGATATTTGGCTGTTATGTTTGTTTGTTTGTTTGGTATCTTCTGCGTGTTATTTTCTCGTGTACATTTTGTATGTTTTTGTGAGTTATTCTTCCGTGCTCGTCCTCTAGTGATAGCAGGGGCAAAAAATTGGAGAAGAATATTCAAAAACATAAACATACCAGCCAAACACAAACATACCAGCCAGACATCTTTCGGTAATGACTATGGAAAACACTTAGTGGAGCTTAGCTCTTATTTCATGTACTCGCAGCCGGATCATCAAGGCAGATACAAACCGTATGAAAAGTTAGCGGAAACATTTATCAGAGCTGAATCGGAGTCTTAAGGAACAGAAATACTTTAAAGATGACCAATTGCGAAAATTTTAACATTCAAGAAATTCAAACAGGTGCTACTTGTTTTCATCACAAGGTGTGTAAAAAATTAAATAAAAAAAAATAATAACCGATGCAGGCACAGGCGGTACTTGCACCGATAAAACATACATAAAGTACTTCTTCCTACACTTCAATACTTACTTCTCGCTGAGACCAACTTACTATATGAATATCATGCTGATCCAATGCTTGGACCAAAAAATATGGACTTGGAAAGTTTTTGAGATTTTAGATTTTGAAATTTAATTTTAATTTATTTTTAAAATAAAGTAATTTTTCGCAATCACGGACGTATCATGACACCAAATATTTAGCATTTTAAAACGTTGGCCAGAAAATAACGAGCTGAATTGGCCAGTTACCGCCAAAAAAAGTGTGCTAAAACTACTCCCATACAGAAATATAACAAATTACCCAGCAAACACAGCACTACTTCTAAAGTGCTGCAGAAGTCGTAAGTAAACCCGTGAATGCTTTTAACGCTAGAGATAGCATTTTACCCCAAAATTCACCTATTTACTTCATATTACCCGCGTACGTGTAATATGTTTTGTTTCATGGTTGATCGTATTCATCCCACAAATAGGAAAAAGACAAACGATAGGAATAGGAGTGCAAAAGCGCTGCTATACTACTGCTGAAGAGGTGAAACTGCAGCACGTAAAATGTACTGCTGTACTACTGCCTTAGAAGCAGTATAGCAGGACATTGATATCGCTGCCCAGCTATAATGTCACCAATAGTATATTCGCATTACTTTGCATTCATGCCATCACATTTGCATTACTTTGTATTCATGTCATCTTTAATTAGAGCAAAAAAGACCTGTTTTAATTATAAATTTCAAACTATTTCACGTATCACTTGCGAAGTATGACGATTTGATTTTTGGGAAACGATTTGAATTGCACCATCTGGTCACTAGTTTGGCAGTAGTGCAGCAGTACTTTATATTCATTGTAAATAGGGAACCGTAAATATATAAGAGATTCATCAACGTGTCGGAAAAATACAACAACTAGACAGCCTGTTGAGGCGTTTAGCAGTAGTACAGCAGCATGTATAATAATTGAGAAATAGAAAAGATAAATACTCATTAGAAAATATATCAACACATGGAAAAGTTTTTACAACTGTATGCGAAAGTGCTGAACGCACGTTTGCTGGGTAATATATCATTTTTAAGTTTTTTTCTTTGCACATGTTTCATTGGTTTAAGCTTTATATAGACAAAATCGAAAAAAAACCAGATTATCTTCACTAGGCATAAAATCTTATTTCTGTGAAGAAACCAGAAGTCCAGTCAAAAATTTCAAAGTTGTGCAAAAATGTGTTTTTGGTGAGGACGAGAGTAAGTGCCTCCGCACACGGGTCGACATTCAATCGACTCGACTGCGACTCGAACTCGAACTCCTTGCGATTTCCAATGTAAATGAATGGAGACCCGCACACGGGTCAACTTGTGCTCGACTCGGACTCGGTGCGACTGCGACTCGACTGCGACTCGTCTCGCTCGAAGTGTTTGGAACGGGAAAAGTCGAGCAAAACGCGTGATATTTTTTTTCGAAATATATGAAAGTGTTTTTTTTTATAACGTATGCATTATTAATTATTTTATTTTATGTATTATTATGATTGGTTCTTTGAAAAATATTAGTGTTTCTGATAACGTATCACGTATGTATTTTTTTATATGTTTGCGTAATGTAATGTTACATATTGTAATGTTATATACATGGAATTTTCCTATATATATTTTAATTATGTTGGCCACAAAATAGTTGCACCTATATGCTCACAAAGGTTATTGATTTGTGATCATGGTTCCTTTCTTGTCTATAAATCAGCATAGATAAAGCAGAGCATAATTGATACGGGAAACTCGATCGTTTTGCGGAATAAGCCGCCGAAAGCAGAAACAAAGTGGAATTGGTTTTGCGAGATGATTAAAATTGAAAATTTTATAGAAAATGTTATTTTTACAAAATGGTTTCGAAAGTATGCACTGATTCTCATCAGACTCCAGCTTACAGTGCTTACTTGACTGATTTGACCACTTGCAGTTAGAAATCAGTAATTTTTATTTAGGTTAGATGTGACAAATTTTAACATCTTGCAAAACGCAAAACAATCGAGTTTGTGTGAGATGGTGTCTGATGAGAATCAGTGTATACTTTCGAAACCACTTTGTCAAGTTCAATAAAATTTTCAACTTTAATCATCCCGCAAAAACAATTCCACTTTAGCACCTATATATTTATTCAAGCAACAGCGAAGTGTTTATAATATAGTTTCCTTACAAAGAAACAAGCTCGCAATTTTTCAGGATGAATTTCCACTTACTGGAGAGGCTTTTATTGAACACTAGTTGTTGCTGCCAATGGCTAATGATTCGATTGGTATTGACATTCTTAGATTATACAGCAGTGCCATCTGCGAGGATAGGAATTTTGCACTTAGAGTGTGGAAGAGAGGCGTATAGCTATTGAATTTAGTTGAACCCTGGGACATGCTTGTCAGAATATTAATGGAAGTGTTTCATATCGGATTCAATAAAGGTCGGATCATTATTACTTGTAGTAATCCATAGTGGATAAATATAAGTTACACGTGACAAAGCGACATATACTAATAACATACAAGTATATAATATTATTGAAGATCTCTCCAGTAAAATTACTTTCAATAACCGACCAAGACGCACCAGATTTGCAAATCTGCTCAATGAATTCATTCATCACACTACTTATCATATAATGAGCCCATTAATAGGTGCTGTGGATTATTTAATTCTATAAGCAGCCACTACTCTTCGGAGATTACCAAATCAAAATTCAAAAATAACTGGTCCAAAGCCCATTCCACATCCGAACCCGCTTAACTTCCATCGTTATTAGCCTAAATTTAATTAAAACAATGTAGAGTAAATGCTACAAAATTTGTGATGTATTGAAATATTTTTTACGGACAATTTTTATTTTATATTTATAATGATTAATTGTATTTTAGATTAATATTATGGTTTCTTGTTGTGTATGTTGCCTTGTTTCGTAAAATAAATATCTAAATAAATAATATATACTATTGTTTGTTTGTCAAAACTTCGCGTAGAAAACGACCCGTTTCGAGTTCGAGTCGCAGTCGAGTCGATTGCATGTCGACCCGTGTGCGGATGCAATTGTCTACTTCGAGTGTGACGCCTATGACGCTTCGAGTTCGAGTCGCAGTCGAGTCGATTGAATGTCGACCCGTGTGCGGAGGCACTTAGAATAAGATTGAAGACATGTTCTAGATTACGTATGTCAAACTGAAAAAATATAATACAAAAATCCCAAAATTAAACTAACAAGAACGGCAGAGAAGTAGCTCTGCAAGTCAAACGTATTGAAAATTCGTGGCTTCTCATGTACAAATTTACACTCTGCCAGTTATGCTGGCATTCAGTGGTGCGACTTCCCATTTTCATGTAAACGTCTCAAACCCGCGAAAATGCAAAAGTGTTATTTCAATTGTTTCCGCTTTACTGGCATTGTAAGCAAACAAACATTTTATTTTGTTAGGGCTGTGCCAGCTTTTTTAGATACAATTATGCTTCCTTGCTGACTTTTTAAATTCATGCATATGAACATCATGTCTACCAAAAATACATGTTTACCAAAAATGTTAAACAAAAGGCGAATTTTCGGTTAGAAACAAAATATAGAGTAATCTACCTGCTTATCTGCTGTCTAATCAAAAACGAAATATTGATTACCCTTAAAATATCGACATATGCTAAGAAATTGAAATAAATTGAGGAAAAATTGGTTCTGCAGATCTAATTACTTTCATTCAATTCATGCGCGATTCACTCATGAATTCATCGTTGAGTAGTACTGTGTAATTTATAGTGTCCGACCGAAGTCGGTTTTTTGGCCGAAGCCGAAGCTAGAGCCGAAGTTAGTGTTATCTTCGGCCGAAGCCGAAGCCGAAGATAGAGTGAATTCAAAACAAACTCAAAATGCTAGTTTTCAATTGAGGATTGATCGAAGTAGCAGCTGACAAGTAAATAGTATATCTGAAGTGATTTGCTTACATCTTGTTTTTTCTGCTGAATAATATATTCAGAGTCGTTATCTTTCAAGGCGAGTTTTGTGTAGATCATAGAAATAAAATTTATAATTAGGGACACCGACGAAGAATCTGCAGAAATATCAATTGTCTCTTGGTAAAAACATTTTAAGACGTTTTCTAAATTCCCCATTAGTTTCCATTCAGTTGCAGTTGGAACTTCTACTCCCCGCGTTCTACCATGTACAAATTGAGAGAGATTTTTTATTCTAGTCTTTCTACCATTGAATAGGTACTGTTCCAACGTGTTTCAATGGCTTGGATTAAAACATCCTTGGGCAATCCACATGTATCTTGAAATTTATTTAAATATCGAGTGGCTCCATCACTCTTCTTGAAATGTCCTTCAATGTTGCGACATTTTTTTGCCTTGCCTACACTAACTGCGCACTATTTGATTTGCAAAACTACTTGCACACTACTTTAAGTCACGAATATTGTTCTGGTTAAATCGTTGCTCGCATATACATATTTATATGTACATCCACAAACTCAAAATGTTCATGCTTGGTGTAATTCGTGAAAATTATCATAAGAGCAGGAGCTGCTAGTTTGTTGGTCATTGTGATGCCCTGAAGCGGGCTCCATAGCGCTACGCAATTCTGTTTTCCACGTGCATTTTCGAAAAATTCACAATGTCCAACTAGACGCTACATTTGATTTCTTCGGCCTAATCTTCGGCCTGTATTCGCCGAAGCCGAATCCGAAGCCGAAGGCACTTTTTGTGGCCGAAGGTGGCCGAAGCCGAAGTCGTAGCCGAAGCTTCGGTCGAACACTAGTAATTTATGCGCGATTCATGAATGAGTTCATCGCAAAGCGGTACTGTATAATTCATGCGTGATTCATCGCTGCCACTCAGATTATTAACGTGGTATAGTAGCTTACACATATTCTCAGATACAAGGTATGCTGAAAAATGTTAATCTATTTTTCGTACAAAAGTTTTGCAATCACGCTTGAATCGCCAATGAATGGTTTGCAGGCAAACAACTAGAGCAAATAGTCCTCATTAAAATTTGTGTATTTTGTTGAGTAGACAAGTGCGTGTGGAACGCATGGAAAAGTAATTTTGGTGAACCAATTACTTTACGCCAATGTACATAACATCTAATAATTTTGTATTGAATGAATGATTCAACTCGACGCTTCAAAAAAAAAGTAAAGTCATAAGTATAGCAAGTTGAATTACAAACAAATTCAAATTATTGTAATTATTTCATGCTAAGCTTTGTGAATTTTTCTTCAAAATTATCCCTTATTCTCGAAAATAAATGTTAGACGAGCACTTTTTTATTTTCTGTTAAACATTTTACCACAACACCAGCCAAATACAGTCAATGCAGAAAAGTGTCATAAACATCTTCAATAACACAAAAGTCACCAAATGCAAATTTGAATTTTCGTATGTATCCGGAGCGAAACGTAACATAAAAACCAATAGCAGTTGCCAGGTGTGGTCTAAGATATACTCAACACAACATCAACTTTTTACGGTTTCACATATCTAAGATACGTTAGAAAAATATGTAAGGAAATATCATTTTTACGATGTCCCTGATTTCGTGCTCTGGCAGGAAACTTCAGTTTGTATCGAAGTTTTCCTGACAGGGGGACTGTTCAATATCTGCTCGGAGCTCATTTCAGTTAACAATATTTCTTCACATTCGATCTCACTCTCACACAAAACATACGTGATTACACTTACTTCTAAACAGTGCAGGAAAAAAGTAATGCTTTGGAATGTTGTTCCTGAGCGGTTCAATGTAAAAAAAAAGCTTCTGTCTTGTAGATGTCTTCGAAAGTAATCACAATGGTTGAAACCTTACTCTTTCGAAACTCCACGAGTGAGGGAAATTGAATTTTTTATAGGCTCGTGATATGTTTTGATTTGGCATCGTAAATCGAAGACCTTCAAGGCATCTTAATATGTGACGTTTTGATACGTGGAAATACGTTTTGAATCAAGCATTATTCAATTTTTTATTACTCACCGAAAAATTTCAAAGGTGTTTTTCAAAACTGTCTAGTCACCAGCAGCTCACTGAAAATAATGTACGGGAAATAATATTTCACGTGAAGTGTAATCGTACCCAAGATGCTTATCAAATAACTTCCATTAACCCATTTAGTTTGCTCCCTTCCGAAGACCATCAATTAGAAAATACGGATAACAACTTGTCTACCGCGCACCAAATTTGGCCACGAAAAACCAATTTCCTGATCTATGGTTTGCATTAAAACGCTGTCTATTCATCTTACTGACAAATTGGATTTTCCGGAGCCATACAGGCTCATCCTCTATGAATAGGATAGCACATCAATAAAAGGTATAAACAGGAGCAAACACTATACACTAAGTGCTAACAAATGTGATTTAGAGGCAAACTAACAGAACAAGCGCTATCAATGTAAAAAGAAGATAACCCAACGCAAATAACAAACGAAAAGAGAATTATTGGAAAAATCATAAATGGAGTTGTTGTTTATGACAGGTAGTTAGTATGTTGTGATATTATGTTGTGTAGGTAGTATGTTGTGTCGCCGATTTTCGTTCCCTCAAATTAATGCATTGTAAACAGCTTTTTAGTTTCAACACATGAATAAAGACCGTGAATCATTCTTCCTTTCCAATCAGTCTTTTAAAAGACTTGAACGGTTCAAGCCAAGGATGTGCTTTTAGTTTTCTTCAGATTCATTAGACATACCCACGCTGGGCGCTTATATCTTAAAAAGTTTACTCAGCTTTAAACAAGAAAACTAGACAGTACTTCAATCTAGTTTAGCTTTTGGGACTTTGTGCATACAATTTAATGAAATTGTACAACGTACTGTTATTTTATTTTATGTATTTCAAACCAAAGTAAGGCATATTAGCAACAAATAACATCACCTTGAGCAAAATTTATTGTACATATTGCAAACATGTCAAATAAAACTTTTGACCGTTTGCCATATTGAAGAAGGCGATTTCTAGTTATTTGTTGAGCTTATGATTTGGTATGCAAAAGTTTGCGAAGTTAGCACTCTGGAAAGGCCAGTCCTAAGTTTGGATTTGGAAATAGACGAGGAGTAATGTTTGCCAAAATTATTAAATATTTTGCAAAATCCGTTAAGGCGGACGTCTAGTGTGAAGGCTGTTTTTTAATGCTCCTTTGGGGAATTTGTTTTTTGACAAACCATTAAAATAAAATAATTTATAAACTATATATCATTTTTGAAGTCATCATATACAAAATAGTCGGAGATTAAAAGATATGCTCCACTGCTGCCATGATTCCGACCGTTCTACTTATCTGAAATCAAAAAACCTAACGCAGTTTTGATTGTGAGACGTCAGACTCTACATGGAAGTAAAATTCAGTAAGATTTCCAAAAAAAATATTTTTTTTACGCTTTAGAAAAAAAAATCAATTTTTTGTTTTTTTTTTGGGCTTGTATAGCTTCTAAAAAACACAGCAAGAAATGTGGCGATTTCGACGACTTTTGCACATGAATGAAGATGCTTTGGAGCAAAAGTACAGATTATTGAATTTGTAAACAGTTCTGGGTACCCGTTAGTTGACAATTAATACTGTATACAATTAGTACAATTTAGTTACACAAAAGAGCCAGGTAAGGAGCTAGGCTCGAGAATATTCGAAGCGAAAGTCAGCGTATACTTCCTACGCTTTACGTAAACCTCCTACGGTAGCACTGTATACCTCTTACGGTTTACGGCTGTAACTTTTCAACGGCTACAAATTTCGAAAAATTCTTTTACTCACGTCTTCTATACATGTATTAGATGTTATTTATGAAAAAAAAACTAAAATCGATTTTTATTATCTGAGACACTAGACGACCGCCTTAATTGGCTCTCTGTCTTTATACACAGTATTATGTTGATGGTCTTGCTGAAGGCGTGTAAGCCACGTCCGTATTTCTGAGTTATTGAGAGAAAACTTACTAGAAAAAGCTTTAACTTTAACCAAATTCTACAAAACGTCAAAAACTAAGCAGGAACATTTTGCTGTCCTCCTTGAAGCTAGTGTCATAAAATTAAGTTAAGTTAAGTTAAGGTAAGACTAATTTTATATGCAGATGATGGTAGACTTTCAGAATCGTGCGGATTATTTTGTTTTTATTTTATTTTATTTATTTATCATGCAAGGCGTAAACTTAACATATTTTTAAATATTAAACAAATTAAAAAAAGATAAAAAATAGAAATAGAAACCTGCGATCACAACAAATTAGAAGAAGAAGAAAGCGTTAAGTTAGATGGCCGTAGCGTGGCATGATGGTTTAGGGATGCAATCGCTTTATGTAAATGGTTGGTTATGCTTACTGTAAATTTGTTATGGGTGATAGAGCCCTCTATATAAGCACCCAGGAATTATGAACGGGGGCGTGAGAGTAAACAAACAAACAAAAAAAAAGCTCACAGTCTTTCACACAAAAAGAAAGTATGTCAATATTTGTCAGAAATAATAACATTCTCACAACTACAAATAAATATTAAAGAGCGAATCCAACATTTTGAATGGTGGCTAAATTTTGAAGAATTTAGGTCTGAAAATTTCAAGTTTTTAATGATGAAAGTTTTGAAACTATTTTAACGTTTATGCATTCAATTATTTTGACATAAACATGTGGAAAGAATTGTTCAATATTCTTATTGCTGTCAATTATGCACCTTGTTCTTTTACGATGTTATGATATTTCGCAAATTAAATATGTTTCCTTCCAAAGTCGCATGAAACTTTTTCTCACAGATTGTATTCGATTTTCGAGTTTTACAATTTTTAGAATATGGTACAGTATATTAGACTGTTTTGACTGAAATATATCAAAAAGTATGTTGGCGTGTTTGAAGTTTTTTTTAAAAACATTAGAAAGAAAAATAAATTGAAAATGGAACAAAAAACTCGTTCTCACTATTAACCGTCTCTCCGTCCCAATTTGCACTCTCATTTTCAGTTGTTTCAGCTAATTTTAGAAGCCTTTTTTGAGGAATATATATAAAACAAATAAACTCTTTATTGTTACTCTTTATTGAAAAACAAGTAATAGATTGAGAAAAAATCGAAATTCGCGTATACTATTGCGCGATTTAGATAAAACCAACTTTAGTCGATGTGCGAAGCAATGAGTAAATATTGCGTTTTTATACATTTCTTTTAGACATGTTTGCAATTCAGTTATTTTGCTTGCTAGATATCATAGCTCTGAATTTTTGGACAAGACGCAAAACAAGGTTAAATAAAGCTGACGCAGTTTGGTTATCAGAAACATCTCTCCGCATTGTGCAAAATACATTGCCTTCGCAACAATCCATCAGCTCTTGGACCAGAACCGTACTTGGAAAGTAAAAAAACTGATTTTTAGTGATGAATCCTTTTTGTACCATGCCTGTCCACAGCTTTAACAGTATTTAAAAAGGCAGTAGATCACTAAACATTTGAATTGCTTGAAAAGAATAGACATGGCCAGCAAAATGATTTTTGTTTAATATTACACCGGCAATCGAATCTGAGTTTTCATTCTTTAATTTTGCGATCAAACTTGCGAGTACATATTTTTCTTATAAAGATAATTTCCGAATTCGGTTTGAAGTTCCAATGTACTTTGCTACGCGTGAAGGGAATGTCTCTCTCTTGAGACGTCTCAGTCTCTCTCTTGAGAAGGCAATTTCCTATTTCAATTCTTCATTGCTTCCAAACAGATGGTAAAGGGCTATCGATTTCGTGCTTGAGAAAGTAAAACCCTGCATATCGACATCTGTCAAACATACACGTCAACCACGCTGTCATATGTTTAGTTGAAGGTTTGTCATTTATAAAATGTTCTTCAACGATGAGACTCATTTCTTGCTTTGTAAATATGTACGTTGATGGGCAGAACTGTAGAATGTGCGGCACAAAAAACTCTCAAATGGTTGTATAGAGACCATTAATCTGGAAAAAGTCACTGCGTGGTGCGCATTATGATCTGGTGGTATGATTGGGCCGTATTCTTTTGAGGACGATCAAGGACGTGCCATTTCCGTCAATTCTGAGCACTTTGGCAGCATGTTAACAGATTATTTTTGGATGGATATCGCAGATTATGATCTTGACAATATATGGTTTCAGCAGGATGGGGCAACAAGTCACGCAACATAGGCAAATCGAGCTCTTTTGCAAGCAAAATTTCCAGGATGTGTAATTTCGCTATTGGCTGATGTGAATTGGCCGCCAAGATCGTGCGATTTAACGCCTCTGGATTTCTTTTTATGGAAGCACGCAAAAAATCGTGATAATGTGAACAATACCCAAACTCTGGACGAAATTAAAGCCAGTATCCAGCCAGTATTTTTCTGAAGCATTAAAACATTTTTACTTAACCTAAAATCGCTGCTAAATTTTTGATGCATGTTGAAGTGTAGTGTTTGTGGAGAGTTGTAAATTGAATGTGGAAAGATGTGTATAAGTGTATCTACAAATATATCCAGATTACCAACAGGACATTTCAAAACGAACAGCTGATGTCAGTCCAAGTCCTGTCAACGCCACTTCAAATATAAACATCCAACAAGAAGATAAAACTAAACGTAGCCTATTTTTATAGCCGGCACTTCAAGAACAGAAAACAGCTAAAAACAATACTCCCAGCTGACTATATGCGACCGTAACCGATATGAGTTTAATCATAGTTTCAATCCTTATTCTCATTATTCTTACGACAACATCAGCCACCACAACCCCCAGCATACGCGACATACAACTCACACAGTTCGACCCCTGACCTACATCGCACCACTCGAGTTCTGCGGGACGCAGATATTTAAGAAGGGAGAAGTAAATAAGGTCACCAAACGACACGTGACTGATCAATACTATCAATGATTGCAATTGCTGCAAGCGCAACATAACGAGTCAAATTTTTATAAAACTAACATCAAATAATTCAGCATTTCTATGATTAAGCCATTTAATTTGCTTATTGTCAATTTCGTTCGTTTACTTGCATGCAAGCGAGGAAAGGACACTCATTTGCTTATAATCTTCTACTCCGAAGTCGAGAATGCTGTATGTGGATGGTATTTGATCCCCGCCACGAGTAAAATTTGTGAACGAGGATGACCGGACTACTGTGGGATCTGTCGTACTGATTTCGGACGTTATATCCGTTTCAGGTTCCAAGCATAGGCACGCCGTAGGGGGACCAGGGGGGTCGAGACTTTATCTACTCAAGACCAGTATATCTTATAAATTTTATCCGATCGCGAGATACCGTAAACACAAGTTCCAGTAGCTAAAAATATAAATAATTCGGTGCGATTTTTGTGCGATTGGGAATTTCACAAGTTTAGATTTGACTGTATAAATATAGTATCAAATTCATCAATCATTTGCATTTTATTCTAACAGCCGTCTGAAAGATTTGTGTTTACGTACTTATGGTAGCTACAAGGTAGCCCAAACATTATTTAAAAACGCCAGAAACTTATTTTTTATGCCCATTGATGAGTATTGTAAATTTTGTGATTATCTGATGACTCGGTGTGAAGTTATGACAATGCGAAATTTTCCATAGAATTTCCATTGTCGCCAAAAATACACTAAAATTTCAGCTCGACCAAACTTCGCGATCCTGATGTGAAAGCTCTACTAGTGCTTGGAAGACAAATGATATGGTGCTTGAACAGTCTTAGGATATTGTCAAGATGAACCGAAGTTATTTGGAAAAGGCAATTACGACGTGTCTCAGTCGCCAAAGACGTGCTTTAAGAGGACATTATGAAAGTGGTGCCACTGATAACCGTGATTTTTTTTTTCTTTTGGAATGTTGTGAGTTATTCGCGAAGCATGGTTCAACTTTTGAAAAACATTTTAAAAACAAGGTTCCAAACTACTGTAGTGGCAAAACACAAAATGAATTAATGAAAATAAAATAAAATTGCTGAAATCATTCGCGAGGACAATACAGCTGAAATAAAAGAGTGCGGACTGATATCCATTATGGCAGACGAAGCAAGGGTCCTAAAGAACTAGCTGTCGAAGAAAGTTTCTCAAGTTTTGTAGACTGTTTAGGGGCTAAAAATGCCTCGTATTTAGCAGATATAATTTTGAGCCTGTTAGACAGCTACGGACTTAGCGAATTGCCTGTTGTTGGACAGTCTTATGATGGTGTTAGTGTCATATCAGGACAGAATAATGGTGTACAAATCTTAATTTAGATGAAAAACCCTGTGGCCGCATTTGTACACTGTCTAACTCATAAAATTATCCTTGTTGTGATGAACACATTTCAATGCCATCGAATCCTTTTACCTACACTTTTCGAAGCCATCCAAACACGAATTGTTGAAGCAGCTTGAAGAGGCAGTTGGTCTAAATACAAGGCGTGGAATGAGAAGTTTAGCCTCGACTCGTTACTCAATGAGATTTCACAATTGCAAATATGTGGTCGATAGCTGTGGGACTATGAAAGAGGCTTTCGAAAAAGATATAAATGAGGGAAAATACAACGACTCAGTTTATTCATTGGGGATCTTTCACTCAATCAGTAATCCTAAATTTGTAGTGTATAACGAACATGTTAAGCACATATTTCCAAACTAAAAATACAACTCTTAGGGATTGGATAGATATTGTGAATGGAACAGTTCAAACACTACTAAGTGAGCGATAAGGCTTGTATTTAGTTTGGGAAAAAAATTAAATCTTTTGCAGAGAATAACTGTTTGGATCTCAGATTTCCCAGAGGATCGCGAAAGCGGAAAACTGCAAAAAGCACTAGTTTCAAAGGTTTTGCTGTTTCATCTAGTCTCGGACACGCAGTTAGGGCTGCCAAGATATTCCTGCAAACCAAATGGCTCGAAAAGAGTGAGTTACAGCACTTTTCATCTTGCCCAATAATTTTTGCTTTTTCTAGGTTTTCTAGCTAACAAATGTTTGAAATAAGAGATTAATTTCTTCCTTCTAAGCTTAATATATTCTAATTTCTTCAAAGATATTTTGAAGCTAAGCTATCTTGTTCTTCAAGTATAAGTTGAAATATATTTAGCTTCTAAACGAAAAAATATTCTTAAATTTCCAATTATTTCCATTCTATTCCCATATAATTCATACAAGTTTTCTTTCTTAGCGGTCATAGATCATTCATGTGTAGTTCATACCTACCATTCACATTATATGCATGGGGTAGTAGCTCATACGTATTCACAGACACGAATTTTATTTGATAATGCATTATGTATTAGCAAATAACAAAGAATAAATCAACAAATATATAATGTATTAGTAAATTATATAAGTTGTATGAACAGTACGTGTACCTTTTGGAAGACAAAATCATCACATGTTTTGAACCTTTTGGTCCCTGGCCACTGCCAGATTTTAGGCCACGGCCCGCCTATGAGTTCCAAGTCATAATCAGTTGTTTTACCATAATTTATTTCTATAAAAACCAAATATTTTTGAAAAAAAATTCTCCTTAATTTTTGGGGAAGAAGTAGCTGTTTTTGGTCCAACAGTAGAGGAAGCAAAGGATACCGCTCTGAATGAAGCAGTGTTTAGTTCAGCGTGAGAGACCTGGGAAGCTTAGTTAGAAGAGTATAATTCATTGTTAGTAGGGCCAATCTGAATGGGGTTTCTTCGAGTGAGAGTGTCGAAGATCACTTTGGTGGTAGACAAAAGAGAAAGAACGGCCAGGAGAAGGCGAGTGGTGAGGTGATTGTTCCAAAAGTCGGCCAAATTGCTCCTAATGTTCAACCTATTACAACTCTTGTTTTAAGCCTTTTCATGTCTCACAACACGAATGAAACTCATTAAAAAGGCATCTGAAGTAAGTACAGAGGCTATTGTTCCAAATATTGCCCTTTAGGTTTGGCTTTAACAAGTCTGATTCTTGTTATCAGACAAAAAAAACTTCTGAGTGGCCGACTTTTGGAGCAAGCCAACATTAGGAGCATTAACCTAGGTTAGGTTAGGTTGCATGTAAGTGTGCTAAGCGATGCCATCTATTTTATGGCATGTTATTTTCATATGTTCACAAAAAAACCATCAGACACAATTCCGCTTACAATTTAAACAAATCTCTATTTTTTCCCGAAGCATCAAATTCGCAAGAAACACTCATCGCTGAATTCCTGCCTCTTGAAATTATAATTCGAATTCAATTTTCGGTGCGTAAAGTTTCTTCCTTTGGCTCAATGAATTCATAAAATAGGCATAGAAATATCTCACGTACACCTGCCATTGTTATTGTCAAACGAATTTCGAATTGGAATGGATCCTGCTTCGTTCATTCCGTAGTTGAAACATAAACGAGATTTCCCTTTGTTGGTGTCGAGTTCATTCTGGTGATTATTCAATTTTGGCAAATTGTTTATTACTCTACTCGTTTTGACCGGTGATGAATGTGCAACGGAAAATGATTCATCACCGAGACCAGATAATTGAATTTTCTTTTTGGTTCAGTAGCCTCATCAGTAAATGGGAATTATCTATTACTTTGTTACTATTTGCAGCTGGATTCTATCATATTATTTCAGGAAAACAAAATCAAGTTAATTTCAGGGTTGGCTTATTGTGTGCCAAGGACAAAAAACATTCAATTCAGCTCAGTTCCAGTTCTTTCTCTCTTGTTTTGCGGCAGCATTGGGCAAATGTATTTCTCTCTTTGTATGTGGCTTCTACAGCCGCAATTAACTCACCGAACAATACCACAGCTACACTGGCGACAAACCACTCAGTTCTCTCGACCATTTGAGCTCCTGTAAGTCATGAGCTCATTTCATGGGCATCATTTGTTTTCACTCCGCGAGGTGTAGTAATGATACCGTTGCCTCCCTTAATGAACTACAATGGTTCATTGTTCCATATCAGCCGGCAATAACGGAGGCTATAGAACGGCAGCATTGTAACTTCGCGTGATAAGCAAAATTCACTGTCGACATCAAGACCGCAACATTATCAGCGATGTCCCAGTCAGAAAAGCTAGTTAAGTGCAGACAATCTGACCCTGATCCTGCAAGACAATTGCCATAAACTCGAAAAAGCATAAAGCCTGCGATGGCGATTAAAACAGTCGAGGAAACAACTTGCACGCACTTCAGCCCACCGACTACCATCAATCAAATCGACTAAAAATATTCGATACTCGATATGGATGCGGACATCAGTGCAAAGGCCCAGCATCCACAAAGTGAAGATGCGAAAAATAGTGGATATACGAAAATACTGAAATTTATTGAGTGCAAAGCATTATAATAATATGAGGGACGTCTACACGACGCAGGACACAGTTTACTTAATGGTCTGTGAATGGTTAGTCCAATGTCAGATCTGGCGTGGGATTATGCAAGCGTGATTGATATGTCCATTACGGATCAATACTGTCAGGCGAATATTGACGAGTTATAAGGCACAATAGAACAAACGATAAGAAATGATATGGTGAACGGTTTATGTAGATCTGTTGATAATATAAGTGCGTATTGATTTTTTGTGCTTTTAATATAATTACTTTTTTCTGTATTGAATACGAAACATAAAAAGTGATTTAAAGTATTTATGATATTTCCATGACAATATTTCGGAAATTTAGGACATTACGAAGTGGAATGTTTTGATACTCAATGTAAATGAACTTATTTAGACTATCTACAATTTAACGTATCCCCACCACGTCCTACCAATCAATTTAATATTGCAAATTTGACTTTGCTATCATAAAAAATTAACAAATATATAAGAAAAAACATCAAATAAAACATATGGAAAAATCAAATAATGGTATTTTATATCAGTTTCAACCTGCGATTCACGACTACTTGTAATAGTTACTTCACATCGTTTGGGCTCAAAGGGCTTTTAAATGTTTTTGGGAATATTCAGCCACCCTCCGTAGTTTGCGGCATACTGACCTCCTTAGTAACCACATTTTGGCTTCTGCTCTGGAAGTTTGGTGTACGATCTATGATTATGAAGGGCATTTGTGCCTTAGCCTAGCAAAGTAAATGACAGATGGCCTGGATGTTATATACATTTCTTTCATTCCTCGGGAGGAGCACTTTAATAAGTTTAGATTTGCCTTTTCTACTTTATAGGTGGTAAACCTCAATAGGGTTCAAGCCTTTCTTCTAGAAATTCATTTTGACCTCTTCGGGAGAGAGTCTATACAGACGTTTAATAACAACGTTGAGTTTTTTTCCTCTGGAAGGTAGTACGTGTGGTTCTGAACCTAGAGCTCTGAATAAATCTAAGTGATCAGCCTTTGATCGTTTGTAGTTTTTTACGTGATTTAGATGCTAAGGGATACCCATTTTACCGAGCTTAAGTTTGCATTTCTCTATTTTAACCAGCCCTGTCTATGGCTTAGGTTGACGAAAATTATAGGCCTTTGGAATAGTCTTTGAATTTTTTTCTTCATGAGAAGTCGGGGTGCTGGGTTGTGCCAAAATTGCCTGCTACCAAATCGAGATTTGAGAAGTATTACGATTTTTCTGCTAAAAATATATCGGTTTTTTCAGCATTGAAGGAAGAGGCCGCTTCCAAAGATGAGGTTCAAAGGCATCTTTGTTTATATTTTGGAGAAGGGTATTATTTTTGAATGAATCTTAGCACTTACTTTTTAAGTAGCTCCCTATTTTTCCTGGCTAATTTTGCGCTATTGCGGCGTTGATCAGCTAGCTCATTTTGGGTTTTTAAAGCTGTTCTAAGTATCAATTCCATTTATTATTTATTTTTATCCCTTCACTGATCGAGCAACACTTCCGTTACAATGGAGACTGTTTCATTACTTTCGCTGAAAGCACACGTTTGCCCAACTTGTGTGGCATTCACACAAGCGTTCGGCACCCAGGAGACGGATTTATCATAGAAAAATACTAAACTATTTTATTCTAAGAATCTATACTATTTTATATATGTACACTATTCTAAGAATTACTCGTTCCGGTATACCGGTCAGTTTTACCTGTACAGGTCACCTATACTGGTAAACTGGAGCTCGTATGCCAGCCACTGCAGGCCAAACTGCACAGTCATAGCGACCAGCGCAGGCGACCGGAGAAGCATCGAAAGTTAACTTTTTGAGTCATTCCAGCAAGCTTGTACAGTTTTTAGGTTAGTTATGGCTAGTTTCTTGAGTAGACAGCGTCCACGTTTGCATTGGATGTAGAATAGAACATGTAGAATAGAACATGTAGAATAGTAATATTGTTTACGTGTACGATAGTGCTACTGACTTTTGTGATCACCATGTCAAGTCAAAAGTGGTACCAAGTGATAGAAGAGTTTATCGAAAAATATATGTCAGAGCCTAGTCTGTGGAGGGTGAAAAGTAAAGAGTAGAAAAAAAATCCGTAGTTAAAAAATAGATAATTTATTAAGTAATGTACGTAAAGAGAAGAAGAAACGTGACATGTCAATAAAATCTGGAGCTTCAGCAGATCACATAAAAATTGTGGTACTTAGATTTGCTGTGTCTTTTGGCGATCAAGATACTCCTGGTGGGTCTGTGTCAAACTTAGATGACGAGAATGGAAATGAGATCGATGAAGTAAGTACTCAGGTTAGCTATGATACTCATATATTTGAATCAATTTGAAGGTTTTTAGTTAGAATGCAGATTTTTTTAGAAATTAATGCAAAATCTATTGAACTGTATAAATTACTAACTTATTATCGCCAAACTTCTTCTTTTAGTTTATTTTTTGTCTCGAAGAACCCGCTTGTGTTGCTATGGAACTTTGCTTTCATTCATGAAGTAACAAGTTATCTCATTTCCAAGCTGTTTAGCAGCAGAAATTATGTTCTCGCGATTCATATTTGCTTCCGAGGTATCCAAACGTGCAACAGCAGTAGTTCTACCGTAATTTTCCTGATAGGTACAGTTTGGAGGAGTCTAAATGGTTGGATGTTGTTTCATTAAAAACGTATACAATGCCCACGTTGCCTTCACTACTTTTGTTATGTTCTCTGGTTTCAAATTGATTTTTGAGAAATTGATAACTTGTTTTGCTCTTAAAATGCGGTAGCTGTAAATTTTTTTACTAGCTGAATCTAGTCGAATAACTAATATTATAGTTTGAATAATATTAATTATAAGATGAAAGGCGTCATCAGCCACAAAAATGTAAGGGAACTTTTTGGAAATTTTCCGTAATGTTGCATGACTATTGAAATTTGAGGTCATTACTCTCTAATTTTCTAATACAATTTAGTATTCTGAAGAACGCCTCCATCACAAATACGAAGAACGCCTCCATCCAAAATCCAATAAAAGAAACCGATATTTAGCATCCACTATTGCAAGAAGTACCATACTGCTTCTGCCTTTATAGTGCAAGTAAAAAGATCCAGAATCCGTTGGGGGAACTATGCCTTTATGTTTACCAGCCATGGTACCAAGACAGTGTGAGAAATTCCATCTTTCTTCAAATGTTTTAGCAATAAATTTCCATTTTTCAGCGGAATGAGGAAACAGAAACAAAAATATATTAATAATATTTTTTAACAGTGGAGATGTATAGCTATGATAGTTACAGCAGGCTGTATAAGTGATTTTTTTTTTTTTTTAGATTAGAAAAGATTTTATTTTTAGTTTTCTTTTGTACATTATTAATCTAATTTAAGTACTATTTACAATTAAAAAAAATTACTTACTAGCGGCTATAATATTTTGGCCTGCTGGCTCTTGGTTGTTTTATTTTTATTTATGTTTATCTTTTGAGTTTTTCTTTTAATCTTACACGCTTATTATCATACCCAGCCGTGTACAGTGGCTGGGATTATCTTAGCAATAGCCACTTAAAATCTACCTTATGCTATGACTTAAGTCTAACTTATCCTAACTAAAACTAACTTAGCCTAATTAGACCTAATTCCTTATCGTAGGTCTTACATCTAGCCTCTTCTATTCGTTGGGAGGCCTACATAATTAAAAAGCGCATCCATGAGCTGTCGCTGGCACGCTATTTTCGCGGGGCGCATAAATGGCTCATTAGAGCCACCTGTACGCCCAAGTGACCGTATCAGTCCGTTCTCATGTCCGTCTGTCAGTCCGTAGAATCTTGTCGTTAATTCTACAACCCGGTCCCTAAGTGGCTTCAGTCCCGACTCCTCATACAGGAGAAGGTTCTTCGGCCACTTTTTAGTCACCGGGTTGTAGAACCTACCAGTACAGTAGCGGAGGATTCTCCTTTCGAATACCTCCGCTTCTGTCATGGCAGTTTTAGAACAGGTAATCCAGGATGGGGACGCATAAGTCAGGATAGGCCGGATCAGAGTCTGGTAGCAAATGGACTTAGCTCTGGTGGTCATGCCCATCTTTTTGGCAAAAAGAGGTCTGATGCGTTGAAATGCGGACTTAGCAGCTTTGATTTTACGCCGCACATAAGGATTAAACTTCAGGAATTCGTGGAAGTCAACACCGAGGTACTTTAGAGATGAGATTGGAGTAATCTTAGGCTGTATAAGTGTGTTATAAGTTAAATAAATGTGTTATAAGTTAAATAATATAAGTTAAATAACACCTTTATAAGTTAATTTCCAAATTCGAAATTGATTTATTTACAGAGTAAGTTGTTTACATACGTGGTTGATATTAAAATAACTAATGAGTAACTACAAATGTTTTCTCATATTTTCCACTCTATGGCACCTCATAAAAGCAAAGCTTGTGAGTGAGGGTAAAACTATACAATGCTTCTTTAAAAAGATTGGTTATATACTTTTACACAATATTATTATAAAGTTATTATCACATACTGTTTGTTATTATTTATATGATTATATATTTGTTATTATTATATAATTGTTATTATTATATACTTCTTCCAAGAAGGAATTAAGGATCCTGCCCCACAAATACGCAGCAATAAAGAATTGTCCGAAAAAAACGAGATTCCCAATTCAGATGAGCGTGTGGTACTCCCGATGTCAATGCGAATCAGGTCATTGGAAAAACGCCAGTGTTTGATTGTTGAAAAAAAAATTAATGACCTCCTATTTGAAGCTGAAATGGGAATGCTTAACATGCCAACGAGTTCACACAGCTTCAAATAGCCCAGTTCTAGTAAAAGCTCAACAGGTCCTTCTGCAGCTTCTTCATATGGTCAGTTCACACAACACACAGTGAATGCACGATTTGTAACCAATGAAAAATTCCACCTTCGCTTCTCCTCCGTAGCTGAATTTAATAATATTTGATTTTTGAGACATTTTTAGTTTTTCTATGATTTTGATTTTATGATCAATACCATAAAATTTTCATTTGTTTTCTAATTTAATCTATTAAATTGTGACTTTGAATGATAAAAAAAAGCGACTTAGAGTAAAAAATTTTCAACAAATTATTCATATTTGAATATTTTATTTATTATACGAGTACATAATTGAATACATTATTGGAATACATATAATATTATACATATTTGAATACATATAATATTCTACATATTTGAATACATGTTTATTATACATACTTCTTTGACCACATTGTAGATAGCGTCACATGTCTACGGAATTATTTTACCAAGAGGTTGGGGTGATATTATTATAGAATAATTGCAACATTTGTACGATCAACCCGTTGGAAGAAACCTCAAAGTAGCTGTCAGTCTTTTATGGGGGGAAATAACTGTATTTTTCTCCTATATCATGCTGCCTCCTCACTGAGGGCCATCATGTAGCCCATGTGCGTGGGCCATCATGTGGTCCATTGTGTAGACAGGTGATGGCTTGCAGTGGCCGACAGTGGCGAAGCATAGAAATGCCGATGGCCTAGGATGGCTTTCGGAGCGGTTTTTCATGCTGCCTCCTCACTGTGGGCAATCATGTGGCCCATTGTGTAGACGGGCGATGGCTTGCAGTGGCCGACAGTGGCGAAACATGGAAATGCCGATGGCCGAGGATGGCTTTCGGAGCGGTTTTTCATACACATCAAAGCGGGCCATCATGCGCAACCGAAAAATCATGACTAGGCCATCTAGCGGCCCAGTGTGTGGAGGCAAATTTGTGATGGTAACCATAATTGTGGCGATCATTGCGACCATTGCAGTGGCCGATGATGGCCCACAGTGAGAAGGCAGCATTAAAGTAAGGTTGCCAACTTAGTGGATCGGAAATCCGGGAGGAAAATAAAAAAATAAGTAAAAATCAATTTTATTTATTTTTACTTATTTTTACGGCACGCGCATCCCACGCATGACGTAAGTGATGATAAACAGTTGAGCTGATAAACAGCCTAGCTGCACTGCTAAACAGCTCTGTTGAGCTAATAAAGAACCCTGTTGAGCTGACAGCGCAGTTAGGCTGATAAACAGGGTAGTTGAACTGATAAACAACCCTGTTAAGCTAACAGGCCAGTTGACCTGTTTATTAGTTCAAAGATCATCGCTTACGTCATGCGCGGGCCGATAATCGAAGGCACCATGTACTTATTGCTCCTCTTTGCTCCTCTTATTTGCTCCTTTTTTGCTTCTCTTAAGTACGCCAGAGCTGATATTATAACATTTGCGATAGGGATCAATAGAGCGAATGTAACAAGTTTTTTTATTTCTTTGGCCGATTCTTCTTTACGTTTTCCAAAAAAATTAACCCAACACAAGTCTACCCTCTTTGCTTCACTTGCCACAAGGTCATGAACTTTTTGTAGCAAACAGTAATCGTCGTACAATTTATCGTCATTAATTGGCACGCTTAGAGAAGCACTCAGATCTTTTATTTAATCAATTATACAAATCTAGTGCAACTTACGATTTTTAATCATTAATATTGTAGTATCTATAAGCGTATAAAAGCGAGCGTAAAATATAAATAAAAATATAAAAATACCGTGAAGGCAATTTTTGTTAAATTTCCGGGAGAATTTAACTGCATTCCGGGAGCCGGTAGATATTTGAAGTGAACTGCATTTTCCCGGGAAAATCCCGGAATTCCGGGAGAGTTGGCAGCTCTAGTTACAAGTGATATGAGTTTTTGGTAGACGTGTTCATTTATCCGCAAATAATTTCGGTAATCTGATAAATCTGAGCTTAATTCTTTTAAAATAAATGAATGTATTCATATCTCTTTGTGCGCCAATCTTCTCACTAGGTTTTGCGTTTTTTTGTTCTTTTTACACCTTATGGGCACTAAAAAACCGATTTAAGCGATCGCATCGTCTTCTTTTTTGCTCGCCATATTCTCGACTGAGTTAAAGTCTTCCAGTTTATCGTAGCGTGTGTAAGCTCTAGCCTACACAGGTACACTTTTTCGACTTACCTGGCAGGTACAATGGCAATTTATGCAATGTTGATTTTCCGAAAACCAATTCTGAGTATGAAAATGATAAGGTCTTTCGATACCATTTGGCGAGTAAAAGGAATATTTTCGACACTTTTATGCAATCCACAACAAAGGATTTCGTTTATTGCCAGCGAATGTTCGCTGCGCTTACTGTTTCTGGATGAGATAATACGCACGTCAACACACTCTTGCCTATCAGCTGACATGGATATATACATTCTGACTTGTCATTTGAGAGTATGCTTTTCTCACTTTTGCATATGACCAGTCCGAAAACTCAACCATACTCTGATGTGTTTTACACCGAAATGATTCTTCGAAACCGATCTGATGCCTTCCTTATCTGACGGAAATACCCCAAAAGTTACAGCAATGTATGAAAAATCCCCCAAGTGATTTTTTTTACATTAAGCATTATATTAGCTTCGGTTTGACGTAAAATTTTCAATAGATTTCAAGACTTGAAATATTTTAAATCGTATCTTGCTTTTTTTCTGAATCCATTTGAAATAAACATAATTCAAGGTGATTTTCCATTTCCAATATAATTATGACTCAAAAAGCATCTGGAGAATTAGAATTAATTCCGTAAAAAAAATTTTTTTAATACCTTTTTTGCATACCTTTTAAATACGTATTTAATTGCGGCTCGCGAAAAATTTCAAATTTTGAGAGATGGCTCAAACTATTAAAAAGTTGGAATTGGAATTGTTTTTTGCGGGATGAATAAAATTGAAAAAAAAATTATTTACATTGAAAATGTTATTTGGCAAAGTGGTTTCGAAAGTATGCACTGATTCTCATCAGACACCAGCACACAGTGCATACTTGACTGATGTGACCACTTGCAGTTGGAAATCTTTAACTTGTATTTACGCTAGTTGTGACAAATTTTAACATCTCCGACTTATATCCATCGATATAATTTTACTTGTAAAGGTCATTTAATTGTGATCATGGTTCCTTTCTTGTCTATAAATCAGCATAGACAACGTATACCGTCTCCCGTATCAATGTTAGGTCTGTTCCCGTACTACAATTAATTGCGATTAATTGCAATGAAGCGTACTAAAACGTACTAAAACGTACCATTTTAGTACGCTTCATTGCAATTAAATGCAATTAATCGTAGTACGGGAACAGACCTATTCTCTGCTTTGATAAGCTTTAGAGACGATATACTACGTTGTCTATGCTGATTTATAGACAAGAAGGGAACCATGATCACAATTAAATGACCTTTATTAAGAAGCTTGGCCACCTCTGCTCTTTATCATCCTTATTCACAAACATTCAGAGCTATAAAGAATGAAATGAAATCAAATCTTGAAATCCTCGTCAAAAGCAAATAATATTTTTCGTTTGAAGTCATCAATTTTAATCCGGTATTTTTGCACGTGTATCTCAAAGTCAGTTGAGAATAAAACTGGCATTTTACCAGCACGTGAACGATTGTTTCCTAAATTTTCTTTTAATGTCTTCTGCCCATATTGTACTGCACTTCCCACCGTATATTAGGATAAGTAAGGCCTAATGAAAAGCTCTTCATCTGGAATTGAAAGAGGTCGATTATAAACTGTTGTCAGAGCCGATTCTTGGCATTTTGTTTCACTTTTTATGTTTATCGTCGAAAAAATGATAATCTTTATCCTATTCAGAAATATTTTGCTCTCAAACTGGCCCACTCATACATAACAGGGACTATCGAAAATCTATAAAAGCAAAAAATATTTCTTTACAAACTGCTTTCCCTTATACTTGTTTTTGTTTTGGTAGAGCGCAGTCGAAGTTTCATTCAGCAACCGATGTTCAAGCAACAACAAGGCTAACATGGAAAGAATTTCATCTTGTTTTTGCTAGTCGTGTCCATTCAGTGCGTTCTGTTTGTCATCTTGTTGTCCGCGTTTATAGGCAGCTTACCATTAAGAAATTAATGGTAAGGACAAAAGATGGACGCCTGGCTTGGCAGGATATTAATCATTATGAAATTTTCCCTTTCTTGTTGTTGTGTCCTTTGAATACGATTCGGCTGTTTGATATAAAGATAAGCTGGAAATATTGAGCTTTATTCTTTTATCAAAACAACCGGCATTTGAATTCATTTAAAGCCTTACAACCATTCAAACGATAAACGTGTCCTTGTGTATGCGAAAATATGTTATAAGAGTGATTATCAAAAGCTGGTATATTAAAGTAATTTCGTAAAATGCTGTGCTTATACTTTTTTCAAATATCATTGAAAATTCAAGTCTCATTCATTCCAGACTTGCATTAAAGGTTGAGAAATGTGGAAAAATAGTTTTACTCGCAAATGACGAGCTGTATCATATGCATTACAATGGAAACGTTAGGTGCTGCATTTCGTCCATGCTTTTTACATTATGATCCAGATACAAAACAGTAGTCTATGAGCTTAAAAGCTATTGTAGGCTGGCGTGTTGTATGCGGAACAGTTTTTGAACAAATATAATACGAATGAAATGAATTTTGCTCATTTTTCAGAGTTTAAACGTAAAAATTTTTCAGTAAATCAATAGCAAATCTTTGTTGCCAATTTAGTAGAGCACTGAATACTACTATGCATGGTCTCTGGTTTGAATCAGCCCAATGATCGCAAAATACGGACTGATAAGATACAGACTGGTTCTTATTCTCACTATATAAATCATAGTGTTAAAAATACAAGCAATAAACAGTGTCATTCCGCAATTCCTAGACCGAAAACGATAAGCCAATGTACATTTTTTTTGGGAATGGTGAATTTGTACAGGTGCTTCTTCTTGCATGCGGCCCATAATCAACGAACGCTCCAAGAACTTATTCCTGGCAATATTTGGAAATAAAAAACAGAAATCTTATGGTCACTTACATTAACAGCAACATCCGAGCAATGTAAAACAAATGCGGCAAAAGCTCCATACGTGAATGCATTTGGAGAGCACCAGAAGTAAGATAGAAAGGTGAGGAGGAACAACCTTTAAAAACTACACGTCAGGTGCGATCATGGATGTAGGAAGAAAGGTAGGATATATAACAGAACTGCAAACACCAAAATAAAAAAAAAATTCAGACAGCACTGAGTGATTTACCCTGTCAGATGCTTTCGCGAATCCAGTGTAAATCACATCAGCTTGAAGACCGTTGTCCGAAATACACGCGATGAAGCTAGTGAATCACACTAAATAAGTAATCGTAGAACGTCCCGTAATGAATCTACGTAGAAAACAAGTCTAGCGCATCAGAACCGCTAGAAAACTAATTTTCGAAGAAATTATCTTTGAGGAACTTAAAAATGTTTGAAGACGTATACACTTCTTTGTAGTATCATACCAAAAATTTCTTACTCAAAGGAACAAATATCATTTTCTGACAGCATTTTCAATAACACCCATGATGAAAATGTACAATGCTGGCAACATTTGTCCAACACAGTAGCAATAAATCTACCATAACATGCTCGTGCTTAATCAACCTATGCTTTGAATTTCGTTTTCATCCAAGGACATCATCGAAAGTTTCAGCGATTAAACTATGTCTGGGGCTGCCACCCCAAAAATTTCCAAAACTCGGAAAATTTAAATATCGGTTGCTTATTTTATTGTAAATGCTTTGTTTGTGAATACAAAATAGAAGCATCTGTTGGTGCAATATTTACGAAATTGTCTGGTGCTGGCAATCACGCGTTAGCACCATAGCTGCTTCACGTTGAGTTAAATCCACCCTGTGAATTTTCTTTCACTTGAAAGGCTGCGCTGGAAGTTATAGGAGTGAATAGAATTTTTTGGTAACCATCCTCAAAACTTTTCAAATTTTCGAAAACTCAATTTGTGTTGTTAACTGGTATTGCAGAATCATTCCCATTTGGAAATTTTATGACAACATCGCTCGATAAAGAAATGTAAATAAATTACGAAATTCATCATAGCTGGCAAACCTTTCATGATTTTTCAACGAAATTCCTACAGAATTAGAAATGCAGCAAGATCTACTTATCACATGAATTTCAATAATGCATCGGAAGTTATAGGGAAAAAACCTTTATTTTCCTGAGCAAATTTACAATATTAAAGAGACCCCTATACTAATTTTTCAACCAAATTTCTATGAAACTTATCTTAGAGTAAGATTCATCTACTGCGTGAATTCGGAAGCTATAGGCCAAAAACCAGTTTTTTTCTCGATGATTTTTCAAAATGGCACCAGTGCCACAGAACTCCGCCGATCGCAAGTCTAACTTGTGATATGCCGGTCCCAAGCCCGGAGAAAGAAGGAGCGTTTGAGGCAACGAGGTAACTCTATCCTCAGGAAAACTTGCATAGTTGCAACCTGATGGCTGAATTACACCTAAGCGTCTCAGGTCATTAGGGAGGATTAGCCACGTTGTCAGACCTGCAACATAGTTGTGTGAACTTTGGCACGAGGTAAGTCTCCTGACGCAACTATCACCGAGGCCCCTCATGGAAATGGTTGAGCGATGGGCCGACAGCTCATCCTTGTAAAAACTTCCTCTGTCAAGAAACCTGGAACAATAGCTTCGGATTGGACGGATCAACAATGACGACCACGCAAACGCACAAGGGATTATTCTTTCTGAACCTGGAATGTACGCTCCCTGAACAAACCGGGGGCCAAAAAGGCCCTCCTTCATCAGGTCGAACAGTACAAACTGAGCATTACTGCAGTCCAGGAAACAAATTGGTTAGGCTGCGAGATCAACGACAAGAAATCGCACACAATTTTTACAAGCGGCAAACCATCGGGCCGCAAGGAGTTTGGAGTAGCATTCACAGTGAATAAGCAGCTTAAGTCGCGCGTTACCGACTTCAAACCCGTAAACGAAAGGCTGTGTGCGATTCGCATCAAGGCGCGATTCTTCAACCTCTGGCTCATCAATGTGCACGCTCCCACCAAAGTACAAGAAGACTCTGTAAAAGACGAGTTTTATGCCTGCCTTGAAACTCTCCTCGACTCACTTCCATCAAATGATATAAAAATGCTACTGGGAGATTTTAATGCAAAAGTCGGGAATGAAAGTTGGCATCGGGGAACCACTGGAGGACTACAGCCTCCGCGAAGAATGCAATGATAACGGCCATCGTCTAATTGACTTCGCTTGCAGCAGGAACCTTGTTGTAAGCTCAACTTGCTTTCCACACCGTCGCATTCACAAGCAGACCTGGAATCCTCCAGACGCACGTACCGTCAACCAGATCGACCACGTCCTTATTAGCAAGAGATGGGCGTCAAGTGTGATGGATGTTCGGTCGTACCGCGGAGCTAACTGTGACTCCGATCATTTCCTGGTGAAAACAGCATACCGGTGCAGAATTTCCTTAGTGCACCAATCGAGATTCAGCCCTCCCAAAATCTTTGCGGTTGAGAATTCACTGAACAATTATACGGCTCAGGCGTATACGACCGCGCTGGAAGAAAGAATCTCACCAATGCTGCGCGACTCCAGTAACGTAGGTGTCCACGAGTTCTGGGAAGAGCTCAAAAATACAATCAAGAATGGGGCAGAAAACGTTGTGGGAT
This sequence comes from Nemotelus pantherinus, assembly GCA_963978885.1. Lineage (NCBI taxonomy): Eukaryota > Metazoa > Arthropoda > Insecta > Diptera > Stratiomyidae > Nemotelus > Nemotelus pantherinus. The sequence goes on along the minus strand of OZ022265.1, from coordinate 74,868,376 downwards.
ACAAAGCCCGACGAGCGCGAAATGAATGGTTTGACGAAGAATGCAGAAACTCACTTGACGCAAAGAACGAGGCCTATAGACAATGGGTCCAACGTGCAACCAGAGCCAAAAAGGAAAAATATGACGAGCTACGGCGAATATCCAATAGAATAATTAGGCGTAAGAAACGGAAATACTTTGACGAGTAGTTGCTGAACATTAATGTAAACCTAGTTAGTAAGAACACCAGACAAGCGTACAGACTAGTAAACATAATCAAAAATGGCAACCAACCCAGGACTAGCCTCTGTAAGGACAAAGATGGAAGTATTATCGGTGACACCGAAAGTATTAGCAAACGATGGGCGTCCTACTTCGAAGAGCTTCTGAATCCGCCATCAAACATCCTGGCAGCAGAAGCTGAGCTCCATGACGATACCGCTGGATACCGTTGGATACCGTTGAACCCCCATCCACACAATCCCCGACAGTAGAAGAAGTTGATCTCGCCTTGCGTTCACTGCAAAGGAACAAAGGAACCAGCTGAACTACTCAAGTCTGGTGGGGCGGGTTTATTGAGTGCGCTACATCAACTACTGCAGCGAATATGGGAGGCTGAGGTGATCCCAGACGATTGGCGCAGAATCATCATCTGTCCCATACATAAAAAGGGAGATAAACTGCGGTGTGAGAATTACAGAGGCATCTCCTTAGTCTGTACGGCCTACAAAATCCTGTCAAAAATCCTGGAGTATAGGATTAAACCGTTCGCGGAAGAAATCATTGGCGAGTATCAAGGCGGTTTCATATCTGGTCGCTCCACAATCGACCAGCTCTTCACGGTCAAGCTAATTTTGCAAAAGTGCTGGGAATACGACGTCGACGTATACCGAATTTCTGTCGACTTTAAACAAGCATATGATAGCATCAACCGAGGCGCTCTATATAGCACCATGCTGCAATTTGGTATACCGGCCAAATTAGTGAGACTTATAAAGATGACGATGACCAACTCCGTCTCGTTATTCCGGATCCAGAACAGATTGACGGATCCTTTTGAAACTCTGGGTGGCCTGAAGCAGGGCGATGGAATAGCGCCCACGCTCTTCAACCTGGTACTTGAGTTCGCTATTCGGGCAATGCACCTCAACACCAGCGGCACGCTACTTTTTAAGTCGACACAATTGGCAGCGTACGCGGATGACATTAACATCATGGCTCGAAAACTGACCGATGCAGAAGAACTTCTGCTTATACTTGACACCGCAGCAAAGGAAGTTGGACTACGAATCAACGAGGACAAAACGAAAGCTATGATGCAATCTAGGACAAGGACGCCAGCGCACACGACCATCAACGTAGGGGACCTTTGCATCAAATTCGTGGACAACTTCGTTTACCTGAGTAGCAATCTATCGAGTGACGCCAACGAAATTGACGAAATCAAGCGACGGATACAACTAGCAAATAAGACCTTCTTCTCGGTCCTCCCCATTATGAAATCGAAATATGTGCACAGAAAGACTAAGCTCCGCGTTTATAAAACTATCATAAGACCTGTGCTGTGCTATGGCTGCGAAACATGGACCCTGACCCAAGCCTCCGAAAATATGATCGACACCTTCGAACGAAAGTTCTACGGCGGATTTTCAGGGCTATCCGCGACCGAGATGGATGGCGCATCCGGTACAACAATGAGTTGTACGAACTCTACGATGAGCTGAAAGTCTCCAAAATTGTGAAATTACAACGGTTACAGTGAGCGGGGCACGTGCAACGCATGAATAACGATCTCATGCCAAAACGTGTCATGAACGCACGACGAGTCGACGGAGCGAGGCCAAGAGGAAGACCAAGAGCTCGTTGGGAGAGCTCAGTGTATGCGGACGCCGAACAACTATTGGGGTTCCAAGATTGGAGGACGTGGTCACGTGACCGAAACAATTGGAGGAGCTCGATCCAGGCGGCCAAGGCCCGACGTCGGGCTGTTGTGCAACGTTGATGATGATGACCAGTGCCTCAGTATTGCCCGTATTTCAAAATTACTTCTATCAGATCTGGTCCTAGCTAATTCAAACATGTCCTGTAAATTTCATATTGATCGCATTATCTGATCGTCAGTTCTCGTGAACAGAATTTTCGAGTGCTGAAAATTGAGGTAATCTGATCATGGGTTGCCGTTCTTGTTAACCGCGGAATTTTGAAAATTTTTTTTTGACTTGGTAGACAAAAGTCAAAATTTATCAATAATTTGAATCTATTTTCAAAAATCAAAAAATTTTCGGGAGGGCCGATGATTTGAAGGATTTTTTTCAGGAGCCTGCTGTAGCTACAGAGCTGCTCGCACAGTCTTGAAAGTTCATGTGTGTTACATCGTAGTCTATATCAATACACTCCGAAAATTTTACGATGATTCAGTGCTTTTCTTAGAAGTTATGACAAATCGAAATTTGAAAATAAAAACCTTGCCTTCTTTTAGGCACTCAGCGCCTACAAAAGGCTCAAAATTTCCAATTATTTATCATAGACAAGTTAAGAACATAATAAATTTTCATTCCCAATACTTTTTTTAACAAAAATTTACAATGCTTTGAAATATAGGAATACCTGAAAATTCACCAAAATGCCCGCTGCCGCTAAAAGGTTAAAGATCTCTGGATTCTAGCAAGTCATGAACCTACCAACTATATACATCTATGTCCTCCTAAAATTTCAACTCAATCGGATCGGCCACTCCAGAGATTATCTCCCTTAATCATTTTATATATATATATATATATATATATATATATATATATATATATATATATATATATATATATATATGTATATGTATATATATATATATATATATATATATATATATATATATATATATATATATATATATATATATATATATATATATATATATATATATATATATCTATGCATACATATATCTGCATATATATTTATAAATATATATATATATATATATATATATATATATATATATATATATATATATATATATATATATATATATCTATGCATACATATATCTGCATATATATTTATAAATATATATATATATATATATATATATATATATATATATATATATATATTCATTTATCTTTACCATCTTTGAAAAAGAGCTTAGCAAAAAACAGTCCATTTTGACTGATTTGTTGTAAGTTTTAAATCTGTAAATACTACTAGTCTGTATTAGACGAAACTCTTTGAAAATAAATAAATAACAATAAATGAATAAATATATATGTATACATATATATATATATATATATATATATATATATATATATATATATATATATGATGAATTTTCGGCGAAACGAGTTTAATACTAATTTTCTTCGAAAACTAGTAATAAGGGACTTAAGGGGCTCAACCAGTGTAACATCAAAAAAATAAGGCGATTTTCGGGTATTTTTTAAATAAAAAGTTCTGCACTGATTGTTTTGAAATTTTCTGAGTATATTGATACATAATTACAGTATATTTACAATTTTTTTCAAATGAAAATCTTCTATTTTCTTTTACATATGCACTATCTCTCAGAGGACAACAAAAAAAAAGTGTCCGCACTGCTGCCCTTGTTGCGGTCTTTACAGTGCCTGAAATAAAATCAAACAAAAAAGGCGTTAAAGTAGATAATATCACCTATTGATTGAAGCAGATATGTGGGAAAAAAATTAAATCCAAAAAAATGGTGCAGCTTTGAAAAAATTTTTTACAATTTAGCTTAAATATCTAATGGTATTTTCCTTAGCAAATTAACAGTTTTCATTCGACTAAAATATCGGAGGTTCATTCAATGCAAAAATGAATACTTAAAACAACAAAACAAGATTTGAGTCGACTGGATAATTATTTTTCAAGTTACAGTGGCAGCAAATTTAGAAAATGCTATTTTGAGAAAAACCCGTTTAAAGAAAAAAATACTGATCTCACATTTATAAAACGATAAATATCATACCTAATCCTAATCTGCTGTTCCAGGCCCGTATAATTCACCTTCCTCTTCTTCAAAAAGCTGCTGTTGGTTTGCTGCAGCTGTCCTTCGAGCTGTACGAGCCTCTTGTGTGGCTGCCTCATGCCGGTAGTCTGCTATGCGAAGCCTCGTTTCGTCTCGTTGATCGGCATAATTACTTGCTGCATGTCCGATCGTCACTCCCATGACACTGAATATCCTTAGGATGGATGAAAATCCATCATTGAATATTACAGTAGCAAGGTAATTCGCTATTTCAACTGTTTTTAAGCCGCTATGAAGGTGCTTCGGAGCAAAATGCCAGAGCAAGCCATTGTAACTCTCGTTGTTGTTCTGGGTGTTAGTCCCTTGACATCTATCGAGCAACTCACGTCTACTCAAGTCTTCGTATATTGGCTTAAGAATTTTTTGAACCTTTGGGTCAATTGGAAAATAATCATGCTTGAACTTTCGCATGTTCTGTCCCTGAGCCTCAGCAACACGATAAGCACACCAGCTTTCAGCACCTTCTGGGCAGTTTCCATGGTTTGGATTTTTATCACTAGAACTCAAATGATAGAATGTAGCCCAGATTTCTTTTTCCATTTCATCAACATTATCTTGGTGTCTTGTGATCGCTAGGCCATAGTATTTTTGAAGTCTATTGATCAGCTTATCTGATAATTTGACTGTATTTTTACTCTTTCCTCCCAAACCTTTGTTTAGTTTTTACGCGTTACGGCATCGAGTTCCCATTCTTTTTTTAACATGTAAATAACACTCAAGTTTTTTACGGGGACATCATATGGATCTAACGTTAGTAGTCCTGTATATGTGGCACTATCACACCGTATTTTTCAATCGAGCTTCCGAACATTTCCTTTACAGTATCGACTTCCATTTTTGAAGCTGAGCCTGAGTGATTTATATCGCAATCATCATGCTGGGAAAGCCATTCTTCGTACTCTTCAGGTTCTGTTTCATTCTTTCTCTCCCAGTATATACATTTTTGACAGAATGTAGATTTTACACGTGTATCGATGATCTTTTTGCAATACTTTCCTACAAGAGTTATTACGCCCAAACGTGAAGTATGACCACGTTTTTTCCACGTGCCATACCCAGAAACCGTCAAATTCGTTTCTGAGTTTTCAGATTCTGATGTCAGCTTTCGCTCTTCTTCAACGGCTTTTTTAACGGATAATTTATAAACCGATTCAGCTGCTTTCCAAAAATTTTCGAAACAGCCAGCGTAAGTGACGTTATTGAATTTGCTCAGTAGATCCATCAAACCACAGAATAAATTCAAACCATTTATCCCGATACCTAGAAGCCGCATCACACCTACTATACGTCTATTCACTTCGATTGCATTTCCAATCATAGGTCCAGAATTTATGTACGATACACCGCACTCACACACAACAGCAATCTTGAACCTCTTGGATTTGTTTGTTTGAAAGTAACATTTTTCACACAAGTTTTGCACATCACTAGGTTGCTAATAGCAGTAAAAACCGACAAAAACTGAATGATACAATAGCCATGAGCAGGATCAATAAGGATTTCTTCATCGCTAGAATGTAAGAGTTTTCCAGAAGCCGTACTTGTATTTGCCGTGGACTGCTCGAACGTATGTTGATTTCCAGCAAATTTTCTTTTTTTCGATCTCGATCTATGCGCAGGTTTAGCATGATTACCTTTGTGGAAAGTATCACTAGATTTCTCACTCATTTTCACTAATGTTCAATTCGCGATAGCCCGTTGCGCTCTATACAAAGTTTACGAGGGAACTAAATAAATCGTTCAATTTAAAAACGTTAACCTGCTTCAAAAGAAGTAATATCAGCAACAGTTTACAAACAATTTCACAGGTAACCATCTACGGACATAAATTGTTGTATTCAAATGCCGGTGGGAGGGTGCCTAGCATCATAATAATACCCACAAGGCTGTCAAAGCCCAAGCAATGACTCAGGTAGAAACTGGCTTACATGACTCGACTCACGCGTTTTGTAAATACTCCGAAACTGTTTCAGTCACGTATCTGAAATTTTAGTATGTTTTTCTTAAAGGTATAGACAATCGAAAAATACAAAAAAAAAAATTTTTGATTTCTTTAAAGTTTCACACTGGTTGAGCCCCTTAAGGCACTATGAATTCTTTCATGAACGATCCGCTTAAGCAACTTAGGAAATTACCAATGTCTCCCGATTTTTAAATTGGAAAAGCATTGGAAGTTTTCCAGCTGGAAGGAAAACACCAATTGACAAACTCAAGTTAAATGAAATAGACAAAAGTATGTGCAAGAACCTTAACAAACACATTAGGAATATCATCAGGGCCGCTGCTTGCTGAGTCACGAGGATATTAGAATTTCCACCTCCGGAGAATTAGTCATCACAAATTCCTCATGAGATGACACAATCGCAGCAGAATTCAATGACACAATGTAAGAAAAGGAAAAAGAAGAAGCAAAGAACTTAGAAAACAAATCACAAATGTCATGAGGAATAGAAGCAAAAGTTTCCTCCAGACAAAAAGTGTCAGGGAATCAGTTACTGGTTTTAAGAGAACGGACATACGACCAGAAAGGCTTCGAGTTATTTGAAAAAAGAAACGCTTCAATATGGGCAAATTATCCACGTTTAGCTTCTTTAACAGCTCTTTTGGCCACTGCTCACTGATCTACAACGGTGAAAAGCCTCAACAGAAGAGCTAAGAAGAAAGTCAGTTTAGGCGTTTACTTTCTTGCGCAAAAACGTAGAGACCGCCACAGAAAACCAAGAAGGACAAGCACCACGACGAGTACGAGTTACAAGAGTAAGTCTTAATACAAGAGAATTAAATTAAGAGTAAAAAGAATAAAAAGTTTCATTGATTACAAGCCCACGAAAATAAGAAAACCTGTTGATAATGCGAATCTCAGCAGCAATATTTTCATAATCTGCTTTAAAAAAGTTGAAAGACGGCACACCTATGCTCTTTGTGCATGGTCGGTTCAGTAAACTAAAATCGATGGAAGGAGGGGGATAATGAGGGTCAAGATCAACGTAAAGAAAGAATGATGCGGAAATAGATTGATAAGAAGAAGAAAAAATAGAAAAAAAACAGGGTCCAACAAACGATTGCTATTATTAGGAATGCAATTAAACTATGATAAGGAGCAAAAAGGAAGAAAGGATAAGAAGGAAATGGAAAGCGTTTTTGCAGACAACATGGCTAAGAATGGGAGGTCCCACTAAATAGAAGCTAAGTTGAAATCGCCACCCACTACGATAGGAGAATGGAGACAGTAAGACGTAATAAAGTCGGACAGTTCACTACAAAAACCATTTATACGGGGAGAGGAATGCACTACAAGGCACATATACAGATACAAGTAATAAACAGACATTGTATGACAGGGTAATATGGACGGCAACGTACTCAACAGGATAAGACACCACGAAGCGTGCACAAAGTGTACTAGGCAGAGATTAACGAATAGTAGTTCAGTCAGACTTCACCACCGTCTGCTTTAATCGATTGCGAGATTGCGATCATATCTGAAAACATTATGCAAGGGAAAGAACTTATCGCTAAAAACATCAGCAAAAAGCCAAGTTTTTGTCAGATCAAATCATCAGCCTGATTTGCACCAATTCGATTCTCAGTCCACGATCATTCTGATAATAGAGGCAAAAATATTGATTTTTAGACAGACAGGAACTGTTTAAAATGTCTACGCTATCGAGTTTTAAGTTTCTTAATCAAAATACGAGCAGGTCAGAAATTACGGCGTCCAATCATGCTAAGTCCAGTGGCAAGCGACAGCAAGAAAGAACCCACAATATGGCTGCTGTCCGAACCCTTTGCTAGTTTCTTGCAAGGAACGTTTACAGGTTCTCCAAGCTTCCAAGATATATAACTTTCCAAGTTTTTCTCGGACGTATCAGCAGCAATTCGAGAAACAAAAATTTGAAGAGGAAGAGATATCACTCTAATGAGACCATTAAAATCATCATCATTACCACTTACAAGATGTAGTACGGGACCAAGAGATGCCATAGGAGAATGGCATTGCAGCTGGCAATTGTATAAGTTTCTTAAGCTGTCGTTGAGGCTCAAGAAGCTGCGGCTAATCCTGCTCACTAACCAGAGAATGCTGATGCTGCAGTAGTGGCTGAACTGGTTTTGTTGTTGAATCTGTTGGCTTTGATTGCCCTGCTTTTGCTGTTGTTGAAGTAATTGCTGTTTTTCGAACTGACTACAAATTGTAATTGTTAGCATGTATTTTTCAATTCTATTTTTCATATTTTATGGATAGTAAAGTATATCCTTTATACTTCTAAACGAACTAAGATCTAAGCCAAAAACTCTTATATTTAATCAAAATAATCAACACATGCCTCAAATTTAATGACTTTTCAAAATCATAGCCAATACCAAAAAAGAATAATAAATAGCTCCAATACCAAATAGGAATAAAAGTTAGTATATACCTATTAGTTTATTAAGCTGCATTGCTAAAGTGTTCGAGCACGTCTTGAAGGAAGAATTTTTAATATTTATAGAGAACAATTACATTTACCAGCATCCACAATTTGGTTTCAGAAAAAAAGCTGTCTCAAAAGCAGCATCTAAACAAATCTTAATTGCCGCATATCTGCAATTATGGTTACTCTTGACATATTGATCCAGTGTGGCACAGATCTCATAAAATGAGCAAAATGAAATTTTCAACCTACCTGCCATTATTCAGAGTTTCCTGACAGACAAGTGTGAATTCAAATATATATCACACGCCAGTAGGGGTTCCATAAGGCACCGTCTTTAGCTCTATTCTGTAGAATATATTTACCACTGATATAGCCCCTAATAATTGTAAGCGTTTTCTTTTTGCTGTTGTCACAACCATTTTAAGTAGTGAACTTGACAGGCTGCCTCCACTAGCAATTTCCCATTGCATGAAATTTGAAATTGCTAGTGGAGGCACCCTATGGTATGCAATATTTTATGGCCTGCCATAAATGGTAGGCAATATGGTATGCAATTTGCTCGGCAATCTGCCTTGCAATATTTTGACAGTTCTTGATTTCAAAATGGCGCTGAACCGTGGGCCTGGTTTATTTTGCGTAGGGATTCTGAATTCAAAGGCATTTTTTGATTTCGTTGAGCAATGAAAATAGTCTACAGAGTATGAAATGCTGGGAAATAGGGGAATTTCTTCGCTCTGCACTTCAAATAACTCCTTAAGAGCATTTGACGCTCAGATACAGCGCACGTCCTTCCCGCTCAGAGGCATTTTCGAAATGAAATTGCATGCCATGAAATTCCCCACGCACAGATAGCATACCATAAATTTGACAGTCGTTGCAATCGGAAATTGCAGAGAAAACTGCTAATCGAGTCCGGGTGTGACCTCAGTGTGAAAAAAAGCTTATCTCTTTCGAAACCGGGTTCAACCCCCTCTCCGAGTATTTGAGAAAATGAAAAATAAAAATTAATGCATACAAAACTCAAGCTCTTTTTTTGGCCCGGCGGCTTACGTCTGAATTCTAAGCAGCATCTGAGTTAAACCTGGGAAGCTTGCAAATGGCTTGGAACAAAGACAGCATTAAATATTTTGGGGTAGAACTGGACAAAAGTTAAACTTTAAACACTCTCAGGAAATATGATGTCATAATTAAAAAAAACTCTATATCCTTGAATTAACCGCAATTCAGTTGTATCAAATGATAATGAATTGCTTATTTACAAAGCAATATTTCAAACAGTTTTGCTATGTAGTTCTCCGGTAGGGGCCAATGTTTTAATCCCCCGTTTTTCCTTTTGTCGGCCTTATTAGAATTCAACATAAAACTTCCTGTAATGGCTAATTGGAGTTGTAAAAATTATTTAAGTCCGGTGTCTTACTCTTACCGTTTAACTTCTCAAGTAAAGTATCGTCTAATGTATTTAAGGGATGAACAAATAAAATTGAACTGAATTAAATTGAGAATTAAGAGTATTAAGAGCAAGTAGCATAAAATTCATACTTATTAAATTATTTAAATTGAATTGACTATGAGTTAAAATTCTGATACACTCTTCTCAAAAGACCTAGTGTGTAAGAAGAAAATAAGAACGCTGTTTCCATGCAATACACGTTTACGAATTACAACAACAGAAAACTATTACGAAACATATGAAAGAAAAAACTTCTCCTTCTTGTTGTCAAATTAAGTATCATATAATTTAATTGCAATTTTTAGCGATTCAATAATGTATTTTTGGATATTTCTACGAAATAAAAATTAGTAACAAATATGTTAGCAAAGACAAACATGCTTATGATAGCAAACAAAATAATGATGAATACTTATCTAACAACATCACACATCAGATTTGCTACTCCCACACCAGGACATCAATCATTAAGTTACTTTGCCAGAAGATTGTTTAAAACATTCATATATGTATAGAAATAGCGTCATTTCTTGTGAAAGGACAAAATCTTGGGAAGCTTGTTTTGAGCAGGTGCGTGGAATTTTGGTCTATAAATTTATTCAAACGTTATTTTTTGACTTTGAAAAAATCCACGATGCATACATATATGCGAAAAATTTGGAGAAGCTATGCAAACTCATGGCACGAAATGATTTCGGTTCGACAAGGAGGACTGGTCCTTGAAGTATCTATTTTCTGAAATATGAAAAATTACTATAAAATATTTGTCTTCATATTTTCAAAGAAATATACAAATATGCGAAATAGAAGCACAAAATTTATGTCGGAAGGTCAGAGGTACTGATAGCACAAAATTCATATAAATTGGCCATTAATAGAAATAGAAACACAGTTAAAACGGCAATTTATTGTTTCGGTTGTGATGACTCTACTGTACTGATTGCTGCTAACTGTACTTAAGTACTTTCACACTTTCTCTTACACAATGTTTTTATCACATGAAATGTTGGTGATGAAAAGTTACCACAGCCGCAACGTATCCCGAATATTTAAGAAAACTAATTCACACCTGGTCCTATCACGCGCTGCGAATTTCATTCTGATTTGATAGCTCAGTCGTGAGTTCGTAAGAGCACGAAATTCAGGTGCTTCAAAATAACTAAATCGGTGAAGGACTAACACTTTTGTGGGTTGACCAATTTTGGAGATTAAAAACTGATAGGGTGCTAAAAACAAGGTGGACACTGACCGAAATATACTTGTATTCCATACATAATCAAAATATCAAAATTTTATCTTATAGTAAGCTTAGATGAAATATGAGCAAATAAATAGAATTAAAAGTGTAAAATAAAAAAAGTCTATCGCATCAGAACCGTTAGAGAACTGATTTTCAAAGAAATTATCTTTGAGTGACTTGAAAATGTGTTAAGACATTATACACTTCTTTGTAGTTTCACAACAACCATTTCTTACTCAAAAGAACAAATATCATTTTTTGACAGCATCTCCTATAACACAAATAATGAAAATGCTCAGTGCTGGCAATATTTGTCCAACACAGCAGCAATAAGTCTACCATAGCATGCTCATGCTTAATCAACCTATCCTTTGAATTTCGTTTTCATTAAAGGATATCATCGAAAGTTTCAGCGATTCTCGGACTGCCATCCGAAAAATTTCCAAAACTCGGAAAATTTTCATTTGAAAATTTAATGACAGCATCGGTCGATAATGAAATGTCAACCAATTACGAAATTTATCAAAGCTGGCAGCACTTTCATGATTTTTCAATGAAATTCCTACAGAATTAGAAATACAGCAAAATCCACGTATTGTATGAGGTTCGTTTTGATTTCGCTAGTGCATCGGAAGTTATAAGGAAAAAACCTTTATTTTCCTGAGCAAATTTACAATATTTAAGAGACGGAAATTGACGTAGCTGGCAACCCTATTCTAGTTTTTCAACCAAATTTCTACGTAATCTGTTTAAGAGTAAAGTTCACCAACGTGAATTTGGTTACAATCTCTCGGCTAAATCGGAAGCTATAGGCCAAAAACCAGTTTTTTTTCTCGGTGATTTTTCAAAATAACACCACTGCCTCTGTGTTGCCTGTATTTCAAAATCACTTATCTCAGACCTGGTCCTAGTTAGTATCAACATGTCCTGTAAATTTCATGTTGATCGCATTATTCGGTCGTCAGTTCTCGTGAGCAGAAGTTTTGAGTGCTGAAAATTGAGATTATCTGATCATGGGTTGCCGTTCTTGTGCGCCGCGGAATTTTGAAAACTGACGTATTGGAAGAATCAATATGAATCCATATTTATCAATAAATTGAATATATTTTCAAAAATCAAAAAATTTTCAGGAGGGTCGATTATTTGAAGGATTTTTTTTCAGGAGCCTCCTGTGGCGACAAAGTTGCCCGCACAGTTTTGAAAGTTCAGGTGTGTTAAATCTTAGTCTACATAAATACGTTCTGGAAATTTCACGATGGTTCATTGTTTTTGTTAGAAGTTATGACAAATAAAAATAAAAAAATGCTTGCCCACTTTAAGGCACTCAGCACCCACTCAAGGCTCAAAATTTTCATTTTTTTATCACAAGCAAACTTAAACTATAATAAGTTTTCATTTCCAATGTTTATTTTTTTAGCAAAAATGCACTCTGCATAGAAATAGAAGGGTATCTGATAGTTCACTAAAATGCCCGTCGCCGCCAAAGGGTTAAAGATATCTTCATTCTGATAGATTATGGACCTACCTGTTATAAACATTTATGTTCTTCGAAAGTGTCATTTCAATCAGATTGGCCAATCCAGAGATCATCTCCCTTAATCATTTTGCTATATTGCTATATATATGTATATATATATATATATATATATATATATATATATATATATATATATATATATATATATATATATATATATATATATATATATATATATATTTTTTTTTATTTTATTTTATTAATTCACCAAACAAGGTACAAAATCTTATATAAAATAACAAAATAAAAATAAAATGGAAAAGTAAAGTGAAGTAAAAAGTAAAAGCAAACAAGTTAAATAAGTAACAAACAAATGAAAAAAGTAACAAAAAGATTAATAAATAACAATCAATAAATAAAAATATTGACATATAAGCTATGGCTTAAGGTTTAGGGGTATGGATGGCATGCAAAAGAGAGGATTTGAAGGATGATTTGGAAATCGTAGGGGAATATAAGTGACTTATGCTGTTGAATATTCTGCAGCATCTATTTATAGGCTCATTTGCTGCATATGTCGTCGAATGTGAATATTCTTTTAGGAAACGATTGGACCTGGTGTTCCTCACAGGGATATTTATCGAAATTTTACTATTCAGGAATTCTACATTAATAGCGCCTCTAATGACGTCGAATGTGAAGCAGGCCGATATCATTATTCTTCTGGAGGCTAGTGTCGATAGGTTTAAATGACCCAGTCGAAACTCATAAGGGGGTAAGCTATTAAAATCATAAGGGTTGTACAGTTCTCTCAAGGCGAAAAGTAGAAATTGTTTTTGTATTGACTCGAGTCTGTCACTGTAGGTTTCAAAAGCGGGATTCCAGCTAATGCAAGCGTATTCGAGAATAGGACGTACAAGTGAAGTGTATAAGGATCTTGTGACCCACAGACTACGGAATTCTCTGGCACGTCTTTTGATGAAACCTAGCTGTTTGTTCGCACGAGAAAGCATTTTATCAAAGTGTAAGGTGAAGCGGAGTTTTTCATCAGTTTTTCAGGTCAGCAATGTTATCAACTCGGGTTAGCATATTATTGCCGAGAAAGTACGTATTGTGTGTGACCGTGCATTTTCTGGAAAAACTAATAACTTGGCATTTGCTGATATTGAGAGAGAGCTTGTTTATATTGCACCACTGATCAAGTGAATTAAGCTTGGATTGGAGAAAGGGGGCATCCGATTTCAATTCAATAGTCTGATAAAGTTTGAGATCGTCTGCATAGAGTAAATGAGGTATGCCTGCTAGGACGTCAGATAAGTCAGAAATAAATATATTAAAAAGAAGTGGGCCAAGATGGCTACCTTGGGGTACACCAGAGGTAGCACTAACGTTTTTCGATAAAAATCCTTGAAATTTTACACATTGTGTGCGATCGCGAAGGTAGGAGGTCAGCCAGCTGAGTAAAGACCCGGCAATACCAAATTTCTGAAGCTTTAGAATCAAGGTAGAATGGTCAACTCTGTCAAACGCCTTACTGAAGTCAGTGTAGACTGCGTCAATTTGGTATCCTTTTTCCATTTTGCATAGAACGTCAGAGATTAGAATTGTCAAATTCGTGGTAGTTGAGCGACCTTTTCTAAAGCCATGTTGTTGCTCGTTCAAACGGGAATCAACAAGCGGAGAAAGTTTATCGTATACCACCTTTTCGAAAAGTTTCGGAATCGAAGACAAAATGGCAATGCCCCTATAATTTCGGATACAGCGTCGATCACCATTTTTGAATATGGGTGTGACATACGAAAGCTTCCAACAGAATGGGAAAATTCCCGACGAAAGTGATCTATTAAAGAAAATATGCAAGGGATCTATAAGCTGCTCTACACACTTGCGCAAGAAGATCGGAGGAAGAAAATCAGGCCCAGGGCCTTTGTTGCAGTCGAGATCCAAAATAGCTTTACGTATTTCATCACGGGAAATTTTTAAATGGTTCACAAAAGCTGTTGAAGCTGAATCAGGGGAAGAAAGGTGTGAGTTTGATGGGTCTGGTGCATTGAAAATTTCTTGGAAACTATCAGCAAATAGGTCACATATCTCTTTAGGAGAGGAAGACGTTATATTATTAAGAAACATGGACGATGGATAGCCAGTAGTTTTTCGCTTCACATTAACAAAATCAAACAATTTTTTCGGGTCGCGGACTATATTTTCGCCGGTTGTTCTAATGTAAGTGTCATAAGCCTCATGAGACTTTGCTAAAAATTGCTTAGCAACTTCATTATATTCTTCCTGAATAGCAGGAATAACATCGGTATTTTCTTTAATAAGCTTATAAAGTTTGTTCCTACGATTTCGCATATGCCTAAGGTCCCTATCAAGCCATGGCTCAGACAATTTATTCTTTTTTTTTATCTTTGGAACATAACTTTCAACGGCGTCAAATATTTTGTTGTAAAAAGAGGAAATGGCTGTCTCGAGATCTTGTGTTGAAAGAGTAGTCGACCAATCAGTAGTATCAAGAACATGTTTAATGCTTTCATAATCAGCATTACGGAAGTCAAATACAATTGAGTTATTGTAAGTTTTCAAGCAAGTGGAATCTGGAGTGGAAAGTTCGACTGACAGTGCTGTATGGTGTAAACTATTGCAAAAAAGATGCTCTGCGTCACTAGTTGGACTAACCACTACTTCGTCATAAGCATTTGTGAAAACAAGATCTAACCAATTACCATTTTGGTTAGGAGTTTGGGAAACCTGCTGCAAATCATGACCATAAAAGGCACTCGCAAGATTGAAATCGTTGGTGTCTACAAGGTTTACGGGGAGAAGGTAAGAGTCATTTTCATCCGGAACAAAGCAAAGATTCGGACGATTGAAGTCACCCAAAACTATTATTTTATCTTTTTCGCTAAGTGATGTTGCTAATGAAGATATTGTGTCACAAAAATTGCTGTAGATGGACTCGTCAGATCTAGGGGGGATGTAGACAACAGCGATGTAAATTGAGTTGTTATTAGTGGAGATCCGAACAATTATACATTGGAAGAAAACATTTGGAGTGGTATCTACAAGCTCACTTGAAAGTGTGTTGCTAACAGCAAGTAAGACACCACCACCTCGTGACTGACCCGTAGAACAATAATCACGGTCGCTTCTGTAAATAGTCCAACTACTATCAAGAATCTCTTCATTCTTATGAGAGGCATTAAGCCAAGTTTCGGTGATGGCGAGTAAATTAAAATGGCACGATTTGGCGTCAAGGAACAATTTACTTAGTTTGCCTCTCATACCACCACAATTGTGGTAAAAAAGTTTGAGGCTTTTCTGAGATCGGTTAGGAAAAATGCCTAAAAGGGTTGCCTGATCTTCGAAGAGATTCAGATGTCATATTACTACCATTAGAAGAATAATTTATATTGCTCGTAGAAGGAGCTAAGTTTGCGGCGGCCTGACTGGAAACCTTGGAGGAGTGTTTATTAGCAGCGTTGGTACACCTGCTTGAGGGAGAAGATGCGGTGTTAGCTGCTGGGGGTATCAGTGCATTACCATTATTATGAGTAAAAGCATTGGAACAGTCAGATAAGGAAGAATTATCAGTTGTCATTGAAAATTGGGACTGAGTACGTGATGAGCGAGTTTTATGGGTGGAAGGAAATTGGGTAAAGGTGTGACTAGGGATACAATTTTTTCTTACAATTTTTTGTTTTTTCTTATACCTAGTTTTGTCGGTGATGTTTCTCCAGGGGCTGAATGTCACTCCTTTCCAATTGATGGAGCTGTTGTTTCCACTCAAGCAAGTAAAAAGCCAGGCATATTTTGATGGGATGAAGACCTTACACCGTCTTGAGGATATATGTTTACGCTGGGATAAAAATTTCACTTCGTAGTCGTTTATATGAAAATTATATGAATATATATATATATATATATATATATATATATATATATATATATATATATATATATATATATATATATATATATATATATATATATATATATATATATGTATATAATGAATTTTCGGCGAAACGAGTTTAATACTAATTTTCTTCGAAAATGAGTAAAAATGTGTCAGTTAGTTCTGCAGAATACTTTTTGTCTGTATTTTATTTCAATATATTAATTAAAGGTATATTCAGGTAAAAGACATAAAACAGGTGATCCAAATATAGGCACACACAGAGTTTTACGGCTTGCTTGCTTCAGTCGTAAGAAAGCAGTTGGAATAGATATGCACGTTTTCAGACTACAGCCCCCAAAAGGAATCCATTCTTGACTTTGTCGTCCGACTTCGTCAAGACTTTGACTGGCAAGACCATCATCTTTGACTTTGAGCCTTCTGACAACCTAGAATCGAAACCGAGGAGACCACAACCAGAAGAATAGTTTATGACCGGTAACTTTCTGTTTCCGGATTTTCAGTCCATTGCTTTTATTTTATTTTTGAGCAGCGTGACTTCATAAAGCGAGTGGGATGCAGCTTTAGGAATTCAGAAAGTTAATCAGCAATAAACAAACATCTGCTTAGCTGAGTCCTGCTATCTTCGCGAGGCTACCGTCAAACAATGTCACCGCAGCACGATGAAACGTTGAGTTTACGATGTAATTATCGTCAACGTTTGTGGTATCTTCACTGGACTTGGCAGAGCGCAGGACATAATGAGAAATAAATTCGAGCCCTGAGCTCAAATTATTTCACGACGTCCTATCAGCTAGCAATTTCAATAAGCTGAAATACCTTTTGGAGATCCTCAACTTAGGCGACCGACAACAACCCCAGCTACTGCGGGAGATAAAACAGTTGGGAAGAACATCAGGTGGGAAGAATTAGCTAAAGACTCTCAGCCTAAAGCGATTTCTGGAACATATACATTCTTTCTTAGCGTATTCCCTGGAAGACAGCTTAGATAAACTTGCGAAGACGGCTGAAAAAAATTGTTGATATATGCTTCTAACCTTAGCCACACAAAAACACCTGAAGAACATTAGGTCACAAAGTAAGCCGCACTCATGCACACAATATCAGTCCAGGTCTCGGACAAGATTCCTCCAAAAATCCCCAATCTCAAAACACTTACAAAGTTTGCTATTATCAGAACAAATCCTACTCAAAAGCACGAAAACTCACTCATCCAAGCACTTACAATGATGGTTCCACCGAATTAAGAAACTAAGCTGTCGTTTCCTTTAGACGATAGTGTAACGTGACTTCCACCGTCATTTTTTAATCCTAAAAATTTACGACGTCGGCTTATAGTCTACAATTGTAAAAAATGGCTCAGTGTTCATCTAGAAAATTTTTTTCAAAGATTCACGGATCATGACCGCAACATAAACTTGGGGAAATATCACTTCTTTTTACATTCAGTTAAATTTTTAGGTCATGAGGTTTTGTAAAAATCTCCCGATATGGTTGAGACAATTACAGCAGCTATTGGAGATGAATAGATTTTATTGTCATCTGCCTCCTCACACAGCTGAGGCAGCACCACTCAACGCTTAACTTTGCGGCTCTAAGAAAGATGTTGCACAAACTATCAACCGGTCAAATGAAGCTAGCAAAACGCTGAGCTTTTAGATGCTTCCAGCAACGCCATTGGGACGGCTCTCCAACAAAAATGGCACGCGACTTGTCAGGGCATTAATTGTTTCATGCACTTTTTGAAAACGTGGAATTTTACCTTGTGCACTGATCACAAACCACTCGCTTTTACTTTTAAACAAAATATAAAAAAAGCCCACACTTCATCAACTTAGACATTTAAGTTACATTAGTGAGTTCACTTCTGACATTCGGAATGTCTCTGGTTGCAACAACGTTGTCATCGGCACACTATCTTGTCTAGAAGAAATCATTCTTCTAAGTATTCTCGACTTTGCTGACTTTGCTTTCTTCCGGAGGTCTAAACGAAGTGAAAATGCACCTTCAAGAGACAACTAATCTTTGATGCCAACATTGACTTTGTTTGGAAAGTGTCTGGCCCAACCATGAGGGCACAGATTTCTTCCATGCTCAGAAAACAGGCTTTCAGCTTGGAACACAATAGCTCAACATGATGCTCGTGCTTCACGTACACACATTTCAACTTCCGACCTTTTTTGAACAAGGACATTGCCACTTGGGCCCACGACCGTCTATCGTGTTGAAAATGCAAGATACCCAGATATGTGCGCAAACCTGTATCCGCATTTGTTACGGTCTCCAAAAGTTTAAAGGCTTTTCACATTGACATTGTTCGTCCCTTGAGATACTCAATGGGATGCACATACTGTCTCGCAATCATCGATCACTACACTTGTTGGCCTGAAGCAATTCTTTTGGCCAGCATAGCAGCCAATTACTGAGCAGCTGGGTTGCTAGATTCGGAGTTCCCGAATACATTTGACTGGCCAGGGCAGGCGACTTGAGTTTACGCTTCATGGTGAGGTTGGAAAAATGTTGGACGTCGAACACAATTGCACCACAACGTACCACCTATAGGCCAAACTTTCCTTCGAAAGATGGTATCGTGCACTAAAATCGGCTATCATATGCTTTTTACTAATGTTCGAAGAACATAAGTATTATTACTAATATTCGAAGAACATTAGTATTAAAATCGATTCGGCCAAATTTCCATATATATATATATATATATATATATATATATATATATATATATATATATATATATATATATATATATATATATATATATATATATATATATATATATATATATATATATATATATATATATATATATATATATATATATATATATATATATATATATATATATATATATCTATATATATATATATATATATATATATATATATATATATATATATCTATCTATCTATATATATATATATATATATATATATATATATATATATATATATATATATATATATATATATATATTTCTATATATATACATATATATATATATATATATATATATATATATATATATACATGTATATATATATATAAATATATATATATCATCAAAAAATTTCAGTGAGATAATCTCGGGAACGCGCCATCCGATTGAGCTGAAACTTTCAGGATACATTGATGTATATGCAGAATAGGTCCAGGTTTTACTAAATGTCAATTATTGTTCATCCTTTGCCGCCGGCGGCCATTTTAGTTATATTTTTAATATACCTATTATTCCGTACACAAATAATTTTTACAAAAATAAAGTTGACGAAATAGATTTCGAACGTGCTTTAAATGTGAATCGGGTAATGTTTTGGAATTTTTTAACCCCATATGGGCGATAGGTGCCTAAAAAGTGAACGGGAAAATTTTAAAATTTTTAAATTGCGATAACTTTTGACAGAGCTATTTAATTTTTACGAAATTTTCAGAACATATTGGTATTATTTAATTGTAAATTTGTTTATCTTTAATTGAGCGTGTTGGCAACCCTGAAGCTAGGGCAGGCACTGAAAGTGAAAACCTCGACTCTCTTGAAAAAATGCGGCTTCTTCAAAAAAAAAAGCCACTCATATGTAAATCTTATGCTTTGTTTCCGTAGCCAAAGTAAAAAATTTGATATGGTAAAACGGGCAAACCTGGTAGCCCTTGCCCAATTTACCTATGTTTTTAGCATCAAAAATTTCTGTTCACGAAAACTCACGATACGATGAGCAGAATTAATTGAAATTTACAGAATATATTTATCTAAAATGGGACCAGATCTGATAGAAGTGATTTTGAAATGGGGGCGATTCTGTGCCAGTGGTGCCATCTTGAAAAATCATTAAAAAAGAAAACTGCTTTTGGCCCAATAAATTCTTATTCAGTCGTTCGATTTTAACGAAATTCACACAATAGCTGAACCTTTTTTTACACCGCGTTTGATAGAAATTATGTCGAAAAAATCGGCTGGAGCTGCCAGCTATGATAATTTTGGTGTCTGAAATTTAAAAAAATAAAAATTTGCAATTTAAAACATTCAAACCATCGAATATTCTAAAAAATGTCCGATTCTTACAATAAAATCAATATGTATACAAATCTTATGCTTTATCTACACGTTCAAAGTAAAACTTTGGAAATTTCATGTCGGACAAGAACGGCACTCCTTTCCCAGTTAACCTATAATTTTAGCATCAAAAACTTCTCTTCACGGGAACTCACGAACCAATTATCAGATACAATTGAAACTTACAGAATGCATTGGACTTAAGTAGGACCCGGTTTGATAGAAGCGATTTTGGATTGTGGGCAACTCTTGCCATCTTGAAAAATTACAAAGAAAAAAAACTGCTTCTTGCCGTAAGAACTGTGAATAAATTACCAGATTTTCATGCAATTGACATAATAGCTGAACCTTACTCTAAACTATTTTTGATAGAAATTCGGTTGAAAAATTCGTTTGGTGCCGCCAGCTATGGTTTTTTTTTGTGTCTTTGGTTTTGAAAATTCGCTCAGGAAAATAAAACTTGTTGCCCTATAGCTTCCAGTGCAGTCATGAAATCAATACGAATTTCATACAATTAATGGAACCTATTCTAAACATTATTCAGGCCAAATTTGATTGAAAAGCCGTGATAGGGTTGCCAGCTATTGTTCATTTTGTGTTTAATTGCAATATCTTTACTAAGCGGTTTTATCGTAGAATTTTCAAATGGTAATGATATTGTAGTGACAATAAACAGCAAATATTAAGTTTTCGGTTATTTGAAAAAACTCGCTGCAGGTAACCCTAAATTTCTTTATACTCCTATAACTTCGAATGTAATATAACAACGTGGAGCAGATGTGATATATTTTTGGCTTTGATACTGGCAAAAGGTTGCCAGCAGGAGTCGGTTGGGCTACTTTTGTATCAATAAATGCTTACAGTTAGTATTCATATCGGAAACATTTACAATGAAAATATATAACCAATGTTTCAATTCCCAAAGTTCTGCAAATTTTTCGGATCGCAGCCCCAAACACCAACTTCAGTTACAGTGCTGCAGGCACTGAGCATTTTCTTCATTGATGTTGTATGAGATGCTGCTTTCAAAGTTTTGTGAAATAAGCAACTGATAACAATATAATTAACAAGTGTTTTGCTCTCATAAACTTTGAAATACATGCCAGTGGTAATATCTGAAACCTTTCCACCAAATGAGTTATAATACATTCTTGAGACCAAAGTAAAACGTGGCGTTTGAAACAGTTTGGCTGTAATAAGCAGCTCATGTGGTGGAATATGCACTCAAACCCTGCACGATTCTTCTACTGTTCTTCGAACATTAGTGTTTCTAGCAGTTCAGGTGCGCTAGAGTTTTTACTAATGTTCGAAGAACATTAGTATTAAAATCGATTCGGCCAAAAATTCATGTTTCCATATATATATATATATATATATATATATATATATATATATATATATATATATATATATATATATATATATATATATATACACGGTGTGTCCCACGGAAATCGGAACTTTTTCAAAATATCCTATATACATAACGCCATCTATTACTGACTATATGCGTTGGAAATGTTCATCCTTCCCGAACATTCCAGTCCAACATTCATGACATTTGGTTCAGTAAAAGCCGAGATATCGCGTTCAAAGTGACAGTGAGTTTGTGTCATCGGTCGAAAAATGAACTTCGAACAAAGAGCGAATATTAAATTCTGTTTTAAACTCGGTAAAACTTTTACCGAAACGTTTAATTTGATGAAAGAAGTTTATGGTGATAATTGTTTGTCCCGTACCAGAGTGTATGAGTGGTTTAAGCGGTTCCAGGCAGGTCGTGAGGACATACAGGACAACGAACATCCAGGTCCCTCAAAAACCATTGTTACTGAAAGTAACATTGAAAAAGTACGTGAATTCATAAAAAATGAGCCGAAATCTTCATTGAGATACATGGAAATGGAACTGAATGTGTCCAAAAATTCAGTTCATCGCATTTTGACCGATCATTTGAATCTAAGGAAGATCTGTGCACGATTTGTTCCACACAAATTGACCGACGACCAAAAAATGCTTCGAATCCAACATTGCTGTGACTTGATTAAAGAGTTAAAAAAGGATCAAAACTTCAAATATTCCATCGTGACTGGTGACGAAACGTGGTGTTTTCAATATGATCCGGAAACCAAGCGTCAAAGTTCTGAATGGAAGCACCCAAAACAAAAGGACCCAAAACAAAAGGACAAAAGGACAAAAAGGACCTTAAAAATTCATTCGACATGCTAATTGAACGTGCAAAACGTTGTATCGCAGCGAAAGGAGACTATTTTGAATAAAATGGAAGTTATTTGCAGAAATAATGAGTGTTTGCTTTTATTTCGAAAAAGTTCCGATTTCCGTGGGACACACCGTGTATATATATATATATATATATATATATATATATATATATATATATATATATATATATATATATAGATATATATATATATATATATATATATATATATATATATATATATATATATATATATATATATATATATATGTATATATATATATATATATATATATATATATATATATATATATATATCATCAAAAAATTTCAGTGAGATAATCTCGAGAACGCGCTATCCAATTGAGCTGAAACTTTCAGGATGCAGGTGCATATACAGAATAGGTCCAGTTCTCTTTAAATAACAATTATCTTTAACCCTTTGGCGTCGGTGGCCATTTTAGTGATATTTTTAATATACCTATTATTCCGTACACAAATAATTTTTGCAAAAATAAAGTTGACGAAAGAAATTTCGTACGTGTTTTACATGTGAGTCGGATAATGTTTTGGAATTTTGTAACCCCATGTGTGCGCTGGGTGCCTAAAATGAGAACGGGAAAATTTGAAAATTTTTAAATTGCGATAACTTTTGACAGAGCTATTTAATCATTATGAAACTTTAAGGACATATTGGTTTTATTTAGTTGTAGATTTATGTAGCTTTTAATGAGCGTGCTGGGAACTCTGTAGCAAGGACAGGCACTGAAAGTGAAAACCTTCAAATCATCGTCTCTCTTGAAAAAATGCCGTCTCTTCAAAAACAAACCACTCATATGTAAATCTTGTGCTTTGTTTCCATAAACAAAAAAAATTTGATATTGTATAACGGGCACGCCTGGTAATCCTTGCCCAATTTACCTATATTTTTGGCATCAAATACTTCTGTTCACGGAAACTCACGATCCAAAAAGCATAATTAATTGAAATTTACAGAATATATTGGTCTTAAGTAGGACCAGGTCTGATAGAAGTGATTTTGAAATGCGGGCGATCCTGTGTCAGTGGTGCCATCTTGAAAAATCACTAAAAAGGATAACTGCTTTTAGCCGCATAAATTCTGATTCAATCGTTCGATTTTGACGAAATTTACAGAATAGCTGGACCTTACTTCAAACCACGTTTGGTAGAAATTTGGTTGAAAAATTCGGTTGGAGCTGCTAGCTATGATAATTTTGGTGTCTTAATTTTGAAAAAATAAAAATTTGGAAGTGAAAACATTCAAACCATAGAATATCCTAAAAACTGTCCGTTTCTTACAATAAAACCAACCTGTATACAAATCTTATGCTTTATCTACACGTTCGAAGTAAAACTTTTGAAATTTCATGTCGGACAAGAACGGTAACCCTTTTCCAGTTAACCTATATTTTCAGCATCAAAAACTTCTGTTCACGGGAACTCACGAACCAATAATCAGATACAACTGAAATTTACACAATGCATTGGACTCAAGTAGGACCAAGTCTGATAGAAGCGATTTTGAATTGTGGGCAACTGTGTGCCAGTGGTGCCATCTTGAAAAATTGCAAAGAAAAAACACTGCTTTTTGCCCTATGAAATGTGAATAAGTTACCAGATTTTCATGAAATTGACACAGTAACTGGATCTTACTCTAAGCTCTGTTTGATGAAAATTTGGTTGAAAAATTCGATTGGTGCTGCCAGCTATGGTAATTTTTGTCTCCTTTGGTTTTGAAAATTTGCTTAGGAAAATAAAACTTTTTGCCTTATAACTTCCAGTGCAGTCATGAAATCAATACGAATTTCGTACAATTAATGGAACTTATTATAGACATTATTCAGGCCAAATTTGGTTGAAAAGCCACGATAGGGTTGCCAGCTATTGTTGGCTTTGTGTTTAATTGCAATATCTTTACTAAGCGGTTTTATCGTAAAATTTTCAAATGGTAATGATATTGTAGTGACAATAAACAGCAAATATTAAGCTTTCGATTATTTGAAAAAAAAATTGCTGCAGGTAGCCCTAAATTTCTTTATACTCCTATAACTTCGAATGTAATATAACAACGTGAAGCAGATGTGATGTATTCTTGGCTTTGATACTGGCAAAAGGTTGCCAGCACGAGTCGGTTGTGCTACTTTTGTATCAATAAATGCTTACAGTTAGTATTCATACCGGAAACATTTGCAATGAAAATAAATAACCAATGTTTCAATTCCCAAAGTTCTGCAAATTTTTCGGATCGCAGCCCCAAAAATCAACTTCACTTACAGTACTGCAGGCACTGAGCATTTTCTTAATTGATGTTATATGAGATGCTGCTTTCAAAATTTTGTGAAATAAGCAACTGATAACGAATATAATTAGCCCGTATTTTGCTCTCATAAACGTTGAAATTCATGCCAGTGGTAATATCTGAAACCTTTTACCATAAGAGTTATAATGCATTCTTGAGACCAAAGTAAAACGTGGCATTTGAAACAGTTTGGCCGTAATAAGCAGCTCATGTGGTGGAATATGCACTCAAAACCTGCACGATTCTTCTACTGTTCTTCGAACATTAGTGTTTCTAGCGGTTCAGGTGCGCTAGAGTTTTTTTTATTTGATTTGCTCTCAAACGTATAATAAGAGACACTAGTAAAATCACTGCCACCCCTAACCAGTGGACTAACTTTTTCAAGTAAGGTACTAGCCTTGAAGATTAGTTATATCTGCGTCCCAGCACGCAAAAAGTTCTATACTTCAAAAACTATTTATAATTATTTCAAAGTCTCGAGGCAGTCACTAGAAGATAAACCTCACCTCACCACCTTCAGTAACAGTCTCTAAAAAGTTTCAATTCGAAAACATATTGCATGCTGAACTCTGCAAAAAAGTTTTGAAGCTTGGCAAACCATTGGAAATAATTCCAATAATTGTCACGGGAGTCGAAATGTGGGTCCATCATTTTGATGAAGAAGCAAAATAAGAATCAAAGTTATGACTAAAAATGGTTTGCACGATAATGCATCGCGTCGCCGTAGACAAAAAGAAGACTTGAAGAAATTAGTAATTTGCCTTATACCCCAAATCTTGGCCCGAGTGATTATCATTCATATCCAAATTTAAAAAAAAACTACGTAGGCGAGATACATACTCGTATTTCGATAATGATTCACTGAAGGAAGTCGTAATAATGTGTTTTGACAGCAAAATCAGTTTGTATTTTTTCAAAAGAATATGAGTTCCTATCCAAAGGATGTAATTAGTGCATTTCAATATAGGGAAAATATATTGGAAATTTTTTTTATTCATAAAAAACGGATTTTTTTACATATCTCCTTTCATATTACAATCTAAATTAAGGAGAATTTTGTCCTTGTATGTAAGTTGGGGATGCCTAAAATAAGTCATAGGATCAATAAACAGGTTTTCGGTGTGTTTTTTTAACTTAAGCATATATGAAGGTTATTAATTTGTGATTATGGTTCCGTTCTTGTCTATAAATCAGCATAGGCAACGTATATCGTCTCTAAAGCTTATCAAAGCAGAGAATAATTGATACGGGAAACTCGATCGTTTAAACAATTTCGCTTTAAGTATATACTTAGTTTCTTTTTTATATTTCCATTCCTATCTACATATACCCAGCGTCATCGCACCCGACAGAGGTCTTAGAAGTAACTATTATAACGCCATATTGAACACTGAAAAATTGAAAGCTGATTTCTTCGAATCTTATTATACCTGTTTTTGATGTTAAAATAGCATATCTTTGATATCATCTCTTAGTCAGATGACACCAAAAACCTACTAACAACCAGCACTAATTTTGCTCATTATGGCCCAAGAATTAAATTAGGTAACAGAACACAGTTAAAGTTTGCTTTCTCATACCTATTACGATTCCATTAGATCTAATAACCACACTATTTATGAATAAATGAACAAAGAAGTAGTAAATACCTTTAATGCATTCAGCAATCTTTTCACCACATCTCATTGATTCTACGAAAAAAGTTTTCCTTTAACGTGAATAACAACTGCTAACTTGTTTTGCCACCATCTTCTGGTTTCATTTCCTTTGATGGTTTGTTTAGAAAGATTTGTCTGCTAGCAACGGTCTATCAGCTTGATAAATGCTCTTGAAAGTTTCACGGTGAAAAGTTTGTGCAAATAACAACTGAGCCAGATGAATAGGAAATGTGATGATGTAGAAGTAGGAAGAAGCTTTGAATGAGATTCTGGTTAAAATATAAAATTTGGACTTAAAGTGTCAAGAAAAAAGCACTGTTTAGCCAACTCTGGACAAAAACTCTTCAAATGAATAGTAGTTCTTAACAAAACTCAATTATCTAGTTAGGCATGAATGAGCTGACATAGTGGATTGAAAATTAACTTTGTAGAAGTTTACTGTGACTATGAGTTTGACCTTTAGAATATTTTCATGAACCAATCGTTTGACAAAACTGATGAACGGAAATCATCCGCAGAAACTAACGTAAAACGATGAAAAACTCTCTTTCAAAACTTTTCCATTTCGATACTAAAAGCAATTAGGTGGTACCTTAGAAGAGAGAGATATAAGGAAATGAAAATGGCAGTGAGAAGTGAAGCAATTTACCTAAGCTGAGCGTTAGTAGTAGTAAGCGAATTTGACATTCACTAGCTATGCCGAACAGAAAGATAGAGTGAGATAGATAGAGAAAAATAGTTGGCCATGTGCACGCGAATTTGACAATTACTATCTCAGCAACAACAAAAGCTCAGGTATCGGGGAAACCAAGGGGAATATCTGAGGTAGCAATTCTCTCGATTTGTTCTATTTATAGATTTTACCTTTGTAGTAAAATTACTTCACTAAATTTCGTATATGTATACGCTTGTTTCATTTCCTTAGATCTCTATGTTCTGAGGGTGGTACAAAGTTTGAGCTCTAGCATTTTGCAGAGTAGTATTTTACTAGTCTAAGCTTGGTAACTCTCTCTTAAATATATGTTTTGTAAGAGATAGCCTAAAGCACTCAAAACAAGTGAATTTACTTAGCTCACTAGAACTGCTTAGTAAAGCTAGCACTCCTGCCGGTGTAAGTACTGATGCTATATTAATAGCCGATTCCGGGATCGTAGTAAATTATTGAACTCGACACCATAATGCAAACTTTATAAGATTAAATAATATGTACTATAAATAGCAAAGCATTATTTTAACACCATGAAATATAGAGAATAATACAATCCGAATTATTATATATATATATATATATATATATATATATATATATATATATATATATATATATATATATATATATATATTTATATATATACTAGGTGGGGTGAAAAGTAACCTCCTTGGGAATGAAAAAAATGTATTTTAGAAGTTATTTTTTCAATTTAGTCTCCTTTTAGGTCGATACACTTATTCCAGCGATTTTCCAACTTTTTGAACGCGTCCGAAAAGTAAATTTCCGGAAAGCCTGCAAAATACTCCCCCGCGGCGTCGATGATCTCCTCGCGCGAGCTGAATGTTTTGTTGATGAGTCATCTTTTGAGGTTTAGGAACAGATAATAGTCCAAGGAAGCCAAATCGGGCGAATAAGGTGGATGGGGAATCAATTCGAGCCCTTAATCGTTGATTTTAGCCATTGTTGCGATGCTCTCGTGTGACGGTGCATTGTCTTGTAAAAACAAAATTTTCTTTCGCTTCAAGTGAGGCCGTTTCGCAGCGGTTTTGGCCTTCAATCGCTTCAATAATGTGCAGTAATACCCGCTGCTGATGGTTTTTCCTTTTTCGAGGTAGTCCACGAAGAGTATCCCATGGCAATCCCAGAAAACCGACGCCATAACCCTTCCGACCCATTGAGCCTCTCTCGGCCGCTTCGGAGCACTCGTGCCGGCTTGAGTTCATTGCCGGTCACTCAGTGGATAACGATATCATCAACAGTCACCAATCGACGCCAAATTCTACCCGTTTCCACATCAGCATAGGCAAACACGCTTCCGAAGTGCGCTCGCGTTCGTGTTTTTGGTCCGGAGTCAGCATGCGCGGCACCAAGCGGTAGGATAATTTTTTCATCTGCAGAGTCTTGCTCAAAATATGGCGTGTGTGCTCAGTACTAATCCTTATGGCATCTGCTAGCTCGCGCACCTTCACTTTCCAGTCGGCCAACACCATTTCATGTACTTTTTTGACATTGTCCTGTGTAACCGCATTGGAGGGCCTGCCGCTGCGGACTTCATCGGCAGTGGAGTTTCGGCCACCACGAAACTCTCGAAACCAATATTTCACGGTGTAATCTGAAGGAGCGCTAGCCCCATAATATTTATTCAACTTTTCTTTTGTTTCGTTCGCCGTTTTGCCTCTCAAAAAATAATGTTTTATGAGAGAACGAAAATCATTTTTTACCATACTCACCATGGTGCCAAACAAGTCAACAAAAATCGACTGTCAGAATAAAACAAATGGCTGTATCGCGCTGAAATTTGACATGTCTGCCTAAATATGAATAGACTATAAGATACAATAATCTTTTTTGCGATTGCAGCGCATTCTGGAAGTCAAGGAGGTTACTTTTCACCCCACCTAGTACATATATATATATATGTATATATATATATATATATATATATATATATATATATATATATATATATATATATATATATATATATATATATATATATATATATATATATATATATATATATATATATGTATATATATATATATATAAATATAAATAAATATATATATATATATATATATATATATATATATATATATATATATATATATATATTTTATTGTATATATATCTTCAAGTCTTCATTGAGATTTGTGGCAGTTTTTAGTCATGTTGTAACTATTTATTGTGTACGAAGTTTTCTATCGAGTGCGCTTTTCTATCGATTATTCCGTTTGTAATTGTCTACGAATATTGAACTAAGTTATACAATTTTAGCCTTAGAACGTTAACATAACGTATATACAATTTTAGCCCTAGAACAGTAACGGGGTGAAAAAAACATCCAAGAGCGGCTTAAATCTCGCACCAAACGAAAACGGCTTACGTTTACAACTTGGAACCTTTACCATTATTCACGTCGATTATCCGGGAGTAATAAGATCCCATTCTCCGCGTCAATAGCACGCGCAGTCTTAAGCAATAGACATTAGAAATGCAAGTGAGGTGTTTTGCCACCCCACGTTACCGTTTGTGTACACTTTTTGTTATTTTCAAGTTTTCTTCACTTTTATATTTTTTTGTAATTGTATTTTTTGTACAGTGCCCACACTATATATACATATGTGTATGAAATAATTTAATTTACTTGTGTAATGATCATGCAAAGATCCAAAATATGGCTAGGCGCTATAAATTGAGATCTTCGTATGATGTGGACCAGTTAAACACACAAGATGAAAATCCTGCTACAACTGAAGATACACCAAGTGAGGAAGAGAATTTTACAGAAGGGAAAGATGACACGGTATTCGAGCAAAGTGTTGAATCCGAGAATGAAGAAGCCGTGGCTGAGGGTGTGGAAGTTGAGGTATGTAAATAATATTCTTTTTAGTAAATTTAGAAAATATATTTTTCAGCTATTTATTATTATTTATAGGCGGAAGAGATGCGAGTGAGTCAGATGCGGAAAAGCCGGATGCAGAAGAGTCGGATGATGATGTCTCAAAGACAGCTCCAGCAAGCAAAAAGCCTCGTTATACAGAGCGAAGTGGAGGTAAAGGACGAGGACGGGGCCGAACAAGCACGCGGGGCCATGGGCAAACGGTGCATCACAACGAACTTCGTCAACCAGTGGTAGTAATCGTAATAACTCGTCAGCCAGTGGTGGTAAAGACCTGACTACTCTGCCAAAGCAAACTTTATTTTGTATTCAAGAAATGTTGGATGAAGGACCAATGCGACGACCCACAACAGGAACAACGAGACAGAGAAGGAGTGTTCATTGCCTTAGAGCCATTGAACAGAAATATGGAGTAAAATGCACTCGTTGTATGGCATACGTGTGTCCAGATCACAGAGGTGCTCCCTGTTAAACGTGCGCTCAGCAAGAACAAGAGATAAGAAACGCTATGTATGTACTTTTCCCAATGATGATGAATGTATTTTTTATAATATAATGATGCATGTGCTCTTTGCTTTCTAATAAAGCCAGTTTTTCCCAATTTGAACGAAATTCTTACTAAAGCATGAATTTCATTGCCATGCAGTGCAGTGCAATGCCGAAGCAGTGCACGCATTGCAAAGCACATTGAAAGCAGTGCAGTGTTCTGACAATTAATGCCAAATTAGTTTGTGGAGGTTTGATATTTAGATTTTCTGTATCTGTTTTTCGTCCATTTACAATTTAATGCCTGGAACGGAATTTCCGCCTCAATTTAAATAGTTGTTGCCCGGTCAACTACTTTCAAACAAATGTCAGCCGACGCAGTGTGCAGTGTTTTTAGAAATTAGCCTAAACGATGCAGTGCAGTGCACTGCACTGAATGTGAATTGCCTCATGGAATTACATGAGCTCTAAATTTCAGTGCAGTGCAGTGCACTGCATTGCATGGCAATGTAACTCAGGCATAAGAAATTGATTTTCGGTTTCTTACAATTTGCGCACTTCGATTTATAAAAATAAACACCTTTTTCATAACTGGAAAAAAACAACTGATATTATAGGATAGTATCTCTTCTTTACAATCCCGTTATATTCATTCAATTCAGTTGAAAATTGATTAAGATATAGTAAATTTACGAAAAAATGCATTTTACTGATTTTTCACGTTTCTCGCCTTTCTTATTCATTTTTCTCTCATCCTACAAACTTAAAAAAAATCTCTAGTTCACGTAATTTTACACAACGAAAACAATGAGCCCCCATAAGACTCTCATAGTCATAATGGGTGAAAAAAACGAATTTTCGAAAAATTTGGTGTTTTTTCACCCCACGTTACTAGAATAGGGTGAAAAAATAGCGTTACCGTTGTAGGGTTAATTGAAATTTGTAAAATTTAGTAGCAGCAAGAAATACATTTTTGAAGATGTTACTTTTAAGCAGCATTAACAGAAAGTGCTTGAACTTTTGACTACCATCAATAGAAATGTGTGAGTGGTATTCAAAATTGAAATGCAGTTTACTATGCAAATTATTAATCTCTAGAGTGTCAAACGTTGAAAATATTGAATTTTTTTTCTAACATAAATATCACGTGCGCAAAATAAATGTTCTATTCACTTGTCAGTAACTAGATTTTCAAAGAAAAATGTCTCGATGTCAGTATGACATTGTTTCTCCGCTCCAGTGGACCCCATGAAATCCAGTCAGCTCATATTTTGAACATTAATGGTGTATTCTATTCTGAAATTTCGCCTCAGTTAATAGTAGTTTAATATAACTGTTAAAATGTATCGACATTTTCTTTCCATATAAAATGAAAAACTGTGGATTCGTTGTTCTTTTAGCTTGGTTGACTTTTGAATTCGTTCGAAGTGATACATATTGTTGTTTGCAATTTTTCGCTTTTTCGGCAAAGTCATTTAGTGAATTGTTTCGCATGGTTCATTTCATAAATTGAGAGGAATTCTATTAGTTTAATTATTTGAATTGTATTTGTTGAATATTAGAGCACAAATATAAGTTTAAAACTGTGGAGTGTTTGCGTTTTATTGATAAGAACAAAATATTGTGTAATAGAAACGAAAAAAGCAGAAAATTGGTTGATATGTTTAAAGAATTTGTAAGTTTTTCTATAGCGAACTCAGAGCTACAACCAGGTGAGTTTTGGAAAGAGTCGCTGACTGGCTTTAAGAGAAACTTAAAACCAGTGCTGCCATTTATTTTTTTGAAATAATGCTAGATTCAATTTTATTTAATGCTAAATAATGCTAGATCTTGTAAAATTATAGTGCTAAATAATGCTTTCTTATTTAATTGCAATAAACATGGTTCAATATGAAGATAATATGTATATTTATATGAGGGTGGTTCAATAAGTTATGGTAATCAGTTATTTCCAGTTGGGATAAAATTCCAAAAAAAAAAAACAATTCTTTACTACTACATATGCTCACTAAGTCAGCATGAAAAAAACATATAAATAGGTTTCAATTCCAGGGAGCGGCATTCACTTGAATACGTACAGTCGAAGAGAGAACATCAAAATGGGGAAAAACGAAATTAGAGCTATCATTAAGTATTCCTGTTTGAAAAAACTGTCTACCAGAGGCATACACGGTGACATGGTGGAAACATTAGGGGATTCTGCTCCTCCAAATTCCACCGTTGCACGCTAGGTCAAGGAGTTTATGCTGGGAAGAACATCCACTGAAGATGAACACCGCGAAGGCAACTGAAGACAATGTAAAAAAAAAAGTCGAAGATGTCGTGTTGGCAGATCAAAGAGTGACCTTCAGGCATGTAGCTGAGATCACTGGGATCTCATATGGTTGTGTTCGAAAAATCTTTACCAAAAAACTACATATGAAGAAAGTCTCTGCGCGTTGGGTACCGAGAATGTTAAAGGACGAGCATAAGAAGAAACGAGTTGAGAGAAAGGATGAATCTCGAAAAGTTCTAGGTAGATTATGAGAATTTTTGTCACATTTCGTGACCATGGACGAGACCTGAATCCACCATTTTGATCCAGAAACCAAAATGCAATCGATGACCTGAAAGGACCCTCTTCATTGACGCCGAAGAAATTCAAAGTGTCCAGTTCGGCAGAAATTGCTAACGGATCAGTTTTTTGGGGCGCTGAAAAAATTATTATGGTGGAATATTTGGAAAAGAGAGCCACTTTATCAGGCTTTTACTAAGCTGGCCAAATAAGAAGATTGCGAGAGGCGATGAAGGCGAAAAGACACGGCCAATTGCGAGCTGAAGTTCTGTTTCCTCAAAACAACGCACCGGCTCACAAGGCTGCAGTTGCAATGGATACAATTAAAGAAACAGGATTCGACATGCTTGAACACCCACTTTATTTGCCTAGCTCTAAGTGGCTTCTATCTCTTTCCTCGGTTCAAACAACACCTTCGGAGTAAGAAATTGGAATATGATAGGGAAGTGATGGCCGCTGTTGAGGCGTTTTGGGAGAGTCCAGATAAAGAATTTTTTTCTGAGGGTATCCTGGGTTTGGAAAAAAGATGGACTAAATGTATTAACTTGCTTGAAGACTATGTTGAAAAATAAATATATCTTTTAAGTTTAATCACCTTGGTTTATATTCATTATCATTACTTATTGATCAAACCTCATTTGGATAACAAAAACAAACTAGAAATTTAAAATTTAGAGTTTAAAAAAAGATTCTATATCTTATTGAAATTGTTTTTGCGGGATGATTAAAATTGAATAATTTTTTATTTGCATTGAAAATTTTATTTGACAAAGTGGTTTCGAAAGTATGCACTGATTCTCATCAGACACCAGCACACAGTGCATGCTTGACTGATGTGAACACTAGCAGTTGGAAATCATTAATTTTTATTTACGCTAGTTGTGATAAATTTTAACATCTCCGATTTATATCTATCGAAATAATTTACTTGTAAATGTTATTGAATTGTGATCATGGTTCCCTTTTTTTCTATAAATCAGCATAGACAACGTATATCGTCTCTTAAGCTTATGAAAGCAGAGATTATTGATACGGGAAACTCGATCGTTTTGCGATCTATTACAGACATATCAGTTATATCTAAATCTTCTTCTCTTGTGTAAAGCTCATTTCTTCCAATATTTTTCAAAACATCGTGTGGAATCTCACAATCAAAACAGCAACAATTCTTGGATGGCATTGAAGATTATTTGGTGAAAAGAAAGCTTTATTTTTAAGTGAAGAAAAAGTATTAGTGTCGGATAACGAAGATTTTTTTCCAGCGTTATCCGTGCGATCACTTGCATTTGAAGCCCTAGCAAAACAATTGATTCACATTATTCAGGAAAAAATATCTAACTAGAATGTATGTACATACTTTGGTAAACTTGAACTTGTAGATGCCCGATGTTCCTGGGAATCACTGATTTTTAGCATCATCACGATTTAATTGAACGTTACCATATTTAAAGCAATATAGATGATTTTTTAATCTTTATATTTTAGACTTTACAGTCACTATCATTATTTCGAAATCAGACAACTGTCACTTCTGGTTGTCACTTCTAAGAAAATATCATGAGCGCGTTTTTGTATTTTTCATGAATTTCCGCCACCAAATGATTCAGGAAGTTTCCTTTCATGAACGCGAGTAAAAGTACACGAACAGAGCTATTATTGAGAAAAATTTGATGGGCGAGATTGTAAATAGATGAGTGCCAGATTATTCCGAAATCTAAATTTAAATGCTAAAAATAATGCTAGATGCTAACTCCGAATTTTGAATGCCGTTTTCGAAAAAATAATGCTAGATCTAGCATTCATAATGCTAAAATGGCAGCACTGCTTAAAACTCCGCCACCTTTTGGACTATCAAAACCGAAATATCTCATTTGTAGGCCGATCAGAAACTCAGATCCCTAAAACGTGGAATCGTATTTGTTGTTTATTACTTCCAAGAAGTACCTACGTAGACTGTAGATGGCATATACAAAAGGATAACTCACACATTCAATCACCCTAGTCTTAAGATTCTGAATTTATCTTTGAGTTTAGAGAATCGTTTGAAGTAACTTGTAAATATATTATCTCTTGATAGCAAATAAAAAAGCTACGCAATGAAAGTGAAATCAACGAAATCAAATATCAACAGCGTACTTAGGCGTACTCTTTAAGGTCAAACTAAAGTTGCGAACATACCTTATACTATTCGAAGCTTCTTCCGCAAATATCACAATTCGCTTACTCTGATATTCGATTCTGCGGAAACGAGAAAATTATTCCCGACCATTTCACCACAACAATATTGCCTTCACGCATCGCAAAATAAGTCTCCCAGCCATCAGCCTCCACTACTGAAACTGTGTGATTATTTCTATCCGCATCATCCTTGCCGAGTGGATACCTATCGAAACGAGGAGATTACACAACAAGTGCAGATACTACCGTGCGGTGGCATTGTTAAGAAATAACAACTAAAACCTTCGATGGTCGTACGCTCATATGTTTGAAGTGACAGTGGCAGTTGCACGATTGAACCGTTGTATTCAGGGTTCCCATTTTTGATACATTTGTATCATTTTGATACATTTTTATTTTAAACTTATATTTTTGATACAATGTTACAGCAACTCACTGAATTATGGCAAAATGATACATTTTGTCATCCAGTAAATAAATTGAAATAAATTTTTTAATGTTGCTGCCCTGTGCCAACCAAATCTGCTGTCTCTAGTAGTAATAACTGCCCACTTCAATCTTCTTTACACTCTGAACTACGAAAGATATATATTATGTGATGGACCCTGAAGATTTGAAATTTTCAAGCTATTTAAATAATAACGATACCTATATGTTTATTTTTTAACTTAAAATCCCTAAAAATAATCATGACGTGAAATTTGTTTAGCGCATTCGCAAAGAACCTCCATTTTGTAAGAATTTTATTTTATTTGGCTTCAATATTAATGGCAGAATGATGAAAACAAAGAGCAGAAGCAGTTTGTGATATATTTTTGGCTCTATATTGTTCAATAAATATATTAGCTTGAAACAAAGTTTTGTTTATATTATTATTTATAATTTCAGAACTTCGAACCAAATACACTTTTGGGAACTTTCTGGTACATTTTTACCAATATTGATACACTTTTTGAAGAAATTTGATACGGCGGAAAATTTGGGAGTGGAAACACTGATTGTATTCAAGTTTCACGGCAAGCTTTCCCTCTTCCGCCAGAAATTGCGGAGCTATCACCATAAAGTTGGATCTATACGTTATGGATATCGAAAGAGGATATTGCAACTTGGCATTGGCAGCCGCCCGACAAATATAAATGGAATTCGGGTCAGAAGCAGCTTGCACATGTCTGCTCTACCCTGTGCTGTTGGATGATAGCTAAAGCGAGTGCATATGTAAGAATGATCATGCCAGTAGGAAATCATTTGATGCGCCTGATAAAAAGGTACACAAAAACTAAGAAATAAGCTTTGAAAAATTGGGATACGGTAGATTCAGGCAGACGACAAAAGATCGACTGCGGATTGCTGAGACCTATGTGGCTGAGCTTGGATGAGAAATGATATGTTTAAATGCAGTTTCGAGTGTTCGTTTATACTTGATACTTTATTTTGGAGCATAAAAGTTTCCAAAAAATATCAATCATTCAATCTGTACACACAAAATTCAAGCACTTTCGGCAGCTTTTAACTCAAACATTCAAAGCATAGGAACCATCAGTGTAATCAAAGGAATTTTGCCTGGATTTTTCATATCACTTTATTTACCTTTATTTTGGCAGATGTTTTTTTATGTACTCGCACAACGTAGCATAAACTAAACTCTAGGAATTGAATTTTTTAGTTAGAGTTCTCCTACAGACTGAAAAGAGATTATCTGGAGCAAGTTTCCTGGTGGGCCGTAGATTAATGAAATCCCATACGAATATGCAAACACGTATACGTGCATGCATACACTCACCTAGTAGCCATCAAATTGAGCACACGGCAAAAAGAGGAGCAAGGCCGTTTATAAAAAGCACAAATCACACCATACACCTCTATCATGTACGGAATGGAAACAGCGTTGAGTGGTTGCCTTCAGTACGTACAGCGCTCATATCCGTATAACGTACAGATGAAATCCTTTTCGGGACGCGTATACCTACTTGTATGCTTTTACTTTTCCAAGCATTTTCTCGCATCTAGTGTCTGCTCGGTCCCGCAGGCTCCTGAGCACAATCCGCTTCTAAATATTTGTTCCCAATATCAACGGTACAAAATCGGTAGTAATGCTGAATGTTTGGAGAGGCACACTGCATTGTTCCTCGGGTATGAAATTACGGTGGAAATAAAGGATATTTTTTCTGAGATTCGCTTTGTTTTCGGTAATGTTTCCTCAAATGTATTGTTCTAGTGGTAGATAGATAGATAGATGATAAACGTATGGATATTGCAAGGGAAGCAAACTGGCGATTTGCTGAGCAGGAAACACATTTTCATTTTATTTATGATATTGAATCCGCTACCGAATGTTGAGGTATGAATAGTGAAATAAAGAAAATAAAGTGTACAGCAACATTAAAAGCATTGTTTGATCAAATGTAAAAAGTACTCTGCTATTATTTTATAAATATGAATATGCTCACTTGAAAACTATCATTGTATTTTAGCTACCTTTCCTGGGAAAAATTTTATTTAAAAAAACCAAAAAAGTTTCCTGCAGGTATCACTACAAAGACTATTACTACTTTGGGAATAGGAAATACAGAGGGATCCTGGACTTATCGCACACAATGCAAGTGTTGAGTTAAATACTAGTGTAAGGAATGGCGCCGTCCGTAACCTGTAAACGGATTGTGCAATGCTGACAACCTTCCAAAATAAAGTTACCAACATCTCCTTACTATATAAATCTAAAATTAACTGTTAAACGCTCTTTTTAGCATCAGATTTGTAGTGAACATCTACCAAGAAAGATTTTTCATTCTTAACATTTTGAATTATATTTAGTTAATTTAAATTTCAGCCGCATTAGTTAAGGAATTTATATTAAGAGTATTTCAATATCAAATTTTGAGCGGCATTCAGCGTACTAAAGAATTTGTAATCAAGGTTTAACCTTAGCGCCTGCGAAACAAATAAAGTTATCACGAAAAAACGTGCGTTTCATATTTCCGCTACAAAGATTGAAATTTACATTCTCAAAATTTGATATAAATTCCTTAATATGTCAAACGAAAATCAAGCTAAAACCAGGAGCATGACGTCCGACATCCTAAACGAAGACGAAGCAAATTGCCCACTTTGCAATGAGAACGACAATATCAATATGGTCGCGTGTGATGGCTGCCGACATTGGTATCACTTTCAGTGCGTCGGAGTAAACGCAGAGATCACCGACAAGGAGTGGATTTGCTCGACCTGTGTCTCAAGTTTCAAGCAGGTAATTCAAGACAATATTTCGCGGGAGAAGGAGCTGTCCACGAAAGTAGAAGCACTTGAGCTACGAATCAGCCAAATGTCTCGAGAGCCTTCTAATCAACACGGTATACCAATCAACACTAAGCTTTCATCCACCAATGTAGCAGGTAACGTAGACAATATACATTTGCCAGTGAAATCAAAGTGTATACCAGTGAAACCAAGTGGAAATCAGTCCACCCCACGTCTTAAAAATGCCGAAATTTCAAGCAGAAATGCAACCTTATGTGATGGGGAGCATCAAGTTGAGCATTTCCTCGCACGTCAGACTATAAGTCGTGATCTTCCGCCATTTTCTGGTTCTCCTGAGCAATGGCCTACTTTTCTGGCAACTTACGAATATTCAACAAGTGCGTGTAGATTTACTGACGTGGAGAATCTTTGTCGTTTACAAAAGCCCTTGAAAGGCGACGCGCGTAGAATGGTTGAAAGTTCTTTGGCTCATCCGTCAAACGTCGGATCGATCATTGACACACTCAAAATGCTTTACGGTCGGCCCGCGCTAATCATTCAAACTCAAGTAGATAAACTGAAAAAAATGGCACCTCCTAGAGCAGAAAAACTTGAAACCTTAGTGTTTTACGCAGTACAAGTGAAAAATTTGCTAGCAGCTATTGAGTCCGCAAATGTAAAAGAGTACATGAGCGATATGCGTCTGCTCCACGAGCTAGTCGAGAGACTTCCGCCACAAATTAGGCTCGACTGGGGTCTTTACGAAATTCGGGATATTAATCCCTCTGAGCCTAAGTTGAAACAGTTCAGCAAATGGCTGGATGTGATAGCTCAAAGTGCTTGCAGTGTAATGACTGGTCCACCTCAAATCTCAAAACCTAGAGATAATGATCGCGTCAATGTGCATAATGCTCAACACGATCACGATTTGGTGGAAACTACGAATACCGACTTCAATAAAAAATGCCGTATATGTGAAAAAATGTGTCCGAGTGCAATACAGTGCAAAAGGTTTAGCAGTATGTGTTTGAACGACCGCTGGAAAGCAGTGACTCGTTTAAAATTGTGTAGGCTTTGTTTATTTCAACACAAGTCCCCA
The DNA here is from genome assembly GCA_963978885.1 of Nemotelus pantherinus. Classification (NCBI taxonomy): domain Eukaryota; kingdom Metazoa; phylum Arthropoda; class Insecta; order Diptera; family Stratiomyidae; genus Nemotelus; species Nemotelus pantherinus. The sequence goes on along the minus strand of OZ022265.1, from coordinate 74,828,427 downwards.
ATGTGTAAGAAGGCCAAAGAATGTGGAATGAACGGTTGCAAAAAGCTTCATCATTCATTACTACACAAAAATGATAAGCAGGGCCAAACTAGTTTTGAACTGAGTAGCCCAACCAATACGGTTATTGCCACTACACATCGAAACTCCAGAAATATTCTGTACCGTATTATTCCAGTCACTTTGAAATATAATGACATCACTCTCAATACATTTGCATTCATTGATGACGGATCTTCACTAACTCTCGTCGACGACCAAATATCAAAACAACTGGGTATGATAGGCAAAACTAAACCACTTTGCATGCGCTGGACAGGTGGTCAAAGTCACGTAGAAACAGATTCGAAACTTGTTAAGTTCGAAATAGCTCCACTTAACAGCCAAAATCACTTCTTTGAAATCTGCGCTCAAACCGTTTCACGTCTTGATTTACCCACACAGAATATAAATCGAAGTGAGCTTATTGCTAAGTACAAGCACCTCCGCCAAGTACAGTTTGAATCGTTTCAGAACGCCAAGCCTACTATCATAATTGGGTTGGATAACTGGCACTTGTGTGTACCGAAAAACGTGAAAGAAGGCGATCGTTACGAACCTGTTGCTACGAAAACCCGTCTTGGCTGGGACTTGTGCGGGAGTATTGATTCAACACAAGAAAATAGTGTAAATCAAATAAATGTACATGTATGTGAGTGCTCAGACGGGCGATTAGAGCAACTTGTTAAAACGTTTTACTCCTTAGATGCTCTCGGAGTATCGAGAAAAAATGAGTACCTTTTGACTGAGGAAGAAAAACGAGCGGAAAAGATTATGAAAGACACGATTGTGCAAAGGGGAAAAAATTATGAAGTTGGATTGCTATGGAAATATGATATATTTGATTTACCAGATTCATATACCATAGCATACAAAAGACTTATTTGCTTAGAACGAAAGCTACTGAATAATTATCGGCTTTCCGAATCGTTCAAAAACACCTTTAATCAATATCTTCAAAAAGGATTCTTACGTAAACTCTTACCATCAGAAGTAGCGAGAACAAATCATCGCATATGGTACTTGCCAGTCTTTATCGTAGAAAATTTAAATAAGCCAGGCAAAATTCGACTGGTATTTGATGCGGCAGCTAAAGTTCATGGCATTTCTTTAAACAGTATGCTATTAACAGGCCGTGATCTCGTAAGTCCTCTCTTGGAGATCCTCATGAGATTCAGGATTCATAAATTCGCGGTGGCGGGTGACATACGTGAAATGTTCCACATGGTCCATGTGCGAAAAGATGATCAAACAGCTCAGCGAATCTTATGGCGTAATTGTGAGCAGTATCGAAACCCTGATACATATGAAATGACTGTGTTGACATTTGGAGCGACAAGCTCACCATACCAAGCACAAAGTATAATGCGCCTTAACGCATTAAAATACGACGGAAAATACAAAGAAACCGTCAAAAGTATTATTCAGAATACATATGTCGACGATGTATTGGATGGAAGGGAATCTGAAGATGATCTAGCAAAGCTAGTAGAACAAATGCAGTTTATTCACTCTGAAGGTGGATTTCATATCCGGAATTTCAAGACTAATTCACCAAAACTACAAAAGATTCTGAACGAAACAGAAGGTAGTTGCACAGCATATGATTTGACTGGAGATGATAGAATCGAAAAGGTTCTTGGAATTTTCTGGGACGTTACTGAAGATTGTATAACTTTCTCCTTACGCTTCAATAAAGCCAATAAAGAAGTTCTGAACGGCATACGGAAGCCAACGAAACGCGAGATTTTGGTCACACTAATGTCAATTTACGATCCATTAGGCTTGGTCGCTCACTTTGTTGCTGGTTTGAAAATTATCCAACAAGAAACTTGGAAGCGCAAACTAGACTGGGATGAAACCATTCCGGATGATCTAAACAGACAATGGAGGAAATGGCTCCAACAATTGATGACAATAGAATCTTTACGAATACCAAGACGCTACATCACTGGTTCCTGGGCCGAATGTACAAAGATAAGCCTGCATACATTCGTCGATGCTGGTGAAGCAGCATATGCATAGGGATTCCAATCCCGAACCATATTTTCAATCCCGGGATTACGGGATTAAAAAATCTCAATCCCGGGATCCCGGGATCCCGGGATTTGAAATTCATAATACAACACAACAAAATAAGTCAAGTTTCTAGTAAACAGATTATATTATTTGCCATCATTTCAAAACTACAACAATAAGTAAGCTCAAAACTGTATAAAAAATTGCATTATTACTTTTTTATATTATTGATGCAAATAAAAACAATAATTTTAATTATCCAAAACGTTGACAGTATGAAGACAGATATTAAAAATTACATCTATTACAAATTACAACAAAAAATCACGACCAAAAACCACAACAACAAAACACAACTCTTAGAATTGAGATACATAATAAAGTAACATATAAAAAATTCGACCAAAGTTCATTGGGTTTTTCGGAAGTAACATTGAAGCAATAGCAAAGCATCTAAAGTATCGTCTCCAAGCCTGCTTCTAAATTTATTCCCGATGTTGGACACCGCGGAAACGGTCGAGAAATATTGGTACGCCTGCTCCAAACTATGCAAGCTATGCAAACTATGCACTTTCGAAAAGATTCATTTCTTTTGCAATGGTTTTAATTAGATTAGGTTCTTGCGGCATTTCATGATTGATTATTTTCATACTTTTGCAGCTCTTCTTGTAGCGTTAATTGACGACTACCTTGTTCTGATTCAATATGGGTATCTACTGGGTTCTCTTCATTTCTTTGGCTAGCAAGCAAAGGGTTCAGCATCTAGATCATTGAAGTATGTTTTTTTAATATTTGCGTTGCTTAGTTTCAAAAATAGAGATTTTATTTCACTTGGTAAATTTTTGCTGGTACAATGTGGATTCTGGAGATAGCTTAGCATACCAGATAGCTCGGTACACTGACGCTCTTTTATTCGGTCCAATATTGCAATTTTCATAGCATTCAGAAGAATAGACCGTTTTTCTCCTAACAGCCTAAATACAAATCTTGATGAAGTATTAGCAGCGCATAAATTTGCAAGTCTGCGACTAAAAGCCGTCACAGCCAATTTGACAGGGAGTAAAACTTCAATAATTATCTGAATCGAATCAAACTCTGTTGCTTCTAATTGCTCTGAATATTGCAGGCCTATTAAAGTATACTATTTTTCAAAATGGGAAACTATTCGAGCATTGTCAAGAGACTATTTCATCTTGTTTTATAGTCCATTTAAAGGAGACAGTTAAATGCCTTGCTCAGATCCGACATAGTTTTAAAGATCGTTATTATTTTTCGTTGGAGCTTTTTTAAAATATAAAACTACCTAACAAACTTTCTTTATGCATGCGCTGATGTCCTTCGTCTGATCTAGCGTGTCTTGCAGGCGACCGGTTTCAACGTAGTTAGCTGATTCAGGACCATCCAAATCTTCGTGGTCGTCGTTCAGACTATCGGAAAATCACTTTAATCTGGAATGGACCTCATATTATAGCGAACATCGCAAACTGCCAAGTGGATGCTATGCGCCAAACAAATATGTTGCTCTGTACCAACTAGTCTGCCTTCTTTTCGCATTTCGTTTGACCCATCAGTTACGATGGTAACAATGTTTTTTCCTAGAGAAACATTAAACTCATATCTAGGTAGTTTCCAGCTGTCATTGATATTCTTACTCCCACCAAGCTCCAGTAAGAATTTACTAAGTAGATGTTTATATTTATATAGCGCCTATTTGCAGTCAAGGTCCATTCATCAAACATCAAACTGAACCGTTCACCTGAGATACTAGCCTGTTATATCTTATTTTTTATTTTCTTTATCCTGCTTGCATAGCCAACAACCTTTTTTTGATTGTTGTTAAGGATTTTGGTAAATCTGTGTATGCATTCGCTAGTATTAATTTCCTCAAATCATTCGATGTAACGAATGCACTAAATGCGAAACAGTCCATACTTATTTATTAACAAACCCCTTTGTATTCTCTTGTTAACTGTTACATCGGTTTATTTTGCTCTATTCTTTACGCATTTTGATGTGAGCTAATTGTTTTCTCATAAATATGGATTCTATTTGCACTTTTCGAGTTTTGCTGTAACTTGATTGCCGATAATGCTTGACTCCCGGCCCCGAAATCCCATCCAATTTCTGATCCCGAAAATCCCGGGATTAGAACTCATCAATCCCGGGATTTTCGGGACCAGAAATTGACCGGGATCCCGGGATCCCGGGATCCGGGATCCCGGGATTGGATTCGCTACATATGCAGCATGTGTTTATTTAAGAGTCGAAACACTTCACGAAGTCCAAGTATCACTCGTCACAGCCAAAGTTAAATCCACTCCGCTCAAGTATACTCCGATACCGAGACTGGAACTTCAAGCAGCTACAATCGGCGCGAGATTATGTAACACTACTGATAACGCTCTTGATTTACATATACAAGCAAAATATTTCTGGACTGATTCGACCGTTGTTTTGGCATGGCTCACTTCTCAAAGAAAGTTACCTACTTGGGTAGCATGCAGAGTGGGAGAGATAAATGAGCTAACGAGTATAAATCAGTGGCGATGGGTACCAACTAAGCAAAACGTTGCAGATATACCAACTAAATTACGAGATACCGTTGAGCTTAATGCTAGTAGTCAGTGGTATAAAGGTCCAGAGTTTCTCCGAAAGGAAGAAAAGTTCTGGCCAACTCAAGAAATAATTTATACAGAAAAGTTGAACGGGTACGAAAATAGCGATCATCTGTTCGAATATGTCGCTTTACACAACGAAAATGATACAATAATAGATGCCACTCGTTTTAGTAAGTGGAATAGGTTATTACGTAGCACTGCGTACTTTCTCCGATTTGTGAGCTTAATTAAAAAATCTAAAACAGCTCCATGCACCCAGGTACTGAAAGCCGAAGAGTTACGTGACGCAGAAATCTTTCTCCTTCGCGAAGCACAAAAAATATATTCTGTAGACATTGCCTCGTTACGGAAAAACGGGACTCTTCCCAAACAGAGTTGTCTTTATAAACTATCACCGGTTCTGGACGAGAACAATATCATTCGGATGAAAAGCAGAATTATAAATGAACATCCAATCATTCTTCCGAAATCGAGTCGAATCACAAAACTTATAGTTTTGAAAAAGCACGAAGACTGTGCTCATCAATTTTCTGAAACGGTTGTCAATGAATTGCGAAAGCGTTTTTACATTCCACGTTTGCGTGTATTGGTGAAACAAGTACAACGTGAGTGCCAGAAGTGTAAGATTCTCTCAGCTCGCCCCTCACCGCCAGAGATGTCACCTTTACCAGCTGGAAGATTATCGGTGAATACCGCTCCGTTTTCACACACAGGTATTGATTTGTTCGGACCGCTACCAGTTATAGTTCACCGTAAGCAGGAAAAACGCTGGGTTGTTATATTTACTTGTTTAACTATCCGAGCCATTCATTTAGAAATGGTCAACGAAATGTCGACGGACTGTTTCTTAGTGGCCTTTAAAAATTTTGTTTCTAGACGAGGTCAACCATTAGAGTGTTATAGCGACCGAGGAACAAACTTGGTTGGCGCCGAGAAAGCAATTAGAGACGCGTACCGAGAAGTTGACTTCGAATCAATTGAAAAGATCACTACTACTCCCACTTTGAAATGGAACTTTAATCCTCCATTGTCCCCTCATATGGGTGGAGTGTGGGAAAGGCTTATTCGCTCAGTGAAATCTGGCATGAGAGTTCTTCTTGGGCCAATACGTAAACCATCTCCAGAAGTTTTACATAGCACACTGATTGAAATAGAACACTTAGTTAATTCCAGACCATTAACATACGTACCGTTGGATGAACATGAACAGGAAGCAATAACCCCTAACCATGCGTTATTGGCATACAAAAACCCGTCCAAACCTATGGGGGTCCCGACGGATGCGAAAGTTCCAAAGCTCCTGTGGCGACAATCTCAGCAAGCGTTGCAACAATTTTACAAGCAGTGGCTAATAAGCTACCGCCCTACGCTAACCAGGCGATCGAAATGGTTTGAAACTACAAAGGATCTAGAAGTTGATGATATTGTCGTTATCTTTGACGAAAACGACAAAACTAGAAGTTTCCCTAAAGGAAGAATTGTCAATATCAGGCGATCAAAAGATGGTCACGTACGATCTGCGACAGTGAGGACCAGCGGTGGTTTTTATGAACGACCTGCTGTAATGCTTGCCAAACTGGACGTCGATATGGAAAGTGTTGAGGATTCAACACGGTCCGGGGTGTAAGGAATGGCGCCGTCCGTAACCTGTAAACGGATTGTGCAATGCTGACAACCTTCCAAAATAAAGTTACCAACATCTCCTTACTATATAAATCTAAAATTAACTGTTAAACGCTCTTTTTAGCATCAGATTTGTAGTGAACATCTACCAAGTAAGATTTTTCATTCTTAACATTTTGAATTATATTTAGTTAATTTAAATTTCAGCCGCATTAGTTAAGGAATTTATATTAAGAGTATTTCAATATCAAATTTTGAGCGGCATTCAGCGTACTAAAGAATTTGTAATCAAGGTTTAACCTTAGCGCCTGCGAAACAAATAAAGTTATCACGAAAAAACGTGCGTTTCATATTTCCGCTACAAAGATTGAAATTTACAACTAGCCTAAAAGAGGTGATGGTCCTTAAAAGTACAAGCTGCTAACAATTCACGGAATACTTTTTGCATTATGAAAATCTACATAGGAACTGGCTAGTAAATTACTTTGCACGCATGGAAATTTTGCATTTCTTGGAGAGGTTTTGTTTGCGAAATAAATTTAAAGTTTTAAATTTTTCTCCTTTTTGCTTCAGATCCTTAGCCCACGCACTTATTGAGATTATATTTGGACATGTAAAAATCTAGGTGTTGTTTCTTTTGATTTGTCAAGAGCTTCAACCAAAAATGTCTAGAGTCAACTTTCATTTTCTTGGTGATACACACACAATCAAGAATTATTGGAACCATTTTTAAGGATATATGAAATTTTCTAAGGATCTGAGTTAAAAACCAGGAATGAAACCTGTAACACCCGACAATGTTCTTACCGAAAAATTGCTGGCCCCTCACTTTTGATAAGCCCTGTATCACAAACTTAGCTCGTTCCCAATTTAACCCTGGAAACGAACCAACCAAAGCAAGCGACTTTACAACCCGTCAGCTTGCTGTGATACCGAAAAAAAAATCTTTGTTCTTGGGCACTTGGAGTCGAGCGGAGCTGGCCGGAGTCGGTCGATCGATGAGGAGTCAGTACTTAACTGGTAGACTGAATATTTGTGCCGTGAAAAGGTGAATTACTGTGAAGTATTATTTAGTAAATCTTTTAATTTTAAAGTCCAAGTGTCCATAGTCATACTAGAGAATGACTCAACGGCAGGCTAAATTGTCTTAATTTACCATCGCGAACAGAGAAGTTTAGACATTCTTAAGAAGAAAATGTCTAATAGGAGAACAAATCCTGCGTACCAACTGATTCTTTTTCGATTTCACGACCAATGCATAGGGTGCTTGCAAGGTGCAATGCAACAGAAATCATCATCATCATCGGCGCTACAACTGGGGTCCAATTCTGGCCTTTGTCAAAAGTTTTTTTTCCATCGGACCCGATCGCGAGCCGATGTCATCCAAATTTCGCATCCCTAAACTCCAAGTGTCCTGGTCAACGCCATCCCTCCAGAGCAGGCAAGGTTTCCCACGCTGTCATCTACCGTCAAATCTGCCGCAAAGGGTTTTCTGAACCGGATCCTCTTCGCTCTTTCGAGTTAGGTGTCCTGCCCACCGGACTCCACCGAGCTTTATCTTCGTAATTATATCTGCTTCTAGGTAGATAGCGTAAAACTCATGGTTGGAGCGTCCCCGGAATCGCCCATTTTCACACATGAGGTCAAAGATTCTCCGCAAGACTTTCCCATCAAACACAGCTAAGCGGTCAGAATGCCCATTGCTGAGCACTCAAGTCTCGGATTCACATGTGAGTATTGCCAGGACTATGGTCATGTACATTCTTGTTCCATTGTTTTCTGTCGTCTCTTGCCACTGAGGCTCATAAGAAAGTTCAACCTTAAGCCGGTGACTATGAATTTGCATAGTGAACATTGTATTGTGCAGTACAAAAATACCATTTGTAATTATACCAATGGAGACTAATCGATTAATGGTAAAATAACGCACCTACCTTCATGCGGTTTATAGAGCCCATTGGCCCAGGTACAGGCGGACTGTGCACCTTCTCCACATACTCCTTAGCAAGCGCCGTATCCGGAATCGATTTCTGGCCAGTTTAGATAAACATTTCATACCGGATAACCTATAAACCACAGCCCCTGAATAGCTCCCACAATGTTGGCCTCGCCCAACGACAGGAGCGCATATCAGTAAGCGCGGGCTACTCCTGCCCCCGCAGTACCAACGCTGAGCCAACGGAGTCGTGCAGACCCGCGGCTACCATCTTTTGGATGAAGCAGTCATCTTTGTATGAAGGCATGAAGACCTAAACTCATACAGATGTGCTCTAGAGCACTTGTCCATGTTTGTGCTTTAAGGCAAGGACCAAATATTGCTCTGAGATTATTCAATTATATTATTGATTAACGAAATTTAATCACTCATGGTTACGTTAATTTTCCCAGGTGTGGTATGCCAGAAGAACAACGTTTCAACCAGCTATTACCCCCTGGGGGCATGGTTATGTACAGCAGGAGCTTTGATGTTCGGGCTGAGATTTCAGAAATTTCAGAGCCATGACAGACTGTAGTAGACTTCGTTGAATTTGAGCAGCCACCCACGCATTTCTTTCTTTATATTGTTATCGGTTGCTACGATTGAAACAAGGTAGTTGAAAGATGGCCCTACTTCAAATTCATGTTCAACTACCCTGAAGGTTTGACCAACTCTAGGTGTTGTTCGTGCAGATGCTGCCACCATGTACTTAGTCTTTCCTTCATTTATGCGCAGCTCCAGTTTTTGTGCCGCTCACTTGATCTGCATGAAAGATTTTTTACAGCTAGCTCTGATCTTCCAATTATGTCTATATCATCTGCTTAAACCAGTATTTGGCAGGACTTGGTGACGATAGTGTCTCGTTGACGCGCTAGAGTCTCGGATTGCTTCCTCCAACGCCAGGTTGAAGAGGAGCTGGGCCAAACCCTCCAATTGTCGGAGCTCATTGAAGATGTTGAACGGTCTGGATACCAATCCGGCTATTTGAACTTGGCTTGTTACATTGGTTTTGAACTTGGCTTGTTACCTACACAATCGTATCAGTTTGTTTGGGATGCTAAATTTTTTCATTGCTTTAGTGGGATGCTAAATTTTTTCATTGCTTTATACAGTTTTAACCTGGCTATGCGATCATAGGTAGCCTTAAGGCCCCGACTCACGAGCAGTCCATCAGTCCAAATGGCCTGAAGCCAGGCCAAAATCTCACCGTGTGTGGGAGAACTTGGATGGACTCATAGACTGAAACAACCAATTTGGATTTCAAATCAATCCAAAGTCCATGGACTCAGGCCATCGGGCCTTTTTTTTTCTCGACCGTGTGTGGGAAAATAATAGGGCGAATTTTGACAATCGATAAAATGGACTAGTCGTGTGTGTTGAAACCTCAGTCCAAACAACGTGGCAGTCTTGCTTTGACAAGCTCATTGACTGTTTCTGTGATTATTTTATTTAATCGAAAAATTCAGCATAATGGATAGTGGTGGCCATGAATTTGTTTTGGAAGTTATAGAATAATATAGGTCACATGAATGTGTATTATATTACTTGATCCAAAGCCTGCAACCGCTTGCTAAGTACCGCAAAGTAGCGGTCAATCTTTCGTGAGGTGTTATAGTTTGACTCATATTTGTATCCTTTCGTTTGATAAATGGGGTGACCAACTATAGCAACGTGTTATTTGTCGTATTATCCATTCTTAAATAATTTTGCCAATCAGAAGACTCAAGTGTGAGTTCTTTTACCAAATTTTACAATTTTTGCTACTTCCTTTTTGGCTATCGTTGCTCTATGTAGATGCAAGCTGCGATTGCAAATAACTTCTCCGCATGCTTTGGATCCATTAATAGATTAAAAATAATTTTTTCTTCAAGTTTATCTTTATTTTTTTCTAAATTAATGACAGAAAATGGAATGGACTGACTGGATCGAGGCTCTATCGTGAGTGGCGAGCTAAATTGGACTTAAACCAAACGGACTCAAGCCAAATGGACTCAGGCCATTTGGACTTCTCGTGAGTGGGGGCCTTTAAAGTCTATAAACAGATGGTATAGAGGAATGTTGAATCGCAGTTATTTTTCCATCGCCTGCCTGAGATTAAAAATATGATCAATTGTTGATTTGCCTGTGATGAAGCCACATTGATAGTGTCCGATAATGGCTTAAATGCATGCGTCTATCCGTTCTTGCAGGGTAGAGGATAGTATCTTATAGCAGGTACTCAACAATGTTATACCCCTATATTTGCTGCACATTGTTACACCTCTTTTCGTATGTATGGGGCATATTATACCTTTTTCGCCAGTCTCCTGACATTTTTTAATGCTCCCATATGTGCAATATAATTTCATGAATTGCTTTTTGTAATGTGGGCCCGCCATATTTAACTCCGCTGGTATGCCGTTGGCTCCGAGGGCTTTGTTAAATTTTAGCTGACTTATGGCTCTCGGACCCTCGTCTATGCTTGGTGGCGGCAGCATAAGGTCGTCTCCTTGCGCTGGTGGAGCCTCCAATTCTCCGTTGAGCTGACCGTTGAGCTGACCGTTTAGCAATTCACTCAAGTGCACTGTCTCTCGCTCCAGAATGCCTTCAGAATGCCTCGCTCCAGAATGCCAATTTTCCTCTTTGTCCTTAAAGTAAGTTCAGTGTGCTATGCACTGAACCTAATGAGACATATGAGAACTCACGTCATTGCGATGAATAGCGGAAGGTCATTCTAGTGAAATAACTCCACAGTCCAATAATGGGACTACATTGATTCAACGTGAATATTCCGCTTTGTACGCGATTGGCAAACTTGCTAGGATTTGGTGCCTGGCTAATCGAGAATTACGGTAATCAAAACATTGCATGGTATGAACCGGTGTGTGTACCACGGGAACTGCCTAGCTGACAAGGAGATTTGGAGGTACGTAAAAACTACTTTCAGTAGAAAGTAATATGTTTTTTATTTTTCAACGGCATGGAATGAAGACTAACCATGCAAAGTCCGTACAACACATTTGGATCATGTTTGTTGCATTAATTCGAACCATTGTTAGTTAACAGAGCAATTAAATATATTAAAATATTCTTAATACAAAAATAAAGTTCTTCTGAATTCAGTAATGTCTACTTAGGAAAGAAAGAATGAGCATAACCTTACTTTTATATAAAATAGAATTGGTTATGATGTAAGAATGAATCGAAGCTATCTCTTTTTTTAAAAGTTGAATTCATGCTTAAGTTCAGAATTACCTGCGAAAAGTAATGTTTTTTATTAGAATTACTCTATATTGTAAGAGAGTGGAAAGAAAAATATATGTTGTTGAGTAATAAAAATTAGTACCAAACAAAAAACACACTATATGTAATTTTTCGTTAAAACATCTAAATCTGTAAGGTGCTCTCTGAATATCATGGAGATAAAAATAGTAAAACTGCACCGGATAATATTAATAAAAAAAATTAAAGTAGTTTTTGAGCTCGTTGGACAGTTTGTGCATGTAAGCTCGTTCATTTAACGAAAAATTATAGCTATGATTTAGTAGAAAGAGAGAAAAAAAAAGTTGCGAAATAGTCTCTTGAATTAAGCATTTGAAATCCCAAAATCCTCCCAAAATACTATACTAAGATTAGATTTATTTTACATGGAAAGAAAAACAAAGTGCACTTTAGTAGAATACACGAATTATACATTATTATCAGTTTCGAATACCATGTATGATTTGGATGCCAGTTTTAAATAGCAGCTTATACTACCCCAGAAATTTTCAGTGCTTGTTTCTGATAGATATTTAAGGAGAAAGGTGGTTACAAATATGGATTCTGAGATCGTAAGAAATATTTTGCTCACCTCTTTAGTCAAATAATTATTAATTGGTAGCTTGAAAACTCTATTGGCCTTCTTATTGGGTGAAAGTCCGTAAAGACCTTCACTTTTTGTTCGTGATGGGCTGGTTTGAATTCAATTTATTAACTATGAGATTTTCTATTTAAGGAAGGGATTTTGGTCACTTTTTTCTTTTATTTTGTTTAAGCCAAAGTCAGTGGGCGGAGATACCCCACCAACATCAGAGCTCATGGTCAAGATAACATTAGGGGCCTGAGGATGTTTGAGTTTCCTCGGCTCTGCTAAATGGAGGCATATTTCCCCGTATAAGTTTCCTTTTCGTGCTATTTTCGGCTCCTTTTAGATGCTAGTAGCGTACTTTGACACATCTCGGCTGCATCTGGCTTGTCAGTGCATGCCTGAGAGCTACTTCTGGCCTTTAACGGAATGGCCTTTCTGGCCTCTCTTTTTCCATTGTTATATTGCGGCTAGTATAATTTCATTCACGACTGAATTGTATATAGCGTGTTACTTTTTCTGAGAGCTAATTCAGCCCATTTCCAATGCTTCACTCCATCCGCATGGAGCTAGCAAAGCGGCACACCAGCATCCGTCAAGGTCTTATTCAAGGGAGCTCCGCTAATGCGGACGACAGGCCTTCCCGACAATTTCTAGCGTACCCTGCTCTCGGAGCACTTTTTACTAATTTTCGAAGAAAACTAGTATTCGCCGAAAATTTGTCATATATATATATATATATATATATATATATATATATATATATATATATATATATATATATATATATATATATATATATATATACTGATGTGGCCAAATTATTATCACCTCATATAAAATCATTGTTAATCCTATTTAGAATCGAGGAACTATAGTTATTTTTATTGTTGGTTTGTAATTAGATTAGGTGTCCTTAACTACGAAGATTCGTGGAATGAAAAGATCCTTTTCCGCGGAATTACCTCCGTAATGGGTAATTAATTACCTGCAGCCATTTTGAGATAAATATGAATTCTGAGTTTTTATTGCCCTCTTAATTTGTTTGAGCTGCTAATTGTTTCTGTTTTATGGTTTCTAAGTAGCAGTTAAGGTGAAGTATTTTACCGAAAAATTTCAGTCTCCTTTTTGACTTTTGAAGGAGAACGTAAAAGTGGCTTTTGTAAAAGTAGTGATTTTTCAATATGGGTAAAGCAAAAGATATCAGTTCAGTGGTGAAAGCTAAAATTTCTACGTATTTGGAAGTAGGACACTATACTCATGCGCAAATAGCTCAAAAAGTGGGAGTAAGTAGGTCATTTGTTAGCAAATTTGCGAAAAGTAGAGTTGTCCGGCCGTCAGGAAGTCCGAAAAGAAAAGAGAAATGCGGTCGCAAGCCTAAAACAACAACCAGTCAAGACAGATATTTATTGCGAAAAGCGAAAGAAGACCGAACGCTATCCAGCAAGTCCCTAAGAGGTACTCTACGCGACGTTGGTGTGGAAATATCGGAGAGAACAGTTAGGCGTCGACTTTTCCAATCTGGGCTCTGTGCAAGACGTCCTCGTCAAAAGCAAAAACTAAATGCTAGGATGATACTACAAAGGAAAACGTGGGCGAATGAACATTTATCATGGTCTGCAGTCGATTGGGAAAAGGTATAAACTAATAATATCTCTTTTTTAAATATTACCTTGTCACACTTGAAATGACACAAATGACACTTGTCAAAAAGTTCGTCTTTTGACTTTATCCTTTTTTTATTTTCTGATCAGGTTATATTCAGCGATGAAACGATGATGAGTTTAACACTACCAATGGTCAGGACTGTCCGCAGATACAAAGGAGAGGAATATTCAGCTTCGTGTGTTCAGCAACGAGTCAAACAACCAGTCAGGGTCATGATTTGGTCGGCAATTTCATCGAAAGGACTCTTCCCACTTTACGTAGTCGAGGGAACAATGAATGCCAATCAATATTTAACTGTTCTACAGACACAATTGGTACCGACTCTCAACGAAAAATTTAATGGAGAAGCGATTTTCATGCACGACAAGGCTCCATGCCATACGGCGAAGAAAATCATTGAATTTCTAAGAACACAAGGTATCCAAATCCTTGATTGGCCAGCAAATAGTCCAGATATGAATCCGATCGAAAATATCTGGGCTATTTTTAAACAAAAAGTGGCAGAAAACTGCCCCCGGACAAAATCAGACTTGATTGCAGCAATGAAGGAAGTCTGGCAAAATGATACGGATTTAATCGAAAAAGCCAAAAATACGATAAGTGGAATGCCTCGTAGAATACAGCGTTTAAAAGATGCGAAAGGAATGTTCACTAAATACTAATAAATATGTTAATTACAATAAGTTTTAGTTTTTATTTGTAAAAGGTGTAATTTAGGACAAAAAACTTAAGATTTTCATAAGGTGATAATAATTTGGCCACATCAGTATATATATACACATATATATATATATATATATATATATATATATATATATATATATATATATATATATATATATATATATATATATATATATATATATACATATATATATATATATATATATATATATATATATATATATATATATATATATGCCTATACAGCTTATTTGATACAGTGACTATTTAAAAATGGAAATCACTGTAACTTTGAAATAAAGAACCCTATCCAAAAAATTTAAACGTATTTGACTAGATGCATGTTGAACGAATACAATGCAAACAAAAAATGTTCCAGCAATATTCCTCGGCGTTCCGTAAAAGAGAAATACCCTTCTATTTTTCGCACCGTTAATCTGTGTTTTTTTTGTTTCTTGAATTTTTGATTGTGTTAAGACATTTGCTTAGGTAATTTTTAGCAAGATCTTGTAAGCTGAAGTGCCAAAATGAGCCAAAATTTTAAAATGGGTCATCGCATCACAATTGAACAGCGCGAATTGGTATTAAACTACTTTAAAAAAGGACAAAGTGTTCGAAAAATTGCTAAAAATGTGAATTTGAGTGTCTCTACAGTGCAGCGCATAATTGAGCGCTTCGTACACGAAAATCGGGTAGAAAATAAGAGGAGAAATGCGCTAAACAATATTTTCACCGTATCCGACGAACGATACATTGTACGGAAAGAGAAAGCAAACACAAAGATTTCCGCTCCAAAATTGGTAACTGAGGTTCATCGTGAATTAAGGAAGTCATGTAGTGCTGAAACCGTCCGACGAGTGCTTCGCGACCATGATTTCAACGAGCGAGTAGCTCGTAGGAAGCCATTAATTACCAAAAAAATACAATGAGACGATTCGCCTTTGCCAAAGAGCACGTGGGAAAGCCATCCGCGTTCTGAAATACGGTTATTTTTGCGTAAGAGCCCAAGTTTAACATTTTTGGCTCCGACGGAATGTCATAGGTCTGGCGCAAGGCAAACACTGAGCTAAATAAGGAGAACCTCAAAGCTACTGTGAAGCATGGTGGTGGCAATTTGATAGTTTGGGCCTGCATGTCCGCAGCCGGAGTCAGAAATTTAAACTTTATTGAGGAAACAATGGACCAAACAAAGTACCTCGATGTACTCAAAAACAATTTGCTGCAAAGCACTGAAAAACTGGGTGTTCGCAACCAATTTCGGTTGCATTAAGACAACGATCCAAAACACAAGTCGGGAATTGTGCAGTCCTGGCCAATTTGGAAGTGCCCTCATTTGATGTCTCCGCCGGCACAGTCAGCAGATATGAATTGTTATTTTGTTTTGAGTTATTGCAACTTAATTTTTTAAAGAAGCAGTATCAAATAAGCTATGAGCCAATGTATATATATATATATATATATATATATATATATATATATATATATATATATATATATACATATATACATATATATATATATATATATATATATATATATATATAAATATATATATATATATATATATATATATATATATATATATATATATATATATATATGTGTGGATACACAAACACCTGCACGTAACTCACTTACATTCCACAACTCACCACACTACTTGACATGAAACACAACACATTTTAATTTAAAAACAAAGTAGGTTAAGAAAAAAATGTTTTATAAAAAATATTGTGGAGTTGTCAATTATTATTGTTCATATGAGTTGTCAAGGTTTTTCAATTTGTTCGAAGACATTTTTGATTGAATTGTGGGATAATAAAAAATTTGAATATCATATTCAACTCTAAAAATTAATAGAACTTTAAATGTCTACAGGCTATGATTTCAAGGTTTTTGGAAGGTGAAATTTAGCTAAATATGTATATATATATATATATATATATATATATATATATATATATATATATATATATATATATATATATATATATTGATATATATATATATATATATATATATATCAGCAAAATGAATAAGGGAGATAATCTCTGGAGTGGCTGATCCGATTGAGTTGAAATTTTTGGAGATCATAGACGTATGTAACAGTTAGGGCCACAATTTGCTAAAACTCAGATATCTTAAACCTTTTGGCGGCGGCGGGCATTTTTGTGAATTTTCAGGTACTCCTATATTTCCAAGCAGTGTAAATTTTTTTTAAAAAAAAGAATAATGAATGACGATTTATTGTGATTTTTGTTCGTTTATGATAAATAATTCGAAATTTTGAGCCTTGTATAGGCGCTGAGAGCCTAAAAGTAGGCAAGGCATTTTTTCCGAATTTCGATTTGTCATAGCTTCTAAGAAAAACAATGGATCATCGTGAAATTTGTCAAGTATATTGATATAGACTTGGATTTGACATACATGGACTTTCAAGACTGAGCGGGTAACTCTGTAGCTACAGCAGGCTCCTAAATAAAATCCTTCAAATCATCGACCTTCCTGAAAAATTTTTGATTTTTGAAAATAAATTGATATTATTTATAAATTTTGATTTTCGTTCACCAAATCAAATAAAAATTTTCAAAATCCCGCGGTAAACAAGAACGGCAACTCGCGATCAAATTACTTCTACTTTCAGCACTCAAAATTTTCTGTTCACGAGAACTGACGATCGCATAATGCGATCAATATGAAATTTACAAAACATATTGAAATTAGCTAGGACCAGTTCTGATAGAAGTGATTTTGAAATACGGGCAACACTGTGGCAGTGGTGCCATTTGGAAAAATCGGTGGGGAAAGAAAACTGATTTTTGGCCTATAGCTTCCGATTTAGCCACCAGATTTTAACAAAATTCACGCAGTAGATGAACCTTACTTTAAGATAGATTTCACTGAAACTTCGTAAAAAAGTTAGTATAGGGTTGCCAGCTATGACAATTTTGGTCTCCCAAATATTGTTAATTTCCTCAGGAAAATAAAGGTTTTCCCCTATAACTTCCGGTGCAGTAACGAAATCAAAACGAAATTCATGCGGTAAGTAAATCTTGTTACATTTCTAATTCTGTAGGAATTTCGTTGAAAAATCGTGAAAGGGCTGCCAGCTATGATGAATTTCGTAATTTATTGACATTTCTTTATCGAGCGATTTTGTCATAAAATTTTCAAATGGGCATGATCCTCCAATGACAATTAACAACAAAAATTTAAAAAATTTGGACGGTGGTCACAATAAAATTATATTCACTCTTATAACTACCAGCGCAGTCATTCAATCGAAACGAAATTCATAGGGTGGGTTTAACGCAACGTGAAGCAGCTATGGTGCTAGCACATGATTTCCAGCACCAGACAATTTCGTAAATATTGCACCAACATATGTTTCCATTTTGTATTGATAAGCAAAGCATTTACAATAAAATAAGCAACCAATATTTCAATTTTCCGAGTTTTGGAAATTTTTCGGATGGCAACCCCAGACATAGTTTAATCGCTAAAACTTTCGGTGACATCCTTGGATGAAAACGAAATTCAAAGGATAGGCTGATTAAGCACGAGCATGTTATGGTAGACTTATTGCTGCTGTGTTGAACAAATGTTGCCAGCACTGATAATTTTCATCATTTGTGTTATAGGAAATACTGTCAGAAAATGATATTTGTTCCTTTGAGTAAGATATGGTTGATATGATACTACAAAGAGGTGTATAACGTATTCACACATATTTAAATCCCTCAGAGATAGCTTCTTCGAAAATTAGTTTTCTAGCGGTTCTGATGCGCTAGACTTTTTTTATTGACTTGCCCTCTCGATGGGTCACAGTCTCAAACCCTGTTTGACAGGCTCTTGTCTGGTCTTTGGATAAGTTGAGATGGCTGCTTAGCATCCGATTATTTGCGAAACTCATGGCAATTGTCATATAAGGAAACAGTTATTTTTTTTATACATTTTTTTATACCCTTTGAGATATAGTTTTGGGGTGTTTTACAGAAAAGTTTCTGAATTTGATTGCCTATATTGTGGTTTCCAAAAGCAGAGCAAGATGTTTTTGTTTTTTTTTCAAAATCGGGACATGGATTTCGTGTTTAGGCGGTACATTTACTCATATGGAACCAATGATGCAAAAATCTTACCTCTAACAGCATCATCAGCTCTAGCGGTAGATTGTGATCGTGAAAGTTATTCGTCATCACTACCAGGTTTACATTTTCCTTCAATCAAAATCAAACAACTAAGAGAAGTTTTCTAAAATTTATTTACAAATTTATGTTGAATAAGTGAATGAAAGATAAAGCGAAAACGTCATACTAATCTTTAAATTAGCTTGAGCCTCCTAGTCAGTAAAAAATTCAAACCTGTGATCGTCTGCTTAGCAGCGATGACCGAAAAGCTTTGGGCTTCAAGCATCCGAGACAGATCCTTAACTATAAGCCGCGTTGTCATCCACCTCTCTACAAACACAAGCAACACGACATCTTGCTGAAAAGCAAGAACGAATTTGCATGTGTCGAAAAAATGATGTCAAAATCGTAGTGAACGAGTTTAGAAGCAAAGTAGAAATGGAATTGGGTCTTATACAAGGCAGGAAACTGAGCTGGAGGCTAATGTGAAGTATCGCATTGACAAAGATCGCGCAGCACTTTTCACGTGGCGACCTGTCTTCTCCAATACTTGGCGCCTTAAACCTCGGGCGACCTATTATATATTCACATTTATGTAGTGAAGCCTATACTGGTGAATCGAGCGGTCCAATTTGGGAAGGCAGCAAACGTCAAGAAATTGACGAGATTACAAATATCAGTTTGTATAAGTATCATGGGTGCATTAAGAACCACTACAAGGGCCGGGTAGGAAATGATTGTTGGGCTGATGCCCCTGGGTCGGTTCTTTTTTAGAAGCGCTTGCTTAGCGTTAATGCGCGCTAAAAGCTTAGGTATGCTATACGATACAAATTTCGGGGGCCACACCACTGTTCTTACAGAATAACAAAGAAGGTATGGTATTGTCGCTCACAATAGGGACAATATACCATAACAGAAACTTTCTCGTCAAGATACCCCCAGAAACAGATTCAATGAACAAGTTAGTCACCGATGACGGTGACGACTGGATATACACGGTTGAATCAAAGACAGGTGCAGGAATCCGCTCAGCTATTTACTCAACGGATCTGAACTTTCACCTCTAGTATAGATTGCCAAATTATGCTACCGTTTTTCAGTATGAAGTATACGCCATACACATGGAAATTGAGATCGTTAGAGAAACATCAACAAAACCAAAGATAATTTGTATCCAAACTGATAGCGATTCCCAATTTTGCGTCTCACAGATAACTCGTGCAGAGCAACGAAAAAGCTGATGAGTTGGCAAGGGCAGGTCTAGGAACTATAAATAACCCGTGTATTACCGTACCACGGTCACTTGCTGGCAACACAACCAAATAAGATTCAGCGACATGGGCTAGCCTGAAATTCAAACCAGCTGGCCAGCTGCTCTAGCACTTGAGAGCAACGATTGGCTTCCTCACAGATGATTGTCTTAAAGCATTTCGTTCTCAGAGCAGAGACATTTATGGAAATGAAACAAGCGTTTACATATACGAAATTTAGTGAGCAATTTGACTATAAAGGTCAAATCTTTAATTAGAGCAAATCGAGAGAACCCAACTAACAATTTGCGCCCATATGTTACTAAATGCAGTTTTTTGACGCGAATACGTCGTGAATACTATGTCAAGTCGGAATTGTTTCGTCATTTTTCCTTCAAAGTAAAATTCCTTGATAGGCAAAATTTTAGTAAAGAAGTGGTAAAAACTACTTCTGACGCGTCTTTATAGGCAT
Organism: Nemotelus pantherinus; assembly: GCA_963978885.1. Classification (NCBI taxonomy): domain Eukaryota; kingdom Metazoa; phylum Arthropoda; class Insecta; order Diptera; family Stratiomyidae; genus Nemotelus; species Nemotelus pantherinus. The sequence continues at coordinate 74,808,126 of OZ022265.1, read as the reverse complement.
TGTGTCCATAAGGGATTAGTTCCTTCAGTGCGACTTAATCAAAATCCCAATAAGGCACATTGTACGTCAAAGTTACCACACAAAAAAAACGGAAACTCGCAGGTAATGGTTACGTAGTGGCGCCTATACCCATAATGATTTCGTTCTGACAATTCTTTAAACGTCAATACGGAGTCCCATGGAGCGAAGTTAGTAAGAAAGTCTCGACCGTTCAGGACAACTAGTTCAGGACAGGACATAGCTTTAAATTTACATGGGTATTTTAAGCCAATCGATTTTTGGTACGCTTTCCGCCATTTTCCGCTCTTTTTCAATGTCCCGCGATTTCATATGAGATGGCCAGTAGAGAAAATTTTTCTTTCCCTACGCTTCTGAGACAACAGTGTACTGTTTGCCATTACTATTTTTAACATTACTTAAGGGGTTAGGTACAATTGGGACGTCCAAAAAAAGCTCTTTTTTAGAAGTTTTTTTTAGACACACATTAAAATAATTGATAACAAATGTTTTTTTACTTGAAAGATATATATTTGTAGAAGCTATTGTAATTTTGTTAAGGTAACAGGTTGACAATTAGTCGAAATAGAGTAAATTTTCGAGGGGTCCATACAAAAATTTGTTTTGCCGTGATCACTGTAGCTTGTCACTGGATCATCCGAAATAAAAAAAAATCGGGGAGTATTAGTTAATAACATAGTGCTCCGGATGAACGAAAGACTTTGGCAGATTTTGATTTTTCGAAAAATGGCAGTTGTTGAAATTCAAAATTGTATTTTAGACCAAAGTTTCACTCACATTTTCGGTTATTGAAAAAAAATATCGTCCAATCGAAAAATCCTTCGTTCGTCCGGAGGACAATTACATATCAAATAAGTGAGGAAAATTTCATGATGATCGATAAAGCCGTTTTCAAGTTGCAGTGATCACCGACTTCGAAAACTTAGTTTCGAGAAAAATGCTTTTAAGGCATGCAAAAAAGGGCTTTATGCATTAGAGACGACTTCATTCAAAGTTATTTATCTCCATAAAGAATTGTCCGATTCGTCTGAAATTTGCAGAGAATGCTTATGAAATATACTACTTTTAGAAAATGCAAAGAAAATAAAATCGATTTTCTCAAAATTCTAAGTGTACCTGCCCCTTTAACGGAATTTCGCGCACTACTACCGCAAATGTCACAAGATGCGTTTATTTGTCGTTTTGATAGGCACACTATGGGCATATCTCCGTTCGATGTTACTTTGAGGCCACTATTAAGTAGCAGTATTCCCGAAATGAGACTTAGTGAAAAACCAACAGTAAGTGAACTACACTTTCGGACGCCTGAGATATGTGCATTCAAAAATCAGAGTGTTTGTAATGTGTTTAAAAACAAGTCAAAGAGTAAAAAACGAACAGTAAGATAGAGAAGACTGCGTTGGCAAAATTATTAAAAGGGTTTAACAAAAAAATATTTTGCAAGTTTTGCTTTATCCTTTGTATCGCAAAATTTTGCAAATCTTTTTCAAAGTCTTTTGAAGATAGTATCCAACTGCTGCTAAATGAATGTGCAGATTTGCTTTCAATAAAATTTCTTTACTGTAGTAGCATTCTTTTGTGCCTCTATCGAGAACGGACTAAGATTGTAGCATTAAAACAACAACAATCTTGTCCCACTTGTTTGAGTTTCCAAAGCTACTTTCTTAACCAGCTCTTGACAGAGGCGCAAAACAAACGCAAAAAGTATTGGCCAAATTTATGTTAAACTAACTGTTTCGTCTTGGGCTTCGAGCGCCACAATGGGATCAGCATGCTGATCCCGTGTTTTGTACCTATGATCTACGAGCTTTTGGTTATAACGTGTCAAATGGCCTACTATCTCTATATCTATCGTACACTTCGCCAACGCTGTTCGCGGAGGAGAAGTTTATCAAATTTGACCATGGTCCCATAGTTTTCCTACGCTACTACTAACGCTCAGATTCAGAAAAATTGCTTCACTTCTCACTGATGTTTTCATCTCTAAATATCTCTCTGTTCTGAGAGCTTGTACAAATGGAATAAGACTAGCATTTGACAACTTACGTAGAAGCTACGCGATAGAAGACACCATCACCGAGCGTACTCTTTGCGAGTGTCCATACAATTTTTAAGAATTAATAAAAGCGGCTAGTACGTCTTCGCTGAGCCACTTGATTTAAGTTTAGGTCACTTGAAAGTTCTAACTAGCCAGCGGTGGGTGGCAAATTAGTCCAAACTGGTGGTCTAAGGCAAACCGAACCCAACCGAACTTTCATGGAAAACTCTAAACGACCATTGAAAGTTATTTTTACGGGCAGCCGAGTAAATTTCATTCTAATTGGGGTCTAGTGCAAGTGTTAAGTTACGATTTAAATATTTATTGTTTGAAATTTTTTAAATTTAAATACTTCAATAAAGTGCAGAGTAAATTGGTATCAAATTTACTTAAAGTTTTTTCAGTCTTAAAAACCCATTTTTTAATTGGCTGAAACTACTTTTACGGGGCTAAAAAATTCACATTTTATTTAATCTTTGTATTTCACTTTATTATTGATTATACCTGTGTGCCAGCACCTGAGGCAGATATCAAAATTTGTATTATCATACATACATAACTATCAACAAAAATAAATAGATGAACCTGGTTTATAGGCCGTATACCAAAGCAAGTTTTATCCACTCTTTTTTCCACTAATCGGTCACCTTACTCCTAAGGTTCAGCCTGCTGCAACTCTTTTTTGAAACCCTTTCTTGTCTCATAGCACGAATCAAACTCGTTAGAAAAGCATCTAAAGTAAGTACAGTTGCCATCATTCCAAATATTGCACATTATATTCCATTTTGACGAGTCTGATTCATGTTACGGTTTTGGGCTGCCGACTTTTGGAGCTGGCCGACATTAGAATCATTCATCCAATTTCAAATTATCTCATGCCAGCTTCATCTTTGGTTTCATGGCCCATCAAATCAGTCAACCCAGTTTTTCCCTGTTTTGAGTAAGACCTACAGCTGCTACCAAACTTATATGGAAAGCTCATAAGCTATTTTTCCATCTTTAACAAGAGATGATTACTTCATTTAACTTTTTCTGAATACGATTCTATAGAACACAAATTTAAAAGCCACTCATTTTGGAGGGAAATTCTCATTTCAGATTTTCATCCTGCTTATTATATTTGGATGATTTTCATTTTCCATTCTATTTGTCATCGAATGACTCGTTTGCACGAACCCACCACAAATTTATGTACCTAATAGATCCGCTCGTTTCAAAAGCACAAATCATCACTGTCGCGCCACATTTAGATACTACCAGTAAAGCCTAAAAGTTTCTTTATTTTTCACGATGACGTCACAAGAATGTTTCATTCAACACGCTACAATCTTTGTTTTGTCCTGTTAACGACTTCTTCACTTTTATATTTTCACAATTCCTCAGAACACCATGCAGCTATACATATTTCGATATTTTATTTGCAAAAAGCAAACAGCCTTCTTTCGCTGTTACTACACATCTACAACTTCCATGCAAAATTCTGTTTTCTTACTTAAACCTCTATTTACTCTTAAATGAATTGTATATCTCATCATCATATGAAAGATACATTCCTTTTCGGGAATGCCGCAAGCAGTGCGAGTTTTGATTTATCTATTTCAAACATCGTTAGTACATACATCTGCTCTTAAATGAATTTCGAAGCTGTATTCGCATGCATGTACATACATACCTATTTAGTCATAAAACGAAAAGGAAATAGAGATAAGGCAAATAAAATCGAGATTTACTAAGGAAATGCTAGCGGGGGCGCGAAGTAGTAGATGGGCGATTGTAACATTGTGACATTAAAATTTCGCGTAGTCTTTAGGAATTTAAATGAGCTTCTTCGAAAAGTCCCTCTTATGCAGTTAAGAAAATCACGTCCTGTTAGCTTCGATAATTTTTGTTTTGGTGATTTGCATAGTTCACCTCATGAATTTTTATTTACTGATTTTTGTTAATGTTCACAATGCTTTCATTGTGCACGGGAGGAATTTCAATGATCTGGGATATTGCTTTACGTTCGAAGTTTTGTGCGGCAAGGTGGTTTTCAGCAAGAATATACTTTTAGCAGAAAATCGTGTTTGTGTATTTGTGACATTTACTATGTCGTGAAAACAGGCTTGTTTGTTTCCATTTTGTTCTAAAGAATAAATAAAACGTTTGATAAAATAAAGTAGTAACTTTAAAACTCTTGCCAAGTGTGGAGATCGAAGTTAGCTGATACTTACTTGTACTTGTAACTTGGTGAAGCAATGACAATTTCTTTTGATATTTCGAAGGCTTTGGCAAAGTCTGGCACCCAGCCCTATTAGCAAATATTCGTGCATTTGGTTTTCACCCCGTACTCGTCAAATGGATTGAAAGTTTCCTCGTAGATCATTTCTTTCAAGTTGTTTTGGATAGACTCATAACATGTGTCCACACCACCAATGCCGGGATTCCACAAGGTACTGTTCTTTCATCAACTCTCTTCCGTTTATTTATAAAACAACCGCCTTTCTTCCACTTTCAATCCGATTCATAGTTTTGCCACTGACAAAGCCCTTGATTTCGCATATTCTTTTGATAAAGTGACCGTGTCTCGCAGAAACACTACACTGAAAAAACACATAGCGCTAGACGCCATAGTTTATAGACTTCTGGCGCCATGAACATAGTCGATTTCGGGATTGTGATAAAATATAGCGCCACACGCCATAATACATGGCGAAAAGTGCATAGGAGCAGGTGCTATGCTTATAGCACTATGCAGATGGCGTGGAGGGCTATAGTACATGGCTCGGAGGACTATAATACATGGCTTGGAGGACTATAGTACGTGGCGTGGAGGACTATAGTATATGGCGTGGAGGGCTATAAGCATAGCGTCTGCTCTTATGTATTATGGCGTGTGGCACTATATTTTATCACAAATCCACCAAAATCGACTATGTCCATAGCGCCAAAAGCCTATAAATTATGACGTCTGACGCTTTGTGTGTTTTCAGTGCATCTGAAGATTATCCAGTTCGCATCCAACAAAAGGCCACGAGCATTCTCAGTTCTGAGCATCTGGAGGTAGAGCAGTTGATGTTAGGTGATGGAATTCTATTGACTATATTCCCGAGGGATAAATTACATCAAAGACCATATCCTCTCCTATACTCAAGAAGCTTGCTGACATTTATACATCTCCTGACACAGTATGGCTGCGAGTTATAATTGGAGTGCCATGAGCCATATTACATGGCTCATGACACTATGTAATATAGCGTGTGGGGCCATAATTTCTGTGTCGTGTAATTATGGCGCTGGGAGCCATACTTCATAGCTCGGGGTACTATGTACATAGCGTGGGGCACCATAAATGCTGCGCTATGTTACATAGGACCACACGCTATGTAGATACTGACATTATGGCGCGGGGAGCCATATTGCATAGCTCAGAGTACTATGTACATAGCGTATGGGGCCATAAATAATGCGCTATGTTACATAGCTCTGGGCACCATGTGGATTTTTTTCAGTGTCCTTCTTTTAATAGAAATTGCATGTTTGTATAGCTAAACAGGGACCTAATAAGCATTATCACTTGGGGCTCAACGAACTGTGTTGCGTTTAATGCACCCAAAGTCCAATGCTGTCGTCTTTCACTCAAGCCTTACCCTCCTGCTGCTAGCCACACTATTTTCGTTCATGGAGTAGATATTTCCGAATTCCCTTCGCTAAATTTATTTAGGTCAGGAAAACAAGGCAAAAAAATGGCCAAACTACCAAAAAAAATCCAATTGGAAATTTTTCGACGGAAATGTGTTTATTGTTTATTTATATAGTATATGTATGTAGTGGCCTATACAGACTATACGATGCAATGAAATGTAGAAAGTCCGTGTAATGCACCCAAACCCAAAATTCTTTTTTTCTAAGGTGTAGTTGAAGTGGAGCTTTCTACTTAGTTATCGTACTGACGTTTTCCATACTTATTCCATGGGTATATGTGTACTTGAAAATATTTGACGATACATCTACTAAGCAGGCGTGTTGTCGAGTAGAAGGAGGACACCTTTGGTTAATTTTTCTCTTCTATTTTCTTTCATAGCTTATTTTAACCACTCTAGAATTGAAACGGTGTATTCTGCAGTTAGTGAGACGCCATTGTTTGCAAAATCGATCAACAGCATCCGTTCTGAGTCCCAAAAGCAGCAAACAGTTGAAAAATTATAGCTGCCAATTTTGCATATCAACGCATTTTACCTCTTATTGCCAAAAAGGTGGGCACTAAAGCTAAATCCATTTGCTATCAGGACTCTATCGTGACTTATTCATCCCCATCTTGGATTCAACTCGGGTTCAAATACGTCGATTTGAGACCTAAGTTCAGATTAAGGTCTAAAGAACCCAAGTTAATTATACTTAGGTATAGGTTAGATTCTAGTTCAAGTGTACGTCAGATTTTAAGCAAATTATTGCCAGGATAATCACAGCCGCTGTACAGGTTGGATATAACTATTAGTGTATAAGAAAATACCTTGCGCAGAAAAAATTCTAAAAAAAACTCCCGCACATGAGAACCGCTAGAAACACTAATGTTCGAAGTAAAGTAGAGGAAGTTTTTAGATGTTGAGTACATTTTCTACCACACCTGCTCCTCATTACAGCCAATTCATTTCAAGAATGCATTGAAACTAGTATCGTGGAAACTCGTATTGTTCTCAGGGTCACCATTTGCACTAATTTCAAAGTTTAGAAGAGTAAACTATTGTTACGTGTATTCGTTTGAAACCATTTAAATAAAACGTTTAAAGCCGCATCTCCTATAACGTGAGTGATGAAAATGTTTAGTTCTGGTAACACTTTGGCAGCATTGCAGCCAAAAGCCTACCATAAGTGCTTCACTTCAAAATTATATAAACTTGTGAATTTCTTTTCTATCCGATGACTTCATCGAAAGTTACTGGGGTAGAAAGATATTTGGGGTTGCCATTCGAAAAATTTCCAGAATTTAGAAAAGTTTTACTTTGGTTACTTATTCTTTTATTAAATATTCGTCATATGAATACTTATTGTTAGCATTTATTGATACGAAAATAACAAAAACCAAAACAACAAAAACTGTAGTGAAATTGAGGCAAAACAGCAACTACGATAATTCACACACTATGATGATTATTTAAGCGAGCCCTGTTGGTTCTGCCGCACGCCTGTACCGCCACTAGTCATATGGGCTGGGTAAACGGAAACCTTTCCCGTGACCGTCAAAGGAGCACCCTTGTTTCTCTCCGCAGGGGTGACACAAAGGCTTGGGGATGGGTCTGAGCTGGTGGTTAAGGTGAAAGTTCACCCCCGGGGGTTTCTGGATCCAACACTTCCTTTTGCCCGGCTCTGGAACCTGGCAAACCACTGTCTACACAATACCGAACCGTTAGACTAAAAGAGAAACCTAAGCAGCAAGGTTTACAGGTTCAACTTACTGTGAAAACCTATGGAACCCTCAGAAGGTCGTGAGGAAATCTGCCTCATGATGAAACCGAACCGGAACCATTAAATAAACAAAATCTGCGGATCAATAAAATCGAACTTTCCGCCAGTACTACTGGAGAGAAGTCACTAGAGAAGCACCCCTTTCAAAGGAGTTCGAAGGTAATGCGATCACCAACGACGAAAGGCGAAACGGCACAGGGTCAGGCAATTGAGAGATTGCGGACCTTGAAGCTAGATGGAGAACCCACTCCGGGAGTTACTGTAAGTCCGATGGATGTAGCGGTACTACTCAGCAAAGTCTGGTAGCACGTCTTAGAAATCGCTGGCCAGTCCAACAGTAGCGGCGGTTGAGATGGCATTTAGCAAAGCAGTGACCAAGAATGGAGGCGGCAATATGGAAGCTTTGCAGGTCACAGCGGCTAAGCCTCCTAGCAGAGCTGTAACTGGCACTGGAGGTGGTGACTCCAAGAATCTGCAGTCCACTGTAAAGGTGGTGGGAGCTGATCCAGCAGCATGGTTGCAGTGACGCTGGAATCTAAAAGAAAACCCATGCATACCCAAATAAAACCTAATGATATGACTTCGAGCAAGCGCCAACGCTCAGAAGAGCAAACCTCACCGAGAGCAAGTCGATGAAAAGATCACAACAGAAGACGGTAGCTCGGTCTTTTAGGGACGTAGCCGCTAGTCACCTTAAGCTTGCCGTCGTCGACAAATAGGAGCACCTGGATTGGTGACTTCAGTACAATAAAATAACAATAATTAGTTAACTTCATTTTGGCATACATGGATAATTTAACGCACCTATCGTTCAGGTGGCATGAAATACGACTGCATAACAGTACTTACTATTGAGCTGTACATGTATGTTTTGTTTTTCTTTTTCACTGCCATCCTGGTCTATAAATCAGTCACACAGCCAATATAATAATAAGATTGCTTGCAATAGTTACTAAAAGCAATTCTCGCACTTTAAGCTGCTTAGTTATGAAATCAGGTGCTTAAATTTATTCAAACTTTCAAAACAAGCAGCTTGTTGGTAAATATAATGACCATTTTGTGTTAAATTGCAAACAAACATAGCATTCGGTGACAGTTCTACAAAATATTCTAAGTGCTAATGAAAATGAATTATTCAATGGGCATTGCTAAATTGAGTTAATTGTTTCAAGCCAATTTATTTTGGGATATTTGAACACACTTTAACCTACGCTCTTTGGGCTCGATGTCAGAACAAGCACCATCATCTATTTGCATTAATATATATACACAAAATAGATTTCTTGTATAAATATCAAATCGATTTCACCTAATAAACATGCCATTTTTTTACATTTGGTATAGCTTAGTGAAGCGTGATATATAATATATTATAAAGCCTATCAACTGTACACTGCCAATCAAAGGACCATTATACGTGCAAGCTTAACGAAGAGATGTTACAAGCATAACACCCTTATGTTTGACAAGAAACGAATTGTTGATACTCCTAGTGTAATTATTCCAATACAGTAATTTTGTTATATCAAACAAACGAGAAAATTACATAGATCCACTTGTGCAGAAGAATTGATTCGAATAGGATTTATTTGATTTGAAACTTGTACACGTTGTTAGCTCAAAGTAAATGCATAGTTTTCATTTATTGAGCTATCCAATAGACGAACCACACGAATGACACAAATTTGCAGGTGTGATGTGAATTTCAAGGTGCGAGCACATACAGTACCAGCAACTTGCTAATATTGAACGGAAGCTATAGAATACTACGAATAAATTCGTAAATGTCAAAAGTTAATCAGACGTAAATTCAATAATATGTTACTGTTATTTATACTTCAGTGATCCTACGTGTTCAACACTCTTGTTTCAATGACGCGAAGCAATCCGTCTTCCGAAAGTGTTCAAACTTCATAACGAATCGGTTCAGGCTCCAGTTGTAGAGACTGAATTCAGTACGTTTCCTTTTCCGACGAAATTTCATGCTGAGGAAACACACGAAAGTGCTATCATAGACCTATTTCTCAATAAACCAGTGTACGACAAGCATTTATGGCCTTGGTGTACACACTCCAATCCAACTTATGACAACATATTTATCCGCTTAATTAACGAATTAGATTAGGTATCCAAATAACTTTCTCTTCGACTCGCTTATGCTGTTTGAATGACATGGAAAACATTTGTATTTCTGAGGACTTTTCGACAACTTGTCGGTCTCTACCAGCATTTCAGCCGGATACAGATCGAATCTTTGAGAACATGTGGTCGCCACTCACAGCCTCCAACTTTACCGAACACAACTCGGATATCGCTCTCTTTGGACTCGGGTACAAGCTGGTGTAAACAAGGACACTAATGGACTTTTGATGGGAATCCAATGGAAATAATCTGCTTCAATATTACGTTTGCCTCTTGATTTGACGCTGCGGTTCCTGTTCTTCGCATCATGAGATCCGTGCTGTTGGCACATTAGGGATGTAAATAAGTGATACATTAATGCTAAGAGGAACAGAGTACTGTGAGTTTGGTCTATGAAAAACGGGAGACAGTGAACTTACTTAATATAGTACTTTTGAAATCATTCACGATTTGGTTTATCTCAATGTTTCAGACAAATACGAGCAGTGATTTGAAAAACATGTGAACTTGAAATATCGGGTGCTTGAATTTAAAGCAAACTGATAGCACACTTCAAGTTTGAGAATCCGGGATGGTGTATCTGTGACTGTGTATGGCTATGGAGTAAAACTGTTATCATAATCATCATCTTCCACAGCAGCAACGTATTTGAAATTATTTGAAATAAAAATAGCCAAGTTTTTTCGCGCCGCTGTCGAAAGCACTTTCAAATTGTAGCATTAAAAACAACGGCAACTCTTGTCTCAGTTGTTGTTTTAAATGCTCCTACTTTGGTCTGCTCTCGAGAGAGGTACGAAAAAACGCGGTTAATATACCTTTAGTTTTTTTAAAGGTACTTGACGGCGTAATGATCGGAGCCCGCCTTGATCTTGTGGATACACAAGCACAAAAAGACTTATCTCACACATATATTCCACGACTCTTCACACTACTTGACACAAATTAAAAGTGTAAAACAAAGTAGGCTTAAGAGAAATGAAAATGATTGTCAAAAAAAAACTGAGAGACATGTTTTGTTGTCAGACTAAAAAGTGTTCAATTCGGAACACAATATAGCTCATCCTGATATTCGCGCTTCACGAAAGCACATTGTAACCAAATTCTTCTGGCCTAAGTGGCAATGTTATTCATCTTGAATAACATTGCCACTTAGGCCCAAGCATGTCTGTCTTGTCAAAAGTGCAAGATAACCAGACATGTGAGCAAACCTGTATCGACCTTCCCTACGGTCTCCAAACGTTTTAAGGTCATTCACATCAAAATAGTTGTTTCCCTAACACACTCACAAAGATACATTTATTATCCCACCATTATCGACCGTTTCACGCGTTGGCCTGAAGCAATTCCTTTTGCCAGCATTACTGTTTTACTAAGCTCTTGTGTTGTTAAGTTCCCCAATACATTGTCACCAACCAGGGCAGACAATTCCAGTCAGCGCTCCATGCTAAGCTCGGTCGACTCTTGGGCTTCGAACGCAATCGTACCACAGCGTCAGGCCGACTGTTTGCTAGAAAGATGGCATCGTACATTTAAATCGGCTATTATGGCTCACAACGATGCGTCCTGCACCAGAACACTACCCCTACATTTTCTTTGATTACGATCTGTAATTCGAGAAAAATTCACAGTGTCACCGGCACAACTCTTATACAGAGAGAACTCACGTCTTCCTGGTGATTTTCTTCATGAAAATCCTAGGAAGATTAATCAAACCGACTTTGCCTCCGAAATTTCGGCAACTATGGCAAAACTCCGGCCGGCGGACGCAAAACATCACACGACACCAGAGCCGGTTCTGTCCATATTTTTTGCCCGGGGTAGAACGACATTTGGCTCCCTCTATATTATGATTCTCATTTTTTGACCACCTCTTTCCCGACTGCGAGTTCTTAGCAAGTTTTTACTAGCACTTGCTAGTATTTAACTCAACATGAAATTTTTATGAAAAAACTAGACACTTGCTCATTCGAGCACTACAGCATATCACTATTTTCTCAAAATTATCTCGTCTCAAGTTTTCGATATGCATAAATATTTTTCTTCCCCAATTTTCGGCTTTGTAATGCTGTTGTTTTTTTCTAATATTCAAAAGAAAATCAAATAACACGTTCGGTCAAACAAACAAAAGTAAGCTTTAAATATATATTAAAGACATAAATTATATGAAAAACTCAGATTGCTATGCGGTATTGGCAAGAGTGAAACTCGCTGTGCTCATCCGCTCTCAATCACTTTAATACACAAAAATTACACATTCTGTGAAGAGTTTTTAGTTTCTTGCGTCTTCGTAGATCTCAAATAATTCTTTAAAATTTTTCATTTTGAAAAAGATCGTTCTCCTGCTGTAACTGTTAAGAGTAAAGTCAGCACAATTTTCAAATATCTTCAATGCTGAAAATAAATTCCAGGATATCATTGGAAGAGTCGTGCTCCTTAGTAAGAGCTAAACGCATAGAAATTTCTTCTTCTGTTTAAATCTTGATATCCATTATTTGTCAACGCTTCTTCAAGCTTTGAGCAATGCTGAAGTGTAATTTTATAAATTAAACATTTGTTCAGAGTCTCAAATAGGCTCATCTTTGGCTTCATATTTTAATTTCGTATCAAGTATTAGTTGCGGGTTTCTTCACTCTGGATCCCTCTCAAATATTCCCCTAAAACAGAATTGAATCCCGCAACAGCTTCTACTAACTTGAGAAAATGGCTATCGTCGGGCCCATATAATGCATCTGAGCCTTCTCTAAACGCTGAAAATGGTGAGGCTAGAAATCGCACAGAAATCGCATAGTTAATAAACGTTTAAGAACAATTTCCCAGCGCTCAATTTCCTTTGATATTTGATTTTGTAAAGAAACAGTCTGTGGTTTTCCCTGTCATCGATTCTAGCTCTTAGTCCCTCCATTACTTGAAACTCGTCATGTGAACTACAATAGTGTCATGTTCCTTGTTAGTTCGACTTTAATGGCCACAGTTCCTATAACCTGTACTAGAAAATGAATGACTACTTTTCTGAGTTGAAAATATAAAGCAGCAAAAACATTTGCATTAAATATAAACCAGCTGGCTTGCCATTATTACAACTATCTTTGATAGTGCTGTGGACTAAATTTGCTATTTTTAGTGACATCAAATCGAATAAAATCGAATGTTTTAATTTGGATGGGGCCTTTCTGTACAATAATTATAATTATTTTCTTTATCAGTGTGGGCCATGAATAAAGATCACTAAGCTCTGATTCAATTGAAAAACTACACACCTCTATTGACATCGAAACCGAAGACCACAGACTAGAATTATTAGGAAGTCTATCATCCCGTTTCGTTTTTTTCTCGCGATTCCGTAAAGGAAGGGAAACGTTCGTCTAGCAAAGCATTCGGCACGTTTGAATAATAAATCTACGAATTCCGTGGTTGATGAAGTGGTTGTCACGAATTTATTTAGTCATACTGCTACAACTTTTTTTTTAAATTGAATTAATGATAAAGTCAATATTGAATCAAAGAATAGAATCAAACTATTTTTCAAAATAATTCAAGGGGAGTGGGTAACAAGAAAACATAAAAATTTTTATTTGATTATACAATTCTCTAGGCTGTTCAGCCACTAGAAACGATCCAAACAAATTTTTGAAGGTAAAACATTTTGATCTGTCATCTAGAGATCATGAAACCAGGCAAAAAAACTTATCTATTTTACATTTTCAACAACTTATGTGTAATTTCTATTATCGGATACGTCAACAAATACAACCTGCCATTGTTCTTCTGCAGAGTTGATATTTACGAAAAATCACTTGACCCCGTGTAAAATGTAACGCTGTTTCACCGTAAGTGAATTTTATATGCGAATAGGGCTGCTTTGAAATTTAAAAGGCAGATAATGATCTGTGAGAACAAAGTAAGTATTGAAAAAAAGAGCAAATAAGAGTATTTTAGAAAAAAAAAGCAAATAAGAGTATTGAAAAAAGAACAAATAAGAGTATTGAATAAAATGGACTTTGAATATTTGTGTATTTTGATATTTTTGTTACTATGAACTAAAGATGATCGAAATCTCGATTGGCTCCAAAGCGAGATCCAGCCCTGCACGACACCGAAGATATTTATCTTCAGACAACTCGACTCTTGTTCTCACGTCTTCGTTAGACTTGATTCGGTTCTTCCATCACTTCTTCCACCGTATGACAGTCCATTCAAAGTCTTAGCCAGACATACAAATTACTTCACACTGAAAATCAGGAATAAATCCTTCTCCAAAATAGCGAAAATTGGAAACATCGACCACATGATTGCTGTCTTCAGCTCCCGGAAAGAGACCAACAGGGGAAGGTTTCTTTTGCTCCATACGTCTCTCTGGCTGGTCGCACTACAAAGGTGCCACTCTCGTACGCCTCGCAATAACACGTAAAGAGGACTATTGTGGATACACAAACATAAAAAGACTTATCTCACGCATACATTCCACTACTCTGTACACTACTTGACACAAATTAAAAATGTAAATACAAAGCAGGCTTAAGAAAAATGATAAAATTTTTGAATTAGAAAAAAATAGAATAGTAGTTGTCAATTTAAAACAGAGCTGTGTTTGAAGTTTGTAATTGTCACAAAAGCAAATGATTTGAAAAAATTTATTTAACATTTAAACAATTACAATTTATAAAATAAATAAGATTGCTGCTGATAACGTTTTATTAATTTTCGGATCTAATCCTAAAGTCTCCTTCAACGATCTTTTCCATTGTGGCCGATTGTGAATCGATGTCATCCAATTAGGCAGCCCTAAGCGCCAAGCATCCTGAATAACGGCATCCCTCCAACGTTAACAAGGTCATCTAACATCAAATCTGCCGAATAGGATTTTACGAGTAGGTTCTTCTTCGCTCACTCGAGCTTGGTGTCTTGTCCACAGGAGACTACAAAGCTATATCCTATTATTATATATATCTCCGCTTCTAGGTAGAGAGCATACAATTCGTGGCTGTAGCACCTTCGAAATTGGCTTCCTTCACGTATAGGGCAAACGATTGTCCGCAAAACTTTCCTGTTGAACGCGGCTCGGAAATCAGAGTGCCTTTTGCTGAGCAGCGAAGTCTCAGACCCATACAGATTATTGATCCGCGAGAAGGCCATGTACCACTTTGATATCAAGATTGCATTGAAACTCGTAGCATAGACATTTTTTCAGGGCTACTATTTGCATGAATTTCAAAATTTAGGAGAGTGAGTAGCATCTCCTATAGCATATATGATGAAAATACACAACCAAACGGCTACCACAGCTGCTTTACATCGAAGCCAAGCTACCTGTGAAATGTTCAGAGTTGTCATCCGAAAAATATTCGAAGTTTGGAAAATTTAAACAATGGTTACTT
The DNA here is from genome assembly GCA_963978885.1 of Nemotelus pantherinus. Taxonomy (NCBI): domain Eukaryota; kingdom Metazoa; phylum Arthropoda; class Insecta; order Diptera; family Stratiomyidae; genus Nemotelus; species Nemotelus pantherinus. Next base: position 74,793,108 of record OZ022265.1, on the reverse strand, counting down.
ATTTTCATTTTAGAGCTTAATTGTGGGAATATTCAATCTTAGCATTTATTGATACGAAAATAACAAAACCCGTTTGCCAGCATCAGACCCAAAAATATATCGCATCTGTTTCACGTTAAAGTCAGCCCACCCTGCGAATTTTTTTCTCGATCCGATGACTGAGCTGGAACTTATAGGGCTACAAAAAAAATTTTGGGCTACCACCCACACAACTTTTCAAGTTTTCAAAATCGAAACATTTGTTCTTTGTTGTAACTGAAAAAAATCATTACCATTTGAAAATTAAATGACAACATCGCATTTCAAAATTTCCAAAGCTGAAAGTCCTACAGTAAGGACCATTCATCATATAAATTTTGTTTTGATTTCATGACTGGAGGCTATAAGGTAAAAAACTTCATTTTGCTGACCGAATTTTCAATACTCAAGACACAGAAATTATCCTAGTTGCCAGTTCCAACCTAAGTTTTCAACCAATCTTTTGCCAAGCGTGGGTTAAGGTAAGGCCGAACTATTCGTTAAAAACTTGTGCCTGGATCGAAATTTATAGGAGGAAAAGTAGTTTTTTCTCCTTAGCGATTTTTCAAGATCACTCCGACAGAGTTGCTCACGTTTCAGAATTACATTTATCTTTTTGAGGGCCAATACACTCTGTAAATATAATCAAATCTAGCTATCGAGCTGAACGCAAATTTTGGGTGTTATAAATGGAGGAAATTTAAAGAAAGGTTATCGTTCTAGTCAAAAAAAAAATAGACAAACCATAAAGTTAATAAAAATTGGCATTTTATCTAAAAATCAAAAAATTTTCAGGAGAGTTGTTGATTTTAAGGTTTTCTGTTTAGGTACAAAGCTACTTATGTAGCTACAAAGTTTCCCGCACATTTATTAATTGGTTCTGCGAATTTCAAGACAATCTGCTAATTTTTCCTCATTCTCTTTTTCTGTGTCAGTGCATGACACTACCCTTCTCTTAAAAGATAACTATTAGGTCTCAATTTTGCTCAACTAAGGCCCGTTTTACACGAGACACTCGGTGTCCGGCCACTGTGTCTCTAGCCACTGCCGGGGCATAGAAATAAATGAGAGCATACACACAGAGCCACAGTGTCCGGGCCACAATTCTATACAAAAACAGTGGCTGAGGATTCAGTGGCCGGACACCGAGTGTCTCGTGTGAAACGGCTCTAAGAGTCCAAATTTCACATCTGCAGCACAGTAATGTATTCAAAATAGGCTTATTAGCTTACACATTTACGATCTTGTGTATAAACTGTCCTTCAATTCAGTTAAAATATTAATACAAAAATCGGAATCATTGTTTCGGATTGTTTCCTTGGTTTTTGTTCATTCAATCTACTTTCTATCATCAGCGCTTGCTTTTTTACCGTGAAAACAGAATTTCAGACATGGTAAAACATCTCACAGCGTTTGCTGATTTCAGGTCAAATGGCAGCCAATTTGTTTGTTTCTGAATCGTTTCCGTAACTTTCAGGCATAATGAAAGGACTTGCTGAGTCAGTTTTAATGTTTCTGCAAATTCTTCTTGAGCTTGGCAAGAATTTTGGTGAAATAATGCCACTAATTCTACACCTAAATGAAATTGATGGAATATGATTCCGGTACGACTTGCACAACATTTGATGGCATTTCGCTACATTTTCAAAAATCAAAATAAATATTTTGCTGACATTTAACAAAATGATAAATATTGAAAATTGAAGCCTAGTATCAGTAACGCCCTTTGTGGAAAGTTTTTTTTTTCACGCAAGTAAGTCACCCAATATTTTGGAATTAATAAATTCAAAAATACTGTTTATGCATAGTTTTTTTTTTTACTTTCTAGATTAAAACCGGATAAATAAATTCGCGCCGAACGTGGGCTTCGAATTGCTGATATAGGAGCCATCTTAATCAATGTCTCAGGAATTAGCAGCTCACTCAAACTTAGCTGTTTCAATTTTAGAAAAATGGCGCGCAAAAGCTTAAAATAAAATATATAAAACAAATGGAAAGAGGCAATCTAATAATTATAAAGAAGTAGGAGCATTAACCGTTGCACTTATGGGATTACCTCAGGAGAAAATGCTTTAATTGAGCTGAATTTTTAGGATAACGTATAAAAGAAGTAGATTTTTTTTAAACCTCTGGCGGGTAATAAAATCAAAATAAGATTTGCAATGCTTAAAGCTTCGCTATGATAACGTTTTGGAAATGATAATGGTTCTTTTCCAAACTTCAAGCAGTGATAACTTCCGATGGATTCATAGTATCATCACACAATAAACTGGACGTATTGCTGTTTTCCAGTTATAGTTCAGAGCGTGGAAATTTTCCTGTAGATACGGCAAATGTGTGGAAAAATTTTTCAAATCAGCAAATATCCTGAAAATATTTTGTTAGTGCGGAAATAATGTGAAGGATTTGAAAAAAATGTTTTATCTATACAGTCGTCCATTTAGGTACATCCTTGTTGTTGTGGAGATGGCCTGCGCATGGCGAAATGGCACATCGAGAGTGCCTAAAAAATAGCATGAGGATCAATTGTTAGGAATTTATGTCTGCAGGTGGAGGCTGAATCCGGAAACTCATCGCTCGCTCATTACAACAGGGGCCCATATTCTGCAGACCCCACAATCTCATATATGACAGCAACAGAGGGCCCTGCGGTTGCGGTGAAAAACTATAGGTTGCAACTGTGGAAAACTGCATTAGTATCGAATTTTTGAACTTGCTAACTGCATATCTTTTGACTATAGGTTTCGGAAAGTCAAGTACAGTGTCAGCTGGAAGTCCAGCTATGGCCGCACCAAGGAAAAAAATGATTTTTCATAATGCTCGTAAAAGGGAAGAAAAATGCACTGAATGCACTGCAGAGCACTAAATATTGCAAACGATATGCGCATGAGAAGATATTAGTGCTGGTTGATTTGAATTTTTTTGGTTGCTTTGAACTTTGAACTTTTTTCAATTGCAAGCAATGTAAGAAGCCGCGCCAAAGGGAGCAGCTGGTGGCGAAGGCTGATAGTTATGCATGGCAACTGAATACCCACCACAATGCTTAAATGGCAATGTTGATGCTATCTCTTCGGTGCAAAACTATATTGAACTGATAGCTGGGAGCAAAGCTTTGCAAACTAAATGTTGTAAATTAAGGGTATTAACAAGGCAAAGCTCTCAGCCTCCGACAAAAGAGGATTATAAGAAATTGGCGCTGTGAAGTACTGAAAAACTCAACTGCCAGCCAGCTCAGATGATAAATCTATGAGAGATGGAGCGCAAAATGATCGCCAGGTAAAATTGAACGCCATTGTCTAGCCTAAGGTACATAAAACTAAACACATATTCCAATTAAACATGGACCAAATTGGTCAAACGTATATTTCCAAAATTAGGAACTAGCACTTAGCCTTTATTCTACATTTAAGACTTTCTATTTCACGATCTCGCCAAACCCTATCATGTCAGTTTTTTAGCTCCTGGTCATCGCAAAAGTGCAGATAACACCACTTACATGTTCACTTAACTGAATCCGAACATCAACCTGGAACACTAGATTATCAGGTACATGAATCATAAGAAGTACCCCACCACTGGTGAAGCAGACGTTGTGATCGGTTTTAACCAGAATAGTTTCTCGGAACTCAGGAACAGATAACGTATAGTGCTGAGCCAAATTTTGTATACCGTTAAAATTATCAAGATCAAAAATAAGTGTATCATCAACTCTGGTAGCTGTCTATCGCTATAGAGCAAAATGCGAATATCTAGTGGAACTTCTCTTCTATAGAGATTCTTGAGCTGAGGTTACGCAAATATTTTCTAATAGTCCCTACAGAGAGGTCCACAGACATAAATTCTATGACTGAAGGTATAATTTTTGTTCAGATTAACTTGCAGCATGGCAAAGGCTTGTCAAAACAAATGTACCGCATATTAATTGGCACTGAAACTGCGATATTTGTTAACTATAAAAAATTGCGATTTCTAATCACTGCGTGCAAAAGGTATAAGACACAGTAAATATACCTTATCACACACAAAAATGAGAGAAACTTATAGTTAAAAAAAGGTGAGAAAATATTGAAAGAGCGTTCCTAGAGCGCTTGCCTTTCGTACAATTTGACGATATTTCTTGCGATTTACTAGCAATTTTATAAAAACTATCGTAAGGTGATTTGTATGGCATATATCTGTTTCCGCGCATATACGCTCTGGCTTTGTTCTTTCTTTTGAGCTAAAAATTGATAAACCAAGTTTCACCCTACATTCCACTTGTGCAGGAGCCATGGGTTCAGAGAAGCAGGATCTACGGCCTCACCTTAATAACAGAAGCAAAGGTCTTTCATAATAAAATATCAACGAGGCCGAACACCTGTGTTCTGGTTTCTAATCTGTTTGATGGTACCATGCTTAGACGGCTAATGACCCTATATACTGGGATTTCTCCCACCTTTGTCGTTCCTGACAGAAATGCTTGTATAGAATAGTTAGATTTTGAAGATATTTATTAAACTACAATCTAATGATTTTGATTTGCTTATCAAATTTTGATTTACTATATCAAAACTAAAATGCATGGTCCTACAAGTCATTTTTATTTATTTTATTTATTTATTTATTGACAATTTCCTCAACGGAATGATTACTACAAAAAAAACAAATATTTACATAAGTAATTATGAAAGATAATTAATCGGTCGTTTAAGCCGACACTTGAACATATCAACAGTATAATTAAAGTCGAACATTTGATACGCTGAGTTAAAGCTTCGGGCTATTGCGCAGGTTGGTTCATTCAATCCATAATTGGTTTTATGAAACGGGATGGATAAGGCGCTATGATGTCTACGTTCACCGTGGCAAACACGTAAGTTAAGTTTTGATAACAAGAACTCAGAGCTCACGTTTCCAGTGAGTAACTTCGCAGCGAATAGAGCTTTGAAATTTTGACGTCGAGTTTCAAGAGTGTCCATGGTCAATAATTGCAAGCGGTTTTCATAAGGAGGTAAACGAATAGGATCAGACCAGCGGAAAGAACTAAGAACAAAAATTAAAAATCTCTTTTGGACAGACTCAATGCGATCTATGTGCTCCTTACAATACGGATACCAGGCACCCATATTCTAAGATAGGGCGAACCAGAGAGCAGAACAGGATTTTAGTCAGAAAAATGTCATTGAATTCTTTAAATCGTCGTTTTAAGAAGCCAAGTGCACAGTTGGCTTTTATTATTATTGAGTCAATGTGGTCATTAAAAGTGAAAGCGGAGTTTAATAGTACTCCTAAGTCACGAACTTTCTTGGAGCGAGTTAAAAGAGTATCGTTTAAAGTGTAGTTGGAATTAATCGGAGATGATTTGTGGGAGAATGAGATAACTGAGCATTTTTCAACGTTTAGTGAAAGTCGGTTTAGAGTGCACCAACTAGCGAAGCTTGACACGTTGCGTTGCAGGGTTGTACAGTCACTAAGTGATGGTATTGTGTTAAAGATCTTTGCGTCATCAGCGTAGAGTGGAATGGAAGAACCTGGAACAAAAGTGATCAGGTCATTTATATAAATGGCAAAAAGAATGGGACCAAGGTGGCTGCCTTGTGGAACACCTGATGTAGCAATTATGTCAGTGGATAGAATGCCACGAAATCGTTCGTTTTGTTTGTAATTAGAGAGATAAGATTTAACCTAGTCTATAAACTTATTAGGGAACTCATGAAGATGCAATTTACATATAAGAATGTCATGATCCAGCTTATCGAAAGCTTTCGTGAGTTCGGTGTAAATGCAGTCAACTTGTTTACCTTCTTCAATCGCAGGGATGACTAGGTTTGCAAGTTCTAAAAGGTTAGTGGTGGTAGATTTACCTTTAATAAAACCATGCTGGCAAGGTGAGATTAAAAACTTAGAGTGAAAAGATAATACCTCGGTAACTATGGCTTCAAAAAGCTTGGCGACGCATGGTAATTTGGCGATTGGCCTATAGTTGTGCACAACTTCTTTGCTGCCTTTTTTGTGGATCGGAGTAAATGAAGAATATTTCCATAGGTTTGGGAAAATACCGGACGAAATCGATAGATTAAAAAGATGAGCTAATAGTGGTGAGAGGATATTGGCGCAACGTTTAAGCACTACGGTCGGTAATCCATCAAAACAGGGGTGAAAATTATTCTCAATACGAGATATATGTCTTAAGATAGTGGGAATGTCGATGTAAAGGTCTTTCATTCCCAACGTCGTTTTAGGGGAGTCTATTAGGTAATTGAAATCTAGTTTATTGAAATCGGAGAGAGTTATCCATAAGCGGATTGGAAGTAGTCTGCAAATAAAATATTGATTTCTTGCGAGTTATTAATGACCATGCCGTCAGATATAAAAGAGCTAAGGTATCCGTCATGATACCTTTTTGAGTTTACAAAATTCCAAAAACGCTTGGGATGGCTTATGAAAGACTGCCTAAGCTCGTCCATATAGTTGAAGTAGGTAGATGAGGTTTCAGATACGAATCTATTTCATAATTCCTCATAAACTTTATAATCATCCTCTAGACGCGACGAGCTGTACACTTTCCAGGGCTTGATTTTCAAATTTTTGAGATTTATTAAATCTGTATTCATCCATGGAAAACGTTTCAAAGGTACAGAGTTACTCAAAGATACACAGCGAGCAAAGCAACCGAATAAGATAGAATGAAAGTTTATGGCTGCAACGTTTACGTTAGATTCATTCACAACCGAAGACCAGCCGCATTCGGTCATTACTTCACTCAGCGTATCAAAGTCAACTTTCTTGAAGTTAAAGTTAAAAAGATTTACAAAATTAGGCTCCGTTAGTATATCGTCATTAATTTGAAAATTGATATGATGAGCTGGATGGTGCGTAGTCATGAAGACGATCCACGTGAAGGACATCCAAAAAGTGCATCAACGACAGAAAACATAACAAAAATACGGGATATGATTACGCAAGATTGTCAATTAGTCGAGAGAGAGAGATTGGATAGAAAGCCTAGGCATCTCATTAGGCAATGTGAGCAACATTTTGGCTGAGGTTCTGGGCTGTAGAAAGATGAGTGCAAAATGGGTTCCGCATTCACTTGTATGCGACTTTCTCAGCCATATTTGGAGCGTTTTAGAAAGGATAAAGAAGATTCTGTGTGTCGTTTTATTTCTATAGACAAAACTTGGGTCTACCACTATGATCTTGAATCAAAACAAGAGGCTAAAGAGTGGTGTGAATCCGGTACCAAAGTGACTTCGGATCCAGAAATCGGCCAAGAAGGTGTTAGCATCAGTTATTTTTGGGTTGGATGCAAAAGGAATTTCGTTTGTAGACTATTTTCAAACTGCTAAAACAATAAATATTGATTATTATTGCTACCTTTTGGTCCAGCAGGGTGTAAAAGTTCGTGTGTAAAGACATGGTTTACAAAAGAAAAAAAAACTTCAGATACCGCACCCGCTCAAACAGCTGAAGAAACTCATTGTGAAATTTATTGAATCAAAGTACGAACTATTGCAATGTCCACGTTATTGGCCACGCTTGGCTTCTTCTAACTTTTGGCTGTCCTCACATTTCAAAAAATGCATGCTTTGCAAAAAATTTTCATCGAATGAAGACGTAATAGCATCCCTAGAAGCGTATTCTACCAGTACTCTGGATTCTCACTTCAGGGATGGAACCCATAAATTGTTAAATCACTGGAACAATTGTATTGAAGTTCACGGAGATTATATTGAATAATAAAATATATCTTCAAACCATAAAATCATCTTTTATGTATCGAACAGCAAAACTTGTTAGAAAACCGGTTTTATGGTTCATATATTTACCATATACTTGCTTATGGCATTTAAAAGCCAAAGCCAACAATTTAATGTGACCATCTTCTTCCATGAAGCTTCCTGCTTATATGATTTCGCCATTAGATCTAAAATTTATATATTTCTACATATCTGTGCTAAATGACTAGACATTTCACCTTGATACTAGACACATTCACTTGATACTTTCCGATGTACACACAAATGTCTTTTTCATGGCTTTGTGCTCGTTTATATCCGCACACTTTCCACAAGCTTATTTTATTGTTCCTTTCAAACATATTATTATACTTAGTTCTGCCGAACGTTGGAAAACCTTTGCGCCGCATATGCCCACCTACAATTCTTTGTGGATACATCCTATCGAACATTTGCCTATTGGTATTCCATATTTCATGATTTAATAATGAAGAAAGTCAATTTTAGAATACCTTAACAAAACAAAGCACAGACAAAATACATATTCATGCGCTCGAAAGTTTCCAATTTTCACAAACTCTTCAAAGTATTATACCATCACAAAAGTATTAGATTTTGTTAATTTATTCTGCCGGGATTCCAGACTCATATTGCAGTCGATCGATTTTAATTAAATTTCACATATATTCATGGCAATCAAATTAAGCACACTCCATAAAACCCCCTTTAAAATTTGCTTCAACTGAAATCGATTCAGTTTTCGAAATTGTGGCTGTTTTCGGTTGATGGTTTTGGTTGAAATATATACAAAAGCGTTCAAATATAAATGAAAAGGTTCAGCTTGCACCCAAAAACAGACCGCTATTTGAAAACTAATCTCTACTAATTTCCGGTTGATGACTAGAATCTCAATCGCAAATACATTTCAATAGAACGTACCATCTTTGCTGCTGCTCTTAACGGCAGATGCCATGCTATTTCAATAAAATTTTTTTCAAATAAATCACCGCAATGAAAAACAGCAATTCGAAATCGATAAAAATAAAAGGCACCTCACAAAAATCCGCACATATTGAAATCACTGATACATTTTCAACATCGTTGAATCAATAAACCACTTTACGAGGATATGAAAAGCAAAGAGCCTGCACAAGTGCACCACACGATGGAGCAATGAAAGGCTCACAGTCGAAAGCCAACCAAAATCGCCAATTTGATTGGAACCACAATATGATAACGGTGGCGAGACGATACCACAAGCAAGGAGAATCAAGTCAGACGAAGCGGTTGCAGTGCACGAGGATGAATCGGGCAGAAGAAAGCATGTGAATATTTTCAAAACAATATGCCAGTAGTTGAATGTGGCAGCATGATGTTGGTATTTCGTTTGAAGGAGGATCTTTACTGACCACTTTTGAAGTGAAAGGGAGGACCAGACCAGTTACGAGCATCCAAATGCAGAATAAATGAATTTATGTGTTCATGCATTTCTGAAATATTGACTAAAAATTTGTATGTGCATTTTGGCCACGGGAAAATATTTTCTGATTTTATATTGCTATTGCTTTTCATATTTCATATCAATATTGTTCAAAGCGCTAGAGTAAACTTTATGACGTAAACTAACTAAGTATTTAGGAGCACAGCCACTACGAAATGGCACTCATCTTATGTTTCCGTTGTGGCTCACAATCAATCATTTTCAACGAAACAACAAACCTTGCACAGTACTTTCTTTGTAAAGGCTACGACCACAAGACGACCGAGTGTGAAGAATGTGCTGTTGTTGATTTTCTTGCAAAAATATACTGTTGTTTTTTTCAATCCCAAACGATTGGTTTTCTAGTTTTACTGAAACATTTTATAAAATCTTGGTTTTTCTTTGAGCGAAACACTTGTTAAATAACATTTCTTTCAATATTATAATATCATTTTTTGGGCGTAACAATGCTTCTTAAGGCATCTCTTTGCACATACTTTTCATATTTTCAAACACTTTTGCAAAAAAAGACTTACAAATAATGGAACAGTGTAGATCAACTCACTCGGATTCACTAATTTCAGGGCATCGAACGCAATTGAGTCTTGTAGCATCCGACACGATGCCCAACTGAGAAATGCGCTTGCTACTTTTGCCTGAGAAATTTCCCGTCTCAAAAGCCCAGTATACAACGTGGACTGATTTAAGGACTGAGATTGAAACAATGGAAAGAAAACGGGTTGTTCAAAGATTTCGATTCTACCGTTTCAATCTCAATCCGCTATGAATCCACTTTCAATTCACGTTGTATACTGGGGTAAAGACAAAAGTACAAGCGAGCTACACGAAATTCAAAAACATGTTACCGCTAGGGAACTGTTTCTTGTTTGTCTTTGTTCAAAATTTCAAGCTGCGGGAAATGCGAGTGCAGTTATTTTTCTAAGTGATTTTTCAAGATGGCACCACTTGCACAGAGTTGTCCAAATTACAAAATCGCTTCTGTTAGACCTGGTCCTACTTAAGGGCAATACATTCTGTAAATTTCAACTGTATCTGATTATTGAATCGTGAGTTCTCGTGAACAGAAGTTTTTGATGCTAAAAATATAGGTGCATTGGAGAAGGATTACCGTTCTTGTCCGTTGTAAAATTTCAAATGCTCTAATTAGGCTATGTAGACAAAGCATAAGATTCATATATGAGTTGCCTTTTTTCCAAATAGCGACAATTTCTTAGCAGAGCTGATGATTTGAAGATTTTCACATTCAGCGCCTGCCATAACTACAGGGTTGCCAACAAATACAAATTGACAAATTAATTATATCAATAACCTTTATGAGTAAATTATTCACAAATCAATAACCACGATCACAAATCAATAACCTTTATGAGTAAATTATTTCCATGGATATAAGTCGGAGATGTTAAAATTTGTCACAACCAGCGTAAATAACAATTAATGATTTCCAACTGCAAGTGGTCACACCAGTCAAGTATGCACTGTGTACTGGTGTCTGATTAGAATCAGTGCATGCTTTCGAAACCACTTTGTCAAATAAAATTTTCAATATAAACAAAAAATTTTCAATTTTAATCATTCCGCAAAAACAATTCCAATTTTATATCAATATGTCCTGAAAGTTTCATGATGATTTGAAGCTCTGTCAAAATTAATCGCAATTAAAAAAATTTCAAATTTTCCCGACCTCTTTTTAGGCACCTAGTGCACACATGGGGTTAAAAAAAATTCAGAACATTATCCGATTCACATTTAAAACACGTTCGAAATTCATTTCGCTAAATTCGTTTTTGCAAAAATTATTTGTGGACAGAATAATATGTATATTAAAAATACCACTAAAATGGCCGCCGGCGCCAAAAGATTAAAGATAATTGACATTTAGTGAGATTTAGAGCTATTCTGCATATACACCAATGTATCGCCAATGTTTCTGCTCAATCGCATTTCGCGTTTCCGAGAAATAGTCACTGGATTATTTTTTTATGATATATATATATATATATATATATATATATATATATATATATATATATATATATATATATATAAATATAAATATAGATATACATATATATATATATGTATATATATATATATATATATATATATATATATATATATATATATATATATATATATATATATATACATATATATATATATATATATATATATATATATATATATATATATATATATATATATGTATATATATACATACATATATATATATAGATAATATATATATATACATAATATATATATATATATATATATATATATATATATATATATATATATATATATATATATATGTATATATAATATGAAACCGATTTGAATACTAATGTTCTTCGAACATTAGCAAAACGGAAATATTGTGGTGAGCAATTGAAAAGCATTGAGGAAAGTTTAGTGAGTAATACAGCTACGCAAGCATTCAAAGCAGTGAACAGTTTAGGACGTGGAATTTAGCTCAAGACGATACTTTGTAAAGCCGAAATCGGCAATATCGGATTAAAGAGACATGGCTTTTTATGTACATACTCACACTCGGCCAGTTTTGATGGCATGTCCTTGTGAAACTTCCAATTTTCATCTAAACGTTTCTGCGCAATTCACTAATTTTCTCCTATTTAAACGAAACGATGTAACAGTTCCCTATGTAACAGAGCACTTGTTTCCTCTTTGCTGAAGTTTGTTTTTGTACCGGTAAATAGTGCAGGCCGTTTCAGATTCAATTATGTTTCATCGTTGCTAGTGTGAAGCAACAATGACTCTTCTTCTTGGCCAAAATCAATTTTTTTCTCTAGGTTTTTAAATAAACATTTAAGGCAAAATACCAATTTATACCTTGCAAGCTAAATATATTTCAATTCTTTCATATATGTATATTGATATTCTGAAAGTAATTTACCACCTTGTTCAACGTTTAACTAAATGACGAAATATCAATTATGTCTCGGAATAGGGAATTATTGATTACCATAGAAATATCAACATTTGACAAGTAATAGAAATATATTTAGCTTTCAAATGAAAATTCGGCCTTTTAATTTTAATTACTTTCATTCAAT